>VZRH01002090.1:79075-93012 GCA_013397555.1 Urocynchramus pylzowi
TATATATAATCTGTTTGTATATTTTTTTATAGTGTGTATATATATATACTTTTTTTTTTTTTAATGGGAATTTGCTCATTGTTGTCACCAGCCAGGAACATCCTGGAGGAGATTTCCCTCCTCCTCCCCTGATTTTCCCTTTCTCAAGAGGCTTTGGAAGAGCTGGTGCTCCCCTGTGTTTGGATTTTGCTGTCATCACCTGCCCACACAGCAGATCCTCTGCATTTAGCACAGAAGACACCCTTACCCCGGGAGGGGAATTTCCCACTGGAATTCCTGCTCCTTGTTTAGTACAGGTGAAATTTTCCAGGTTTTTTTTACAAGCTCCTAAATCCAGCCCTGCCTCCCTCCCTGCACTCTGTGGCTGCATTTTTCCCTGTGGCCCCTTTCCTCTGAGATGTTTTGTATCCCAGAAGGATGTGGTGCTTTGTTAGAAAGTTCTTGAAATTAAAAATACCCTTTCTTCATTAACTTTTTCATAATTCTTCTCATTAAGTAAGCAGAGAGGAAAATCAAAAAATCATTAAGGTTGAAAAAGAGCTCCAAGTACCTTCAAACCTACACCACCATGATGGAAAGTGCCACATAGGCTTAATTTTTTTTTTATTTTGCATTTTCAGGAATGGTGACTCCACCACCTCCCAGGGCAGCCCATCATTATAAATACCTGAACAATTTGATTTTTTTGGAAGTAATTTTTAGCTTTGAAATGAGGACATGTGTATCAAAAGCATGTTTATCTGTGATTCTTCAAGGGAAAAGAAAGTTAAGGTTCTTTTTAGCCATGAATAAATCTTTTAAGAAGTATGTCATCTGCAATAATTTATTCAAAATATTTTTGTTCCAATTAATTTCCAAAGTGTTAAGGAATATTTGCATAAGGAAATCTTTGTAGTTTTGACTCCTTTAAAAAATAAAACCAGCCATTCATGATGTAATAATTAGTGAGAAGTACAAAGTGATCTAATACCCATTCTTCTGCATCAAACTGGCTTTCATTTTTAATCATAAACGCTGCCATTCTTAGCTCTGGAATAATTACAATTTCCATCGAGCTGCCCTGGGGGATGTGCTCAGCCCTGGGAGAAGGAAAACAGGTCACTCCTTTGTTCTCTTTCTCAAAGGCCAGACCCAAACTTTTCCACCATGGTGGAAAAGGTGTTGAGAACCTCATCCCATAATCACATCCACACTCCTCCCTGAGGTTTTGGCATTGCTGCTTTGCCTTCTGTGGCAAATGTGGGTCTGGAGAGCCTTAGGAAACAGAATATAAAGATCTGTCTCATTAGTGTGGCGTTTGGAAATGCTTATCACTCTTATATCAGCTCATTGCAGCCCCCTAAGTCCAGCAGGGGCCTCCAGGTTAAAAATCAGCCCAGCAGTTCCTAAGGCAGTTTTATTCAGCATGTTTTGTGTAAAATAATCAGGCTGCAGAGTCACAATTATTACTGGATTTAGTAATAATTCATCAGCACAGGGTGTTGGTGCTGATGCCTTTTTGGGGCTACCTAAAACCAGACAGGATTAAGAGAATAAAAGCAGTTCTGGTTATTGAAGGGCCTTCAGGTACATTTTGGGCAGACAAAGCCCCCCAGGGCCTACACCCAAAAATGGACCACAGGTCAGGGGTTTTTATACTTTTATAAAAGTTTGGTCCATTTGCATATTGGGGGTGAATCTGCCAGTTCCAGCTGCAGGTAATGAAGTCATTCACCCCCAGTTTGCTCCCCCAAGTCCCTTTAGTTCCCATCTCTGGCCCTGAGGCAGTGAGGTGTCCTTGGCTGCCAGGCCTGGAGAGGAATTGTTGTGTCTGCCCAAAGTGGGAAAGCTGCAGCTGACACTGTGTGTGGGGCTTGGAGTTCTGCCCTAAAGAGCTGCAGGAGTGCAAATGGATGGAAAATGGACAAGCTAAAATGCTAAGGCATCAGTGCCTTTTTGGTAAAGTCTGCTAGGCAGTTTGAGTGGGTAAACAGATGCTTTTGCAGAAAAACCTGATGCTCCTTTCAGAGTGATGGAAGGAAAAAGGAGCTAATTTGAGTCACCACAGCCACCAGTGGTGTCTCTGGAAAGGACATTCCCTCGAGTGTGGGAGGTGTGCAGTAATACTGAGTATTTGTCACATTCAGGTAGCATCAATTCTGTGGATTTAACAAGATTTCATGGAGGGATGTGTGTGAAGATGATTTCTTGTCTGAAACAACAAGATTCAAAGTTCTGGGGAAGATCCCTGTGAAAAGCAGAACTGGAAGCTGGACCTGGTGGGGTTTAATTTTTAAAAGATGCTGTGAACCTTCTGTGTTGAGGCTTCTCCTTCCTTGTCCATTAGGATGCAGTTGGTGGGGATGTCACCTGGGACTGTGCCCAGACTGGGATGTCCCCCTGCCATGGGAGGGCGTGGTCACTGCAGAATTTGGATTTGTTATTCCCAGATGAACAGAGCCTGGAGAAGGAACCTTTTGCCCTGCCTCCAAAGCGGAGGTAAAACCAAGCCCTCGAAAGCCAAGCCCTGCTTGTGGCTTTGTGTTTGTGCAGTGTTGAAGGAATGAGAGCTTGGCTTAGCCAAGTCCCCATGGCTGCTCCAGTGGCAGTGGGAAACAAGGAAATGAGGAAAGGAGGAAATGAGGAAATGAGGAAATGAGGAAATGAGGAAATGAGGAAATAATCCTTAAGCAGATAAAGCCAACGAGTTGTCAAAGTGGTGGCGAGGTTAAAATCCAGCTCTGATTGAGCTCTGATGTAATCATACCACCTGCAGTGTGCCACCCTCTCAAACCCATCAGGATGTAGCCAGGGCACTGTGAGGGCAGGGTGAGGCCAGGGGGTGTGAGTTTGGTGAGTTCAAATGGGGAATGTTGTCCACTCTGTCCGAGCCCTGGGATGCAGGAGAGGAGCCACAGGCTGCCTGCCACCCGCCTCTCAGCGTATGGACTCACCAGGGACTTCAAGGGAGAGGAATTTCCCTCCTCTTTTGCCTCCCCTCTCCTCCATCAGTCCCTCCAAGAGTGTCCCTGGCTGGTTTGAAGGCTTAGGCAGTTGTGGCATTTGTACTTGCCCTGACAAAAAGCTGGGCTGCGCCGAGCGCCGCGGGAACATCGTTCTGACAGCCCAGTGAGTTTTACACTCCCAAACTCCCCTGGTTAATGTACCATGGGCTCTGGCATGCTCCCTGCCTCCCTGGGATGACTCCAGGCCCCAGGAGATGCTGGCACACGTGCTCTGGCATGGATCCTGGCAGCTGGGATCGCCCAGCGGGAATGGGAATGGGAACGGGATATTTCTGACCCCTCTCCTATACCAGGGGAAATCTGTGCAAGGGTGGAGAGGGAAAAGTGGCCTTTTGCAGCAGTAAAATGCTCAAAAAGGACACAATGAAAGGGTTGGAGCAGGGAGTGCTCCTTGGGGAAAATGGGGATTTCCAGCACTTGGACAGCGGTGGGGTGTTGCTGTTCTCTTATTTGCATTTTTGTGCTAATGAACGCTGCTAATGAGGCTGCTCCTACAGCAGTGACTTATCTTGGAGAATTTGGAAGGAGACGTTTCCTGAAAGCCAGCAGTAAATAAAAATAACCCCTCATCCATGAGTCCCAGTTTCATAATCTTGGAGAATCAAAGTTCACGAGATAAAGAAAAATCAAAGCAGAATGTGGAAGTACAAAACAAGACAGAAAACCCTGGAGAGGAGCGTGGCTTACAAAGGAAAAAGATGAGCCAAACCCACAACAGATCATTAAATATTGAATGGTAAGTAACACAGAGCGTGTAAAGAACAAAGAAAAAAACTTCTCTGAGCATATTTGGGCAAGTTTTCTGTGAAAATGAGAAGCTTAAAAGGGACACACACAATGTTTCATGCTGACACTTGAGTGGCTTTGAGTGATGGAGCTGAGCAAAATTCCCCTTCTCCACCAGCAAAAGGCAGTGGTTTGGTTCCTTGATGTTCTCCATCATGTTTTATTGTGCCATTTGCTTTTAAGATGGCATTTCATTATTTAACTGCAAACATTCAAACCTATGTATTTTTTTTCCCCTTCAAAACCCCAACAGCAGCCCCATAAAATAGTGTGTAAAGAGAGCAAGCAGTGAGAGCAAGTCCTGTGAGGGGCTGAGGGAGCTGGGCAGGGCAAAAGTCCCAGCAAAGTGGGCTCAGGAGGGACCCTGTGGCTCTGGACAGCTCCTGCCAGGAGGGGACAGCCAGGGGGGTTCCAGGAGGAGAGGGAACGGCCTCAGGTTCTGCCAGCTGGGACATCAGGAGGAATTTCTGCACAAAAAAGTTAGAACAGTGGTGATTGAGTTGGGCAAGAACAAATATCCCTTCTCTGGCTCGTTCCCAGCTGGGCTGGAGGAGCTGGTGGATGGCTGGCAGCAGCTGCTGGGAGCTCAGTGCCTGCAGGGGGAAGTGGGCTGGAACTCATTCCCCCCAGTACCAGGGGAGGAGTGAGGCAGAGTGGTTTTTAACGCACACCCAAGTTTAAATTTGTAGCAGAAAATTTAAACGCACACCCAAGTTTAAGTTTGTAGGTTTGAAGCAGATCCTGACAGGCAAGTTCTGTCACGACACAGGGTGCCCAGAACAGGAGGAGCCAGGCTGGGAAAGGTCACCCTCAGCCCTGAGAGTCAGGCTGGATCTAGGGAAAATCAGCAGGAAAGGGCATGTGCTGCTGCTGCTGTGTGACAGCTGGGAGAGAGCAGGTTAAAAACGCTGAGCTCTGTCACTTTTAGGCAAAGTTTGCTGCCTGCAGTGTGAGCTGGTGTTTCTCCCCAGCGTTTTGATTAATTATTTTGGTCATTCATTCAGTGCAGAGTTTGCAGTGCAGCGCAGTGAACTGAAATGACCTAGAAATAATTCCCTAACGCAACCTGACGCTGTGGCTTACATTCACGGAGATATTTATTGTTTTACCCCTCACCAAAGCACTCCTCAGCCATCCCAGGGAAGCTGGTGCCCTTCCTACAGGACCAAGCAGCTTCATATCCACCAGGTGATGTTTAGTGGCTCCCTGCTCCAGCTCTGCAGTGTGTTGGGACAGAATTTTTGCCCGTGGAGCTTTGGAGGAGCCCCGTGGGACCTGCCCAGGGGCTGAGCCCCAGCAGCAGGAACTGCAGCTGATTTTTGGGAATCAGCCCTGGGTTTTGGGAATCAGCAGCTCCTCAGGCACAGCCAGGGCTGGGGCAGCTGCTGTTTGTGGGGTCTGGTTAGGGCTTTACCGGGGTCCCTGCCCTGCAGGAGCTGCAGTCCATTTTTGGTGACTTGCCACCCACTGGGAGCACTGGGATGCAGCGGCAGCTCTGTGTCTGCACAATGTGTGGCCAGTAAATGATAGTGCCAGTGGGGCCTGGAAAACCTTCTCCTAGACTAAACTGAGCCTCCAAGGCTTCTTTTTTTTTTTATGTTAAACATTTTCAGACGTTCCCAGGTTGCTTTAGAATAATTATAAGGAACAGGAGGTGCAGGATGTAAGGGAATAAGGCAGTGACTCGTTCCGTTCCCTTTTATTCCCCTTCCAGCACAAAGTGGGTTTGCAGTTTGGTGAAGTGCAGGGGAAACTCCAGGCTCCAATTGAACATGTACATTTTGGCTATTTTCTACCCTCTGATACTTGGTTTGTAGCCACCTCTCAGCTGCTGATCCCCAAAGGCACGACAGGCAGCTCTTGCAGCCTGACTAAAGCACCATTGCTGGCAAAACTCATTAATTTTTGTCCTGGTGACAATGCCTGATCCATCCTGTCCTTCTCTTAGGCACTGTTGGACACATTTAGCACCAGCATGTACTTATGACTCACAAATAACTCACAGGATTACTTCAGCCTGCTTGAGATTCCAAAATAGTCACTCAGGATTTGCCACCGAGTTGAATGTGAGACCGTTCACAAACCTGGGGGGAAAAGTGATCAGATGTGAAGCTGCAAAATCATGGAATTGTGGAATCACAGGATGGTTTGGGTTGGAGAGGACCTTAAAGATCATCCCATGGGCAGGGACACCTCCCACTGTCCCAAGCCCCAGCCTGGCCTTGGACACTCCCAGGGATCCAGGGGCAGCCGCAGCTTCTCTGCGCACCCTGTTCCAGGGCTGGAATTCCTTCCCAAAATCCCACCTAACCCTGCCCTCTGCCAGTGTGAAGCCATTCCCTGTCTTCCTGGCACTCCAGGCTCTTGTAAATAGGCTAAAAATTCTCTCCCACCAATCCATACATTTAAAAAATAATGACAAATCCTGAATGAAAGCATCGGTGTAGCGTGTGGTCAGAAGGAAGAACAAACCACAACAACACAGCTCTAAAAGTTAACAGGATTTCTGTGAGAACAGGGGAAATTTGCCCATTCTCCATCAATTGTCAGCAGGAAAGAGGGATGTAATTATTGAGTGGCCTCAAACTGTAAAGGCAGGAATGAGAAGTGGCAATCCTTGGACCAGCCTCTTAAGAATACCAAGCTCTCTGGAGGGATGAATATTTTGTTCCACTTTACCCCATTTATGCTTTAATATTTTTTTTAGGTTTTTTTTTCACTTTTTTTACTTTTTTAACTTCAGGGGAAGAAGAGAGGAAGTAACTTAGATTGCAGAAAAAAATTTCTATGTGGGTAAATCCCTTCCTCCCACCTTATTTTTATTTGGTTTATTTAGGCACCCTGAGGAGGGTGAGAGACTGGGAAAGGAGAGCGAGGGGGGAGTAGAAAGAGCCTCTAGGAGGTAAAGGCTGGTGCCTTCCTTCCTGAGCAGTGAAAGTGGGCAATTGTGGTGCTTTGGCAGAGTCAGACAGGGGCTGGCAGCTGCTGCAGCTCTGAGCTGGTCCCTTCAGGTGCTGGGAGTGCGGATTTGGCGCCGCTGCTCCCTCGCCGTGTCTGTCCGTGGGTGTCTGTCCGTGCTGTGCAACATCTCCCCGGCTCCTCGACCTGGGAGGGGAGCCAATCCATCCTGGAGGGAAAGGGATCAAGAGGTGGATGTCCAAATGCTTTAGTGCAGCTCCTTTTTGCTGCTGCCTGCTGGGCAGTGCCCACGGAGGCGTGCTGGCAGCAGGAGCTGCTGCCCTGTGCCATGGGATCACCCTGCCTTTGGGTTCCAGTCCCCGAGAACCAGCCAGCAGTGGGGGCTGAGCAGTTCTAATGGTTAATTGCACTGCTATCGTGGCCTGAGCAGAACAAAACAGAAATAATCAGGCTTAAAACAAACAAAAAACCCCCAAAAGCAACACAGTGTTATTTTAGAATAAAAGCACATGTAGCTGAACTAATACTCCTGACGAGCAAGGACATGGATTTCTCCCAGGGCATCCTGCAGTCCTGTAGGGGAGAAGTGACCTTATTTGCATTTTTCTTGTTGAATTGCTGTTGGGATTTCTGCAGCACGGCAAGAGCAAATTCCTCCAGGAGCACATGGAAATATCACAGCACTAACGCAATATCCTCCTTCCTGCTCCTCAGCTCCTGCTGCCCCGCTGCCCTCCCACTGCCCCCAGCCAGCCATGACGGCCCTCGGCCTCTTCCTTTTTCCATTCCCTCTCATTTCCCCCTGTATTCCCGAAATTGCTGCCTCCCCCTTTCCAGAACAATCTGTGACTTCCCCTCCCCGCCGCGCCCTCGCCGTGCGCTCCTCCCGAAGGTCAGCGCCTGGCGCTCGACGTCTGCGATTCCAGACGCCTCTCTCGGGAGCGTTTTCCACTCTGATCAGGTCCTCTAAACTGCTCAGGCTCTTCCCCAGCGTGAAGCCCTGCTCCAGTTTTGCAGGCAGATAATTAAATCCCGGGCCCAGGAGCGGCGTTGCAGCTGCGCCGCGACTTCTTCTCCGCGTCTTCTCCTCACCTTCCCACCCTGCCGGGGCAGCTGAGACAGGAGCACGGAGCTTTTGGAGCCGTGGACCACCTGCCTGTGGAGTATCCAGCCCTGGGATGGCTCCAAGATCAGGGAACTGCTGCTGCGGGAGTGCACCCGAGGAAGGGTCCAGAACATTCCAAAATCCGTTCTTTTCCTCCTCCCGGAGCTCGCTCTGCCATCTTCCCGCAGGAGAATTGAAGCAGCAGGACGCCAGGAAGGGCTATTAGCTGTCACCTCTTAAGCTCCCTGTGTAATGTATGCACATACTAATTACGTTGTAGGAATAGCATGGATTAATTATACACATGGCAAGTGGGATACAGCGTTTTGGTATTTAAAGGGTATTTTTGTAGAAATGACACGTTTGGAACTTGAAAACAGCACAGATCGGGTTTGTCCAATGAAAGACTGCAAAATTCTGAATTTAATGTATAATATAACCTTTATTCTTTTTCCTCTAAACTCTTGGAAACTTACATAACAATCGTGCTTTAATTATGACACCGTTTATAGACATTTAAAATGCATCTTAATTTATAAATATTTTACATTTGGTCCATAGAACAGGTTGCAATTTACTAAATAATACTGTACTCTTTTAAACAGGCTCTGTATATATTTTTGAATATGTATATATTACATATATATTTTTATATAGAGATAGATTTGCTTGGTGTTGGATATTTCCTTATTGCAAAAAGCATATATGATCATACAATAATCTTTCTTTTTCAGGGCAAGTACTACAAAAAAGATACAGCTATTCACAGTTTACACACAGTAGTTCTACAACACTAGTTTGTGCTATGTGATAACGTTTGTACAGCTTTTTGCTAAAGAGCAGGTCTGTCAAACATCTGTCATAATTGTTTACAATCAAACATTAAATACTGCATTTTTCTTAGAACAACATGGGACTCGGTTACATTAAACAATAAAGAGAAAGTTGGAGTTTTTATCCTTAGTCTAATGAAACCCACAAGTATGATGTAGCACGTGTGATGTCTGTGGAGGATGTAGGGGTTCCTCTAAATCCCAAAGACTTACAGGACGTTTGCATCTCAGCTATGGCCGTTTAGGATGGAGCTTAGATCTCGTGGTATTTTACATTTGACCTAGGTATGAAACAGTTTAGAACCTACCCAACATACTCTGAGAGTTTAGGATGTAGTTTGAAATACATGTGTATTATATATATATATTATTTCTACATAATGTGCTTGACATTCTGAGAATAATACCTTATTGCAAGAACATGTTTGTCACCTTCAGACGAGAACAACGAAAAACCCAACATTCACAGGTAACATGTTTTTTTTTTTTTTGTTTTTTTTTTTCCCACGTAGTAGTTCTACATAAATTGTGCTATCTAACATTGTACGGTGCACAAAAAAGTTTGCTGAAAAGCGTGTTTTCATTGCACAGTTCTGTCACAGTCATTTACAATCAAACATCACCCTCCCAAAAAAAAAAAAAAAAGAAAAAAAAAGAAAAATAAAAATGAAAAGCCTCCGTGCCTGTCTTATAGCTGCCAAACGAGGAATGCCAAGCGGGGCTCCCGCTGCATTCCCCACACAGGGAAAACTTCCAGGGGCTGGCCGGGCGCTCCGGCCGCGCGGCAAAGGCAGGAGGGATCCCAGAACGGGATCAAAGAGCTCTGCCTCGTGCCCTCAGCACCACCCAGCCCCTGGAAATGGAACTCCCACTGCTCTCCAAGTGCCGACCACGCGGGGTTTGGGATGGGGAACTGGGGACGTTCTCTGGCGGGCTCGGTCGAGCCCTGCACTGGAACTGACTTCGATCTTTAAGCCGTTGGTTTGGTTTCTCTTTTGGTGGCAATGCAGTAACAGTAGAGTGATAACAGCATGATAAAAGCTCAGGCAGCCTGAGCTTGAATGGCAAATACTTTGCATTTTACTCCTGGGAATCTTTAAGAGCTCTCGGCTATTGCTTGGCTAAAAAAGTTAAAAGTCGTATTTACGCCTCTAACGTTGATTCACACAGTTATCTTCTTTTTATAAGAAGCAAGATATGTACTTCTAAAGAAATTTATGACCTTGTTTGAAAGTCACCCTGAAAGGCTGAGCACAGCCAGTGTGATTGGCCTGGGCTGCTCTGCCACGAACAACTCAATTTCTGCGTGTTTTTGGAATGTTTATAAAGGCTGTGCCTGCTGTTAATTGAAGGAAGAGTTTCTTCCCCCCTCAAATGGCCTCAGCTGGAACAAATTTTAAGGGCAGACTTCTGCACTGGAAATCACTTGTTTACAAAATACTCCGTTCTCTTTGTACAAAACAACTCCAAACTTAATTTTACTCCTGCAAAGTCAGAAATAACAGTCTTGGGATTCAGCGGTAAGAAACAGTGATCAACTACTAAAAATCAGCAGCACAAAACTTCAAATAGTCGTGCTAAAAGGTAGATTAAAAAGGTCTTGGCACATCAATTTACAAATTCCAAGGTATGCAACTATCATTGTGAAAGGATAAAAACATTAACAGTCTGTGGGTTGCTGGAGAACACAAAAACACTGTCAAACATCTGAGCTCGCGACGGCTGGATCGAACCCATGGCGATTCCCTCGGAGTGGAGATGACCTTGTTGCTTTTTTTTTTCCTTTTTTTTTTTTTTTTTTAATATGTATTTTTTTCTTTTTTTTTTTTTTTGCCACTAGAGGTAGGTAATTATATTCTCAGATGTGAATTTGTGGTCATATTCAACCATTTTTTTTGTTTTTCTGGAGGAGGAGCGGTACTTGGACGAGAGAGGAGTTTAGATGTAGGCTTCTTTGTTGGCAGAGTTGCTCTGTTGGGCCTGGTCTGGCCCGTTCTCAGGGTGGGTGATGTCTTCGCTTGGCTGAATCATCACTTGGATGCGCTGTTCAAAGGACAACAGCAAATGTGAGGCAGCCAAAAAACTCTTTCTAACCTTACTCTTCTTTCTTTTTTTTCTGAATATTTAAAGGCAATTCTTTACAACTGCCTGTCTTCCCAGGGACCAGCAGCGAGCCACTTCCACTGAACAGAATTCCAGCTCTGTCCTGAACGTGACAGGAGGAGCTGAAAAACCCTGTGCAAAATGCTGGGTGGCTACAAGGAGCTTTCCTGGGGAAAATAAATGAGGAGAGGCTCTGCTGAGAGCCCAGGGTGCAGCACAGGGGCTGCAGTGGGCTGCAGTGCTGGGCACCAGAGTGATGGGCATCTCCCCAGGAGAACTGAGAGCTCCTCCAAGGGTAAACCAGGTGAAGCACACTTGTGTTTAGAGTGTTTTATTCCCATTCTGTCTTTCCTTATCCTTTTGTCCTCTCTGTTCCTTCAGCTTCTCTGCCCAGCTCATGTTTATATCTCAAAAGAAATCCCAGTTTGGCTCCTCTGAGCCTCTCACTGGTGCAGGCTCCCCCACCACTTAATAATAATTTGTCAATGCTTTCAAAATGAGCCCTTAAGCCACAACAAGGCTGAGATGAGGAACTTTTACCATGGTCTCACAAACCCTGCCCAAACAGCAGCTGTATTTTCTGGCAACAGTTCTCCTTTTGCACCTAAAAGTTTCCCTAAGACCAAGGGAAATCTATTCAAAATGTAGGAGCTAAGAACAGGCAGGGGAGGAAACAAAAAAAAATCAAAACCCAGATTTTTTTTTGCAGACTTCTTTGAAGCCTCACTGAGTCCTTCAAAATTTGCTGAAGACAAATATTTGGATCAAGATCTGACCATTTCACGAGGCATCACTCGTCAATTCTGCTTAAGATCATCCAGCCCTTTGCAAAGATGGCTCTGTCAGCTGATTTTAGAGTATTCCAGAGGTTCTGACAAATTCCTTTTGACAGTCTTTGGTTCCCACAATCACAGAGTGTTTCAGTGCTCGGGCTGGAGAAGTGGCTGTGAGGAGCTGGAGAAGGAAAACTGAGGATCCACCCAGATTGAAAAAATGAGGTGTGGTGATTGCAGGTGGTTCCTGAACAGTGTGTGGGGCAATAATGTGGTCAATATTTCCCCTTTAGCAGCACATCTCTGAGGGCCTCAGAACCTACTGGAATAGAAACTGACTGAACTAAAAACTGACTGAAATAAAAACTGATTAAAAAAAGCCCTGACTGTCTTCCATGAGAAGCGTTACCTCCCTTTAAAAAACGAGATGAGCAGTCAGGGAGAGGATGAAAATGAGAAAAAAAGCCCCTAATTTTCCTCACAAAGTGACTGCTCACTGAAATCCCTTAAAAAAAGGCTAAAGGGAAGTGCTCCCAAGTGACTGCTCACTGAAATCCCTTAAAAAAAGGCTAAAGGGAAGTGCTCCCAAGATATTCCATGGGAATATGCTGCAGCAGAGCAGGGCAGGTGTGACTCAGAGCAGGTGAAATGCAGGAGCTCAAGCCTTGGGGGCCACCAGGGAGATGCAGAGCAGGGTCACTGAGCAGACTCATGCCATCCCAGAGTTTTGTAGCTCAGTCCCTGATTTTGATTCCAGCTCCCCTGAGCATCCCCTGCCGTGCTCCACGGCCGCGTGTCTGGCATTAATCAGGACAAATTTCCATATTTTGCAAACCTCTGTTTTCTAGGTGTGAGGAGCTGGGATGCCAAGTGTCTGCAGCTGCCAGAGCAGAGATAAGGACCCTGTGGAACGTGGGGAATTGTGCTCAGCAACAGATGGCTCAGACACTCTCTTGGCTTTTGGTCGGCGCTTTTATGGGGTTTTTTTATTTTTTTGGCTCAAAGCAAAACAACTGAGGGGGAAATAGATGACAGGAAAGAAGTGCCCAGCCACCTTTGATTGCACAGGTCCCAAGGGGGTTGGGACAGGCAGACTTACCTGTTTTAGGGAGCCTTTCAGGGTTAGGAACATGTATGCCATGTAGCCAGGTATCAGCACCATAGAGGACAGGGCCATGAACCAGCCGACGCCCTGGCCCCACTTTGGGAACACGTAACTCCCCATGGTCAGAGGGGTCATCTGCACAGCACTGAAGATGAACACTCCCTGCAGAAGCAGAAGGGAGGGTTTGGGGTCAGATTTCCAGAGTGTTCTGGCCCCAAGAGTTTTTCTGGAGCGTCCCAAGACGCCTCTTACCAAAACGAATGTTTCACCTTAAGGCTGTATTTTCACATAATAAACCTGCAGCTCAGATAATCCAGGTGTGCTGCTGGTACCAGTAAATTCCTTGGATCAGCTGCTCAGAGCCAGAGGGAAGGGGGCTGCTGGGGAAAATAGGGGTCCTGGGAATACCTGTGGGAATGCACATGGTGCCACTGAGCAGCAGCACCCACGCTGCTTTTGGGATGTTCTCCAAGGGTGAACCTGCAGACATGGTATTCCTTAGGCTATTCCCAGGAAAAGCTCCTGTCCTGGCCTGTCTCAAATGTCTGTCAAACCAGCCAGGAACACCTGCTAAAGTGGATCAGGAGAGAGGGAGGCTCGTTGGGATCCCAGGCTGAGGCCTCGTGCAGGACAGATCCCCAGAGGAGGGTGCAGAGGCAGATTTCTATCCCTGCTCTGAGCTGGGCTGGGCAGCACGCTCTGCTGAGGACTTGACAAATCTGGCCACTTTGACACTGTTGAACATCTTCCTCCTGTGCCACTAAAGTAAAATGTGTCTTTTATCTTATGCCTTCCTGAACGCTTGTATTTTACAAAAACGAAATCTGCCTTGATCTGGGAAGGGATGACTTGAGGAACCCTCAATATGAACACATTTCTGTGTCTTTTTAGTGCTCCTCACTTGCTTTTCTCTGGTAAAATGCACAATAGTGGCTGCTTGATTAGTATTTTACACTGCATCTGGGTTCAGTGTATGTGCAGTAAATTTACATTTCTTTGCTTACTACTTCACAAGGTACTGAATGGGATACAGTGGGTAAAGTTTAGAATCAGGAAGGGGCTGTCCTGTGGTTTCCAGTACAGATTTCTGGCAGAGTTTGCCAGAAAACCCACAGCAATGTGTATAAAATGATTAATATATGCCACAGAATCCCATGAGGAAAGAACAGGAGTTTAGAACCCTGCTCTGTCACCAGAAGTGCTTGTGGAGGAATTCAGTTTACAGAATGTTGGTATTTTTGTGTTTGTGGAAAATTTAGATTTTAGATAGCTAAATTCTATTTTAAAACACAAAAAAAAAAAAAAAAA
>VZRH01002090.1:93071-106027 GCA_013397555.1 Urocynchramus pylzowi
AAAAAAAAAAAAAAAAAAAAAAAAAAAAAAAAAAAAAAAAGTCAAAATGTGTTCCTTTCAGTTTTCTAACTCTGCCAATCAACCTCTTGAGCATTTCCAGAGGCCTAATAAAGATCTTGGCTTCTCTTTTTGGGGCACAATCTCACAATCTTCCTTGAATGACACTGCTTCTTAGCTATTGCCTTCAATGGATCCTATCAAATCCTTAAAAAAGGAGTGAGGGCAGAAGTAATATGAACCTGTGGGGCTGGAAATGACAAGGCTGCAGCACCCAGGCCACTCATTTACATCCTTTCAACCAGAGAATAAAAGTTTGTTCCTTACTGCCACAATGATAGGAGTGAAAAAGGACCAGCAGAGTTTCCACCAGATGCAGGGTCTGTATCCCACCATCTCTTGGATGTTGTCATAAAATCTATTAACACCTGGATATAGAAATAAGAAACAGCACAGAAACATATCAGGTGGTGGGGTTGATGGGAAGCTCAGTGGTTCTGAGAGACATTATCATGAATTAAAATACTCTGGGACAATATCCCACAGATCGATTAATCCTTAGAGCCAGAGACTGCCAGTCCAGGCTTCTGGAAATTTCTGGATGTTCCCTAACTGACCAAGGAGCCTGGCTCACTGCAGGACCCTGGAAAAACGAAATATTACAAGTCCCAAGAGCCCTGAGGCAACATGTACCCAGCACCTCTGAAGATCCAGGCTTGCCAAGGGAGTGGGAGAGGAAAGGAGATGGAATATCACCCTTTTAATATTCCTGAAACACTTCATGGCTCCCAGGCCTCTAGGCAGGGTGTTTAAAAGGCAGCAGCACCTTCCAAAAGCCAACTTTGAATTGAATCCACAGAAACCAAGGCCACTTTCAGTTTCACCCCCAGCAGGTGCACATCACCCGCGGATCAGAGGATGAATTATCCTCTGGGTGTGTAAAGCTTAGGGAAAAAACACAAACAGGCTGTTTACCATAGCACCAGGATATCGAGATGCACTCAAAGAATACAAGGAACAAGAGGCTCATTCCACTGGCAGAGTAGTAGTCAAAAAGCTTAAACACATAGATTCCACCCTGAAATGGAAAAGAAAGTATGAAAAATACAGCAAGACCTCCAGCTTCAAAATGTAAGATGCAAACTAACAGTGGTGGGAAGGTTAGTGGCCTATTGGTGTAAATTAAACAGCTTAAATTTTTTTAAGGCTTGAGGTCAATCCTGACAAAATTAAGATTGCTGCTGTTTAAACTGAAAAGTTTACTTTTGCTTTTTGCTCTTTATTTGATATTTTAATCATAATTTAATCATTAATCATTTCCCTCAAACAGTTTGCAAATTCAGCATCTTCAGCTGCCACTTTTTGGACTGTAGGAATCTGGGGATGTGCATTTTGCTGTCCCCTGAGCCCTGCAGGGGACACCCAGGTAAGGCCTTTTTGGGGCTACCTAAAATCAGAGGCCAGACAGAATTAGGGGAATAAAAAGCAGTTCTAGTTATTGAAGGGCCTTCAGGTACATTTAGGGCAGACAAAGCCCCCCAGGGCCTACACCCAAAAATGGACCACGGGTCACAGGTTTTTATACTTTTGTAAGTTTGGCCCATTTGCATATTGGGGGTGAATCTGCCAGTTCCAGCTGCAGGTAATGAAGTCATTCACCCCCAGTTTGCTCCCCCAAGTCCCTTTAGTTCCCATCTCTGGCCCTGAGGCAGTGAGGTGTCCTTGGCTGCCAGGCCTGGAGAGGAATTGTTGTGTCTGCCCAAAGTGGGAAAGCTGCAGCTGACACTGTGTGTGGGGCTTGGAGTTCTGCCCTGAAGAGCTGCAGGAGTGCAAATGGATGGAAAATACAGAAGCTAAATGTATAAAAGCAAAAAAAAAAAAAATCCTAACATAAAATAAACAATCCTAATATTAAAAAAAAATAAAATACAAATAAAAATATCAAAGCTAAAATCCTGAGGCACCGCCGGGCGTTCTACGCTTAAACCGCCAAAACCCTGGCGAGCGCCAGTCCCTGCCAGTCCAGTGGCTGGCAGAGATTCCTGGCTGGAAGAGAGGGGAAGGGTCCCTGGGGAGGGGGATGCTGCTGATGGGCAGAGGCAGAGCCCAGGCCAGCAGTACCTGAGTGATGTTGGACAGCCCTATCACGTAGGACACGATGCACACCACGGCGATGAAGAGCTCGCGGCGGTTGCGCAGCAGCTTGGGGAACTCGTCCACCAGGGCAGTGATGAACCCTTCCACGGTGCAGAACTGCAGGGAAAGGGGACACAAACACAGTCCAGAGCCCAGCTGCACACAAAACACACTCCAGAGCCCTGCATGGAGTTTTGGGGGGCAGTTTGTGACTGGACCCTTGGCTGGCCTGAGGCTGCAGCCGTCCAGCGAGAAGGGAAAATTCGCTTGACTGAATATCTGCTCTGCTCCTGAATATCCTTGTTTCTGTCTAAAGAGATCTGTGCAAAAAGGTTTCCAGCTCGAGGAACACTCAAAATTCTAAGCCATGAACTGTTGCTTTCGCTCTGTGAACAGGAGCTGCTCTTTTTTTGTAATAAAGATGATAAACCTGCAGTTGAGGGCTTTGGTCCCTCAATCCTACAAAATACACTTCTTTTTTATGTGATTTACTCACAGAGAAGAAAGCAAACACATAGGGAAAATCTAACCAGATTGGTGCTTCATGCAGAAGGTTAAAGACTCTCATATGAGTCTCATATGTAATAAATCAAATATTCTTTACATCCCAGAAAACGTTTTTGTTGAGGCTGTGTCCTCCAAATGGAAATCATGGCCACACTCCAGAATCCTTCTGTGTGTACATATTCAGAAAAATGTTATCATTATGGTGGCTGAAATATGAAAACCAGAAGGTAAGTAAAGTTTTATTAATTTTCAGCAGAGCAAGTAGAATTCAACCAATGGTTACAGCTCCTGTAAATTACAGTGGATGAAATGTTTCAGTGACAGACAGAAAATGCAGAGAGCATGACAGCCTGTAGACACATATTCCTTTTAATAATATTAGACCACCTTCCTCAGCTGTTAGTTGCCTAGAGACAAGTGCTTTCAAGAATATTTTTGACCCAATTTTTCACAGCAGTTTCCCCCCAGATTGAGCAGTGGGTTTTAATGTCAAGCCTGAAGCTCACTGAAAAACAAAGAAATAAAAAGTGTAAGTTTTCACCTTTCTTTCATCTCCTAGGATAAAATACCCTCTTGGTCTTTTTGTATTCACAGGCTGAAGCCAGCTTGGATTTATAGAAAATGATGGGTATTCTCTCCTGAAGGACTGGTACAGAGCTGAGGCAGTAAATCCCATATTCTTTAGGTGCTGGGAGGGCTGTGCTAGGGACTGGGAGGTGCTGCTTTGCCAACTGCAGCTGATTGCAGCTAAATTAACACATCTGCCTAGGACTGGGCTCAGAAAAACGATCCAACTCTTCAGCAGCCAGGGGAGACTTCCCTGACCAAATCCTCCAAGTATTCCTTGTAAAATGAGGCAGGGTGCTCTCCTGAGTGCTGCCAGTGGGGTTGTTCTCTGTGTTAAAATTAAATTAAATTAAACTAGCACCGATTAACAAAAGGCTTTGTTGGACATAGTACTTTCTAAAGAGTTTTCTCTCATGCTGTGTGCTTTTTTATTTGTGTCACAATCAACCTTTCCAATGACTCCATGTCCTAATTATTTAATAGTTTAATCTAGACAGGGAACATCTCGGATTTGCAAACCCCAGGGTTGAGCCTCCTCCTTCATTTCCAGTTGTCAGCTACCACCCAGAGCTTAGGAACGGCCTGAACCAATAAATCTGGGATCCTTTCCCTGGGGAAGTGATTTCAGAACTCATCAAAACCCAGAATATCCTCAGTAACAGTCCCACTGCCCACTGAATTAACTCCAGGTGTTAAAATGAAATGTGTGCTGTGTCTTTTAGCTCCAATGGTGAGTTCTGGAGCCGCCCTTCAGAAACACCTGTGGCATCCAAATCTTGTAAAACATATCCCAGTGTCTCCTGCACAGCTGAACATTGCACAGGTATTTTTAACATTGTGATTTAACAGGGAATATTTCAAAGGTAAGCTCCTTTTTGCCTGCAGAATAAATTTTCTGCCCGTTTTTCATGTGCTTCCAACAGTTCATGAAAGAGCAAGAGTGTTCAAGCACCAGATTTTTTACTCAGTCTTTCCTGAGTGCCTTCTATTCTTTATTTGATCATTCCAGGGATCATCCTGCCCCTCTTCCAGCTGGCAGTGGGGAGCACAGGGGGAGCCCTGTCGTGTTGTTGTGTCTGACCAAAATGGGAAAGCAGCAGCTGATGCTCTGTGTGGAGTTTAGAGTTACACACTGAAGAACTGCAGGATTACAAATGTGTGAAAAATACAAAACCTAAATATGTAAAAGCGAAAAAGCCTAATACAAAATAAATAATCCTAATATAAAATAAGCAATCCTAAATTATGAAATAAATCCTAAATTATAAAATAAATAATCCCAATAGAAATAAATAAAATATAAATAAAAATATCAAACCTGGTTCCACCCCGTGGCAGAAAATCTGTATTTTAATTTGTTTTCACCCCAGTTTTACCTGACTGTCAATGCCAAGCATGAGCAGCATGGAGAAGAAGAGTATTGCCCACAAAGGGGAGATGGGCAACTGTGTCACTGCCTCTGGGTAAGCCAGAAATGCCAGTCCAGGGCCTGGGGGAGGAACAGGAGACAGAGCATCAGTGGGAGGGCTGGGGCTGGGACCCTCTGCTCCTGCTGGGCTCCCTTTGGGTGGCTCTGGACGTGGCACCTGAGCAGGGATTTCAGCTGCTCAGTGCTCCCTGACCAGCTCTGCAAGCACCTGGTTTTGAAAATGAACCAGCCAGAACCAAAAAAAACCCCAAAAAACCCCCAAAAAAACAACAACCCACCCCCAAGCCCCCCAGAGCCAAGCAAGCAGAATACTGAATGAGTTCAGCAGCTGCTCCTGAGAGACCCCTGGCACAGCCAGGGCAGGGATGCTGTCCTTGGCTGGGGTTACATCTCCAGGCACTGCTCAGCTCTCTCTCCCCTCAAGCAGTTTTTGCCAGCTGCAATCTCCTGCTTTGAAACAGAGGCAGCTCAGAAATGGAGAAGACTCTTTCCAGCATTTCCAGCATTGCTATTTGCTATAGCAAATACAGCACTGCTATTTCCAGTATTGCTATTTGCTGCTTCATTCCATTCACTCCCTCTGAATACACATTCTAATAAACTCTGTATTTGTGGACAACCACACTTTTTAATTTTTCTCCTTGCTAACTGCAGATGGAGGGGCAGAGTGTTGGAAGGGGGATATAAATTCCTGTTTGAAAGGAGTTTTTTTCTTCTCATGGCATAGCTGGACGTCAGGGTCAGAAGGAAAACCAGCAAATGCAATAAAGACAGAAATAAAGCTCATGTGCTTCACCTAAGGAGTGCCTCTGATTTTTCAGCTTCCTTCAAAAGTCTGTCAGTGACAAGTGCTTGGTCACAGCCCCCAAACTAGTGGAGCAAGGGTGGCATCAACACCTGGATTGCCAAAGTCTAATGAGGCTTTTGAAGCAATTAATTGCTAACAAGAGCAGGTATGACTGGAAAGCAGTTCAGAAAGCATTCCAAATAGCAGTGCTAAAAGCAAAATAAACTTCAGATAAATATGTTAATTTTGCTCTGTTTTGCATTCCACAGAAATGCAGCTAAGCCTTTTAATAACATCATTTGTTTCATAAGGCTGTGTAAAAGATGGCAAAACAACCTCTCATGGTGGTAAAATCTGGCACCAGCCTCCGAGCTTACTAGGAGAAATAGAAGCCTTAATTAAAGGGTCAAATTTTCAAATATCCTTTGCAATTAGTGGTCATGGGCATCTTCCAGAGGTCTGTTATCAAATGTACTCAATATGATGTAAAAATATTGTGGTGCTTGCAGGTGTAGCCTTTATATAACTCTTTCTGTATCAAAGACATAAATCCAAAGAGCTTATTTCACACACCACTGCCTTTGCAGAGCAGCTTTTAATAACAGTGCCTGCCATCATCATTTTGCACCTAATCTCTTTGTATGTGTAATTTATTGAAGATTATTTTCAGGGCCTAAGTTCTCTCCTTTTCTAACCAAGGAGATGTTTCAGTGGGTTGTGTTTGCTAACACAGTCCTCCAGATTTTGTCCACCAGTGAGCTCCAGCCAAGCTTTGTGTTATGAGAGCCCTGCCTGTGGCCAGAACTGCTAAGTGAGTATCTGGTGCACCAGCTGGGTCAGGGCAGCCATCTGCTCTGCTGCTTTAAGCTTTTTCAGCTGGAAGACAGACAAGAAACTGCAAGGAAGAACAGAATCCTCCCCTGGACAGCTCCACAGCTCCCTGCCCTAAATAAAATGTCTTTCATTTTCACATGAAACAGGTGTGGGTCTGAATAGGGGAGAAATGGGTCTGCCTCGAAGGGCTTAACCTCAAGAAATGGGAAAAGGAATTAAAACCCAGCTGAATTGGGAAATATTTGCTTAAAAACCACCCCATAATGACTAGGCATTCCTCTTGCTCTGCCTGGAGTGGGTTGGGACAACACTTTTCCTTCTGCCAGTCCTTCTGGGAGACTGAGGGGACAGGGAGCTGAGGAGTGTGAGGAGAGATTTTGAGCAGTTGCAGGAACAACTTACAAGCAAAAAAAATTAAAAAAAAAAAAGCCCTGATGCACAGCTTAGAGGAAAAGATTTTGGGTACCTGATGCTGCAACATCTGCAATTGGCCTCTTTGTGACATTGGCCATGAATCCCACAATGGAGAAGATGACAAAGCCAGCAAACATGCTCGTGCATGAGTTTATGCAGCACACTATGATGGAGTCCCTGCAAGAAAGGGAAGGGGCTTTAAGCAGCAGGGAAAGCAAATGTTCTTTTTTTTTTCTTTTTTTTCCAAAGATCTCAATGATTTAGGATCTGACAGTTTAAGATTTCCCAGTTGGGGTTCCATTCCGTGCTGGGCAAGTCTCTCCCATTGGTGTGAAGGCAGTTGCACATCTCACCCCCAGCCAGATAGAACAGTTAATATTCAACACTAAACTTTATTTCAATTATCTGCACACAGAGACAGAAGTCAGCTCCAGCTGAGACAGGCAAGTGCCACTGCAATATGTGCAGTCATCTGCTTACCTGTAAACATTATTGTGGAAAGGGTTGTAACTTCCAAGGGCAATCAGTGAACCAAGACCCAAACCATAGGAGAAGAAAATCTGTGTGGCAGCATCCAGCCAAACCTGATTGCAGGAAACAATTTTTTTAAAAATCTGTTTCTGCACTTGAGGAGCAGGTCATATGTCTGAAAGGGGAACAGTCAGGAGTGAAACTTTGGTTTACCAGCACGGAGTATTTACCTCAGAGTCTGAAAGCTTACTGAAGTTGGGAGTTATATAGAATAAAATGCCTTCCTTTGCTCCAGGCAGAGTTACACCACGGAAGAACAAGATAAGCAGCATAACATAGGGATAAGTAGCAGAGAAATATACCACCTGATGTGAAGAAACAAGACAGTGTAAGTGTGCAAGGAAGAATGATCGAAAATATTTGCTCCCTGAAACTAGTCTAGCAGCAAGGATGGCTCTTAAAACTGAGGCATTTTTTCAATGAAAAGGTTTGGGAAGTGCCTACAGCAAAATTCCCTAAACTCCAGCTCTAAAGGCAGGTGGCTGCTGCCTCTTTTTCTGAAAAGAGAACAGTGTGGACTAGGATATTTTCACACCTTTTTTTTTTTTTTTGGTATTTAACACAAGGAAGTCCCAAAAGCTCAAGGATCATGGCACCAGGATCCTGCCTGTAAAACATCTGGCAGTTCATTTTTCCCACTCTCTCCTCCCCTATATTACAGGCTCCTACTTTCTTGCCTTTTCAGAGGTCCTGTAAGAAACCCTTTTGAAGTCAGGCTCAGCCCTTTTTTTGCCCTCTTTGTGCTTTCGAGACAGGAGAAGGAAAATGGTTTGTTCTGAGCTCAGCTAAGCCCTGTCTAACTCACAGTTCAAGGTGGGTCACTGCTACAACCTCCTGTCAAAAGCTAACAATCTGCTCTCTCAGCATGAAGAGATCCCAGTCCCCTGCACCAGACCTGAGGGTTTCTAACCCAACACCAAACCCCACTGCTGTGGCTTTTCCTTTCCCTAGGATTTTTTCCAAATGGGAAAAGGCATGGGCCAACGTCAGATGTTGCTGCCCTTTCATCCAGAAAGGCCTCTCAAGAACGTAATTCCCTTTAATTGATTAGCAAATCCTGATTTCCCCTCACAGCCAGGCAGACCCCAAGAAGCACAGTGTGGAATCCTGCTAGTGGACCTCAAATGTTTCTCACTCACGTGAGGGAAGGTGGGAGCAGCTCTTCCCAACACTTCCTTACGTATCCAGGACCAGCAAGAGCTGAGCAACAAGTGCACAATTCTTGCTGGAAGCAAACCACTCCATCCTCACTCTACTGCTGTCCAAACCAGCTGGAATATTTATCCCAGGAAGAAGCAGGAGTATTTTTAGGTGATTTTATACCTGGCCAAGCCAAGAGGCCTGTAAGTGAAGCATCTAAGGCTGTGGTCTGACCTAGCTAGAGAGGAGCCAGCTCTTCCTGAAGCATGGGGCTGCATCAGTCCAAGAAAACACAAAGGAAATCCTTCACAGAGCTCTGATAGCCAAACTGCCCCCGGTGCCTCTTACCTCAAGAGTTTTCAGAATATTTGAGCAAAATGGGCATTTTTAATTGAAAGGGATTTGCAGTACTTTTTAATCTTACCTTTCCAGTCCAGCCTACCCCCTTCCAGATACAAAAATACACCAGAATCCAGGCAATTGCCAGGGTGATTGCCAGTGGCCATCGGATTTGCCCGGGCTTTTCCAGGCCGTCGGTCATTTGGTGCATGTTGCGTCTGGAACGAGCCAACACAACATTTGGCAAAGGACTCAGCAGGTGGAATGGGAAGGACAACAGGGTGATCCTGGGACATGCAGGGGAAGGGGAGAGGAGAATGCTGAGCTTACTCCCAGAACTCCACCACGGCGCTCGTCATGTTGGTGGTGTTTGCTAAGGTGTAGTTGGAGAAGCAGCGGTCGGTGTTCCAGGGGTTCTCACAGTGCTTCCAAGGAAGGGTCTGGGGAAGGGAGAGAACCAATAACCTGAAGCCAAACACTTCTGAAGCAAGAATTACCTCAAGTATCTCTTTCTTTGCTAGAACTGACAGCTGAGTGCAGAACTAAAGCGCCTGGAGCTCTGCAGACATTGATCTCCCTGGGGCGAAAGCCATTTAAATAAATTCCTATCAGTTGTGGGAGGCAGGTCTGGAAATATTCCCTCTTTTCCTTAACACAGCAGCCCAACCCCAGCTCTGGATTCAATGCACTCACCATGAGAGTATGTTGAAACAGCAGAAAGGACCTCCTGGAGGTCCTGGTACCTCTTGTTGCGCAAGAGATAATAAAATTGGGATGGCTGTTGATCAGAGAGTCTCATTTTCCCCTCAGGTCAGGGGATAATTGGAGGAAGGCAAACTTTCTGTCTGTTATGTGCGTGTCCTGCGTGTGTCCATCCCATCTTTCAGAAGTTCTGAGGAGCAGAACCTGTTTTTCATGGTACCCATTAGAATGAGCCTCATTTGCATGCAATTTATGGATCATTCTGATGGCAGTTGTTGGGAAATCCTCTCACAGAACGGCTGTATCAGGGCACTGAGTGCTTTACACACAAGGAGAAGAGGCTTCAAGGCAATTAAAAGGCAATATTCATTTAAGATGGGCCACAAGAAACACTTCCAGACTCTGCCTGACCTTTCACGTCAATAACAATTCTGGGGACAACAAAGCAGGAGTGGTCATGTCACTCCCAGACAGTAATTAATGCAAATTTGGCCAAGGCAGAATTCTTGAAAGCCGAGAACAAGCAAGCAAGAGCAAAATGTATAGAGGAGACAATTGAACAACGATGCATTAATTATATACAACTTATGTAAGAATGCCTCCTCAGATGGCCAAACCCCACAAATCAGACAAGACTTCCTCAGCTGATGAATCACCCTTGAGGGGGAAAAAAAGGCAGCTAAAAATAAAGTAAACAGGAAAGAAAACAAAGCAAAAATAACAACAATGAATGGAAGTTCAGGGCTAATCAAATCACAGACCTTCCATTCCATGGGGGTTTCTTTAATAAACCCCTCCATCATTAAGCCACATTGCAATGATACTATTTCCCAAAGAACTCGTGCTTGTGTGGCTGCTACTGAAGAAACAAAATAATTAGTTGTAACCTAGAATTTTTCTTGGGGGAGTGACTGGCCTGTAAGCTCAGTTTTCTGCTCTAAATTTCTTGTGGAGAAAAAAAAAAAAAAAATTAAAAGGGAATTTTTACAAAATGGGGTTTTTTTTTCAGTAAGAATGGATTATCCTACAGATTTCTGTGCGTGCTGTGTTAACCTCACACATCTACACTGAGGCAGATTAGTGGTGTATCCATATTTTACTTGGCTTTACATCCAAGAAACAACTCCCCATCCCCTCTGACACACACTTACAGTGGTAAAGGAATTATACAGGTAGTATATGGCCCACGAAATAATCACAATGTAGTAAATATTTAGCCAAAAGGACAGGACTGCAGCAGCCAGTCCCACACCTGTAAGGAAAACAAAGAGAAATGAAAACAAGGGAACTTCCAACTGAAGAGCTGCAGTTCAGGGCAAACACATCAGGTGGGGCAGGCACCACTTGGGAAATGTTGGAGGAGTGAGAATTTCAGAAGAGCCACTACACAAAGGTCATTATTTGGGGGATGGCTCAGCCATCCATGAGCTCACTGCCAGCCTTCAGCTCTCTCGGTGGTGCAGTCCCACCTGCTGCTGCTGCTGGGAGTTCCCTGGCACGTTGTACTCCCAGGAAAAGGAGCTAAATCAGCTCATTCTCTGGACCAGCAGCCCCCCAGGAGCTCGTGGCAGATGCACAGGCAGTGAGAATGTGCTCCAAGGCACTCAGGGCACAGCTCAGAGCAGGCTGTTGGCATGCCAGACTAGAGGCACGCCAGGGCTCCACCAGGAGGGTGTCTTCTGCTCCAGGTGGACACTCCTGGGGTGTTCTGAACTGTTCAGGACAGCTGTCCCATGACCCTGAGCAGGAGGAAGTGCTCACAATAATCCGGATAAGGCAAAGCGAGGTCGAGCCAACCCCTACCAGCAGCAGCAACTCGAGCAAAAACGCTTCTCTGTGAGAGGAAATTCCATCTCCCCGCCTTTTCCCAATGCTAAATCTCCCAGAGCAAAATCCAGTCTCAACAAACTTGCAGCTCACCCTGTGCTAATTGTCAGTCCGACCGTGTGAGGTAATTTGTAACACCACGTGCAGCTCTGCTGGGCCAGAACTCAGCTCAGGAGCTCGGGATTTGGGAAAGGATTTGGGATTAGAAGGGTGAAAATAACAGTTTGAGAAGTTTGGGGTGCAGAATTGAGATTAAAACCCTGAGGTTCTGGCAATCAAACCTCAAGCTCAAAGCGTGGAGTGAGTTTTTCTTAAGGAATTCAGCATGAAATTGCCAAAAGTGCCTGGCTTTTGAATTTCAGTTTAAAAAACAGGTGATGCCAACCTCTGTTAGCTCAGAAAAATTTACCAAAAGTTTACCAAATTGCTGTGAACACATCCTAACCTGCTCTGACAACTGCTGCTGGATATGCTATTTTTAACAGTCTTTATGCATTTCCACAGAAAACCCCAAGAGTTTTTGAAGTTCAAAAATAAGTTTGTAGCAATTCTAATGCCTAAATCTTGCTATTTTTAATAGAGAATAAAAAATATAGCCCAGCACGTTTCGAAATCATCAGTTACACCTCAGAAAATCAATATCTTCTCTAGGAAAAAATCATGGTTTAAATATAAATGAAAGGCACCAAGAAACATCCTTGCCCTGGCACTTAGGGAAACTTCTGCAATTGGGAAACAAATCAGAAATAATTGGAATCCATACCGTACCTTTGAACATTGGAGCAAGCTTCCACACCCCAAGGCCTCCTATAGATGTATACTGACCAAGGGAACACTCCAAAAGGAACAGGGGCACTCCAGCAAAAATTAAAGTAAGGAAATAGGGAATCAGGAATGCACCTAAAAAGAAATTTTTAAAAAGCCTGTTAAAGTGGGGAAAAACACAAGCGAATTCCCAGTTTCCATCCCTGTTACATATGAAAAGAAACCCACAGGGTTTTTTTCCTCTCAGATGTGACTTTTCAAAAATGTTAGTGGAAATCACACCTGCACTTCTGAACCAGCGCCTCCAGAGGTGAAAATAAAGGAAAAACCAGAACTCCCCATCGTTTAAATGTTTTCTGTTGAAGTAAAAAGCTGAAATCCAGAAGCCTGTGGGCTTTGCTGCCTTCACCTCTGACGGAGAGCACAAAGGCTTTAACCAGCCCTGGCTGCTTTCCAGCCTTTTGTGGGGAGCTCAGAGTCAGCTACAAACCCCATGAAATCCTCTCACAACTCAGCCCAAAAGAGAGGGATCTGCAGGGTTGGGTGGAGGGCAACGTGCTTTAGTTCTGCTCTGATATTTTATGGTCTTTTAAGTGCCACTGGCAGCTAGGAGTTAGAATAAACTTCAGGGCAGAGCTCAAAGCAGAACTCCACACTCCAAAATGTCTCTGAACCTCCTGGAAAAGTGGAAAGCAATAAAACCCAAAAAACCAAGCCAAAACAACAACAACAAAAACCCAAAAAACCCCAAACAAATGAACAAACAACCAAACAACAACCAAACAAAAAACCCCAAAAACCCAACCAAAAAATCCCAGCCCCCAAAAAACCACAGCAAACAACCAAAAACCCAAAAACCCAAAAATCCAAAAACTAAACCAAAGCAACAACAAAAAAACCCCAAAACCTTAAAACAAAACAAAAACCCAAACCAAAGCAACAACAGAACCCCAAAACCCCAAAAACCCAAAACAAAACAAA
>VZRH01002090.1:106117-121004 GCA_013397555.1 Urocynchramus pylzowi
CCAACAAAAAAACCCAAAACAAAACCCAAAAAATCCAAAACAAAACCAAACCAAAAAAACCCCCAAAAGACCCCACAGCAAGCAATCAAACGAAAAGCCAGAACCCCAAATCAAAACAACAACAACAAACCCAAAAGACCCAAAACACAACAAAAAACTCAAAAAACCCCACAGAAGCACCACAGCAAACAAACAAAAAGCCAGATAATCCAACCCAAACTCCTCCAATAAACCAAAACTAAACCAACCAGACAACAACAACAACAAAAAAAAACAACCAAAAAACCAACCAAAGAAAAAAACAAAAACAAAACCAAAACCCAAAAAATCCCTGAAAAAAACCCTCAACCCCCCCCAAAAAACCAACAAAAAAATCCCCAACCACAACCAAGTATTAGCATGAAAAATCTATCCAAACCAGGTTTTGATTTGCAGGTAATTTGGTGGTGGCTCCTACCACACAAACACGGCCCACGTACCTCCACCATTCTTGCCGCACAGGTAGGGAAACCTCCACACATTCCCTAAGCCAATGGCATAACCTACACAGGACATAAGAAAGTCAAATTTCCCTTTCCAAGTGTCTCGGTCCGGAAGGTCCGTCTTCTTCTTCTGCACTTTTACTACCAAGGTTTTGGGCTTGTCGTTGGTGATGGAGGCGTCGACCTCGGTGGAGATCTGTCCGTCCGCCACTTTGGTGCCGTTGGTGGCCATGTCTCTGGGCTTGGCTGGCGAGGCTCTGGCGGCGGCCGGGCGGGAGATGTCAGCACCAGTCCACGTGGACAGCAGCTTTGCGGCTCGCGGCGATCCGCCCGGGAGCTGCGGGGCCGGGACGCGGGGCCTCAGCGCGCTGCGGAGCCACCTGCGCGACACGGGGACACTCAGGCGGCCACCCGGCCTCGGGGGGCTGGGCTCTGCTCCTGGGGTGGGTTCTCAGCAGGGAGCAGGGCACAATCCCTGCCAAACGAGCCCTGAGAGCCACTGATCCCAACTTTTCCCTATGGATCGCCCATGAGTCTACGGAAAAAAGAATTTAAAAAAAAGAAACCCAAGGAATACCATTTGCTGCCTTTAAGAGTGGGTTTAGAGAGGTCACTGTTAGTATAAAACAATCTCCAAGACCCACTGGTTGTATTTTGTCTCTAGAGATTTTTCAGGAGTCTACAGAATAAAGAATTAAGCCTAAGATCTACTGATTGTAACTTTTCCCTATGGATCACCCATGAGTCTACGGAAAAAAGAATTTAAAAAAAAGAAACCCAAGGAATACCAGTTGCTGCCTTTAAGAGTGGATTAATAGTGAATTTAGAATGTTCATGATGAATCCAAAATGAACTCTGGATCCCATTTATTATATTTTGTCCCTATAGATCACTTACAAGTCTATGGAAAAAAGAATTTTAAAAAAAGAAACCCAAGGAATACCAGTTGCTGCCTTTAAGAGTGGATTTGGAGAGATCACTGTTAATACAAAACAATCTCCAAGACTCATGGATTGTATTT
Organism: Urocynchramus pylzowi; assembly: GCA_013397555.1. Lineage (NCBI taxonomy): Eukaryota > Metazoa > Chordata > Aves > Passeriformes > Fringillidae > Urocynchramus > Urocynchramus pylzowi. Next base: position 107,621 of record VZRH01002090.1, read on the forward strand.
TGTCCCTATAGATTTCCTAGGAGTCTAGGGGAAAAAAGAATTATGAAAAGAACAACCCAAGGATAGCACCTTTAATAGTGGGTTAATAATGAATTTAGAATGCTCACAACTAATCCAAAACAACCTCCAAGACCCATTTATTATACTCTTTCCTATAGGTCTCCTATGAGTCTACAGAGAAAAGAATTTAAAAAAAATCAAGAAATAGCAGTTGCACTTTTATTAGTAGATTAACAGTAAATTTTAAAAGTTCACTGTTAATCCAAAACAATCTCCAAGACTCACGGATTGTATTTTGACCCTATAGATTTTCTAGGAGTCTACAGAATAAAGAATTAAAAAAGCCCAAACCCCAAGGAATAACAGTTGCCACCTTTAATAGTGGGTTAATACTGAATTTAGAATGCTCACAACTAATCCAAAACAACCTCCAAGACCCATTTATTATACTCTTTCCTATAGGTCTCCTATGAGTCTACAGAGAGAAGAATTAAAAAAAAAAAAATCAAGAAATAGCAGTTGCCACCTTTAATAGCAGGTTAATACTGAATTTAGAATGTTCATAACTAATCCAAAACAAAGGCTGAGATGCACTGATTATACTTCATCCCTATAGATCTCTTACAAGCCTACATAAAGAATTAAAAAAAAAAAAGGCATAGCAGTTGCCACCATTAATAGTGGATTTAGAGAGTTCACTATTAAAACAAAACAGGATCCACTTATTATACTTTGTCCCTATAAATCTCTTACGAGTTTACAGAAAGAATTAAAAAATAAATCAAGAAACAGCAGTTGCCACCCTTAAGAGTGGATTAATAGTGTGTTTAGAACATTCACTATTAATCCAAAACAATCTCCAAGACCTACTGATTATAATTTTTCCAATAGATCTCCTATGAGTCTACAGANAGTTCACTATTAAAACAAAACAGGATCCACTTATTATACTTTGTCCCTATAAATCTCTTACGAGTTTACAGAAAGAATTAAAAAATAAATCAAGAAACAGCAGTTGCCACCCTTAAGAGTGGATTAATAGTGTGTTTAGAACATTCACTATTAATCCAAAACAATCTCCAAGACCTACTGATTATAATTTTTCCAATAGATCTCCTATGAGTCTACAGAAAGAATTAAAAAAAGTAATCAAGGAATAGCAGTTGCCACCATTAATAGTGGATTTAGAGTGTTCACTATTAACCAAAACAATCTCCAACACCCATTTATTATCTTTTTTTTCTATAGATCTCCTATGAGTCTACAGAGAAAATATTTTTTTTAAAAATCAAGAAATAGCAATTGCCACCTTTTATAGTGGATTAATAGTGAATTTAGAACATTTACTATTCATGCAAAACAATCTCCAAGACTCACTTCTTATATTTGTTCCTATGAATTTCTTATGGGTCTACAGAAAGAATTAAAAAAAAATTAAGAAGTATCACTTGCCATCTTTAATGGTAAATTAAACAGTAAATTTTAAAAGTTCACTGTCAATCCAAAACAATCTCCAAGGTGCACTGGTTACATTTTGTCCCTACAGATCACTCACAAGTCTACAGAAAGAATTAAAAAAAAATTAAGAAGTATCACTTGCCATCTTTAATGGTAAATTAAACAGTAAATTTTAAAAGTTCACTGTCAATCCAAAACAATCTCCAAGGTGCACTGGTTACATTTTGTCCCTACAGATCACTCACAAGTCTACAGAAAGAATTTGAAAATAATTTCAACTAATAGCAGTTGCCATCTTTAATAGTGGATTAATACTGAATTTAGAATGCTCACTGTTAACCAAAACCATCTCCAAGGCCCACTTATTATAATTTTTCCTATAGATCTCTTCAGAGCCTGCAGAAGGAATTTAAAAACAATTTCCACTAATAGCAGTTGCCATCTTTAATAATGGATTACTAGTGAATTCAGGAAGTTCAGTATTAATCCAAATTATTATCCTTATTATCCTTTTCCCCTATCGATCTCTTATGAGTCTACACAAAAAAGAACTCCAGAAATGCCAACCAAGTCATAGAAGTTGCCATCTTTAATAGTGGATTAATGCTAAATTTGGAATGTTGGCTGTTAACCAAAGCAATCTCTCTGATTATATTTTGTCCCTACAGATCTCTTAAGAATCTACAGAAAGAATTAAAAAAAGCAAATCAAGAAATAGCAGTTGCCACCATTAATATTGGATTCGTAGTGAATTTAGAAAGTTCTCTTATCTAAAACACTTTTCCCTGAAATGCTCCCAAAGGAATTAAACAATAATTTAAAAAGAATTAAGCAATGGGACTTAATCCTGGGTAGTGATGTCAAGTTTCCCATGTGGTTATAATTAGCTGTTAATGTAAGACAAATGTTTCACGAAGCTGGAATTATCAGCACAGTGAGACGACAGCCTGCAATGATCACTCCTCATTTCTGTTTCCTACCATTTGTGGACCTTCTGTGACACCATTGCTGTTGCTAGGTACACTTTCAAAATCCAAATAAAACAATAACCAAGGAAGCAAATATGGATTATGAAAGATGACCTGGGGTATTTTAATCAACTTTGAAGTGCTTGTGGCGCCCACAAACTTCCACAGCTCTGCTTCAGCTGGAAAAAACACTGAAACAATGCTTCTCATGTCTTCTGTGACCCATCCACAATCAATTTATTGTCTGTTTTTCTCTTGAAAACTCCTTATTGGCAGCCCAGTGCTCAAACCAGGGGCTGCAGCACATGAAACACTGGCCAGGGTGAAGAAGCTGCACCTTGTGTTGGCAACGCTGGGCACCAGGTCAGGCAGAGATCAACAATAATTTTATTCACAGATTTTCGGAAGGGTGGATTGAGGTTATTGGCCATTCACTTCTCATTGAAAGTTATGGTAAAAGAAACATTAAAAAAAAATATGCAAAGGCCGTGTTTTTCTTTGAATTGTCACTTCTGATCACTGCACGATTATAAGGCCATGTCCAACTATTAAAAGGAAGTTTTTGTAGAAGAATCAGCTGTAGGTGTGGTTGGGGTGAGGAGAGAAGAAGGATGGTGCTTGTAACCTTCCTGTCTGTTCCACTTCAGGGAGGGAAAATCCATCTGTGCCTGCATCCTCACAGGTCCTGTGTGCAGACATCTCCCTTCCAAAGCCCACTTTTCCACATCCCACGCCTGTCCAAGCTCCTGTACCAACCCCACCACCCCCAGCTGTGCTCAGCATTCCAGGAAAGGCAGTTCCTGATGCAGGAGGGAATTGGGATCATCGCAGTGGCAAAAGGGGGCTCCTCTTGGGAGAGCACCCCGAAACTGGGGCCTGCCCAGCTGCAGGGCCATGCCTGGGTGGTGCAGCCAGCTGCAGGCTGCAGCCCCAGATGTGCAGTTTGGCAGCTCCATCTGCTGCTCAACAGCCAGAACTGAACCTGGCTCTTTTCAACCAACACAGCCTGGATGAAAACAGCCCCACCAGGGTGTCCTGGGACTGTACAAGCAGTCCTGCACTGGGTTGGATTTGTTGTTGTTGCTGCAATTTGTGTTTGGGTCAGGCTTTGTCATCAGGAGAGTTTCCAAGTATTGGGAGAGGCTGAATGTGTTGAGGATGAGTGGAAAAAAAAATCCAACATGAAATCCTCCTCCAATAACCCAGCACTGCATGGAGAGATCTGCACGTACATCTCTTGTTTGGTTCATCATGAGGGAGAAATTCCTGCTCCCAGGGATCCAGCCTGAGTCAGCATGGAGCAACCAAGCCAGGAGGAGCAGGGGTTGGAGGAACAGGGACTGAGAGGGACAGGGACTGAGAGGGACAGGGATTGAGAGGGACAGGGATTGCAGGAACAGGGATTGCAGGAACAGGGATTGAGAGGGACAGGGATTGAGAGGGACAGAGATTGCAGGAACAGGGATTGAGAGGGACAGGGATTGGAGGAACAGGGATTGCAGGAGCAGGGATTGCAGGAACAGGGATTGAGAGGGACAGGGATGGAGAGGAACAGGGATTGAGAAGGATAGGGACTGAGAGGGACAGGGATCAAGATGAACAGGGATTGAGATGGACAGGGATTGCAGGAACAGGGATTGCAGGAACAGGGATTGAGAGGGACAGGGATGGAGAGGAACAGGGATCAAGATGAACAGGGACTGAGAGGAGCAGGGATTACAGAGCAGGTATTGAGAAGAACAGGGATTGAGAGGAACAGGGTGAGAGGAGCAGGGATTGAGAGGAGCAGGGATTGAGAGGAGCAGGGGTTGCAGAGCAGGGATTGAGCCCCTCAGGTCTCCAAACAGGCCCTGCAGGTGAGTGCTGGGCATGGAGCCTGTCCTGCTGCTCCTGCCCTCCCAGGCTCTGCAGAGCTCTGCTGGGCTTTAAAGCCTCTGCTGAACACAGAGAGACACTCAGCCCAGTGAAAGACCCCGTGACAAAGACAAACCACAGGGTTAGTTAGGGAATCTTCAGGAATAAAGCAAGGAACCTCCTGGAGGAAGGAGCCCAGACCTGTTTCAGCGCTTCCCAAGACAGCCCAGCACATTTGTGTCAAGGTGAGGGGTGGCTGGCAGGCAGCCTGAGGCTTTTTATGTTAAAAGACATTGAAAACAGTGGTTCAAACAATCCCCTGGGGATGTGCTACACTTTATGCCACAACACAACCACTGCACACACCACAAGCATCCCAAATCTTGCCAGCAGCAAACCCAGAGCCTCAGCAGAGGCTCCTTTTGGGAGGATGCAGGTGGGGATTGACCAGTTTGCTTCTGTGCTGCCCTACCACTGCCAGAGCCATTATTCCAGCTGCTGCTGGCACTGGCATCATGCATGGACATTTGTGCCTTTATGGTCATACAGCACATCAGCATCAGACAATGAACAAATACTTCAATTCCACAGTTTGGAAAGTAGGGGTTTTTCCAAACTATGAAAAGTAACTTTTCCCAAGCCTAAAAAACAATGGTAATAAATTACAACAAGAGAAGTGGAGTCTAACCTCCAATCCACACTCTCCATACATGGCAGTGCTTTATGGCTTGCAGAAACCTGGAAGAACTGGCAGTGCAGCAGCAGAGATCCTGGGTACACGCTCTCTAATCAGATTAGGCACTATCCCACAGCACTGGGATTTAAATTTCAAATTGCTCTGACATGGAATGGGACAGAAAGACACTTATGTAAGCTCCATGGGCTGGCCTGGGCAGGAGGAAATTCAAATTGCAGCTGTCAGGCAGCAGAGCAGGTAGGGCACTCACTCTGCAGCGCTGCCTTTGTGGGGAGGAGATGGAGAAATCCATTAAACAACTCTGTCATTGCTTCCCCATCCCTTCAGGCCAGCCCTGAGCGTGCTAGGAAGGGCACAGCAGCTTCCCACCACATTCCTCAGGGCACAAAAGAGCTTCCTTGACTTCAGTTACTAGGGCTGCTGAGCCAAGGGCTGCAAGCCCTCTGCACCAGGGGCTGGATCCCAGCAGCACCACCAGGCTGGGGAAGAATGGCCTGGGAGAGCCAAGCCCACATAGCAGCCAAGGCCATGGGCCCTACCAGGGAAACTGCAACAAAGGCAGGGCCACTGCACAGAAGCATTTTTCTCTCTCCTGGAGCGCGCAAAGCGGACCAGAGGAGTCGAGCTGATGGAAGTGAACAGCAATATTGCTGTCATCTTTCACCAGTTTTCTGGCTCGTGGCAGCAAAAGGCAGGGCCTTTTGCTGAACAAACTCTGACTCTCTGTTTGTGCACGACCAGCTGTGCAAACATTCCTGCTCAGGATGGGGCCAGGGAGCGAGGCAGCGGAAGGAAGCGCATCGGGGGCACTCTCCAGACTGTGGTGCCTAAAGTAGGACATGGAAATGGATTTTTAACGTGTCTATATAAATGTCAGCCTTGGGAAAAGCAGAATTCTCCATTTTGAAATGTCTGAAGAGCAGGGATCCAGTGCCCACTTCTGGAAACCCCAGCTGACTGGTTTCAAAGTCACCTGTAAAACATCACCTCACCAAACCCCAAAGAGTACAAATCTGTGAGTTCTGTACCTCTGCAGAGTTACACCTGGGAAAAACTTCTCTCTCCTGGCACAGCTTTTTAGTCCAGCTGTGCTGATAGAAAAGGCATCAGAAACTCAAAATCAGATCCCTGTGCACATCTGGGCCCCAAGCCCTGCAGAAAGGAACCTAACAGGGCAGGTCAGGGCTGGAGGGAGGGCTCAGTGCCACAGGCAAAAATGCTGGTGGCTGCTGGCCAAATATTCATCAGGAGAAGGCACCACCGTGGTTTGAGCAGCAGCAAAAGCTCAATTAATTCTCTACTGATCAAAACCCCAATAGTTCAAGGCATCTTTGCCCTCCTCCACACAGGACACACTAAAAGCAGGAAAGGCTCCAATCTAAGGCAGATGTCACAGGCCAGAAGGGAGGAGCTGGAACAACCTGGACGAGTTTTGCCATTCCAGTATCAATTATAACCTGTTCTACTGCCTGCTGCTTCTGCAAGCTTAGGTTCCAGATTAATTCACTGCTTCTTTTTTCTTTTATAGCCAGGCCAAATCTCTCAATGCATTCCAACAGCAGAGCACAGTCCAAGCAGGATGGCAGAACCAAGCTGGAGCCAGCAAATATTTTTATTTAAAACAACTTTTGCATGGATGTGGAGAATACACTCCCATCTGAGTCCAGTTCCCTGGTGCAATCTGATGCTCCAAAGAACAGCACAAGAAGGAAAAAGAGGGAAAAGCCTGGTTTAAGGCTGGCAGAGGGGAGGTTCAGGTTTCAGACATTGCCCCCTGCTCTGATCTTTGAGGCTGAGCTCCCTCTGAGGAGGTGCTGGACCAGATCCCACCTTCCCAGGCTGATGGGCTGGACTTCCTGCACGGCCTGCTCCCCAAATCCCCCAAAAAGCATCTTCAGCAGGCAGCCAGAGGAACCAAAGTGAGCCCAAGGTGGGAGGAGGGGGCCACTTTGGGGGTCAGGGTGGAAGCTGAGGGGGAACCAAGGCAGGGGCCCCTGGCAGCAGCTGGAGGCTCTGTCTGCCACAGCAGGGGCTGCTCCAGCTGTGGGCTGATCCAGCTGGGGGGCTGATCCAGTTAGGGGCTGATCCGGTGAGGGGCTGATCCAGCTGTGGGCTGATCCAGCTGGGGGGCTGATCCAGTTAGGGGCTGATCCGGTGAGGGGCTGATCCAGCTGTGGGCTGATCCAGCTGGGGGGCTGATCCAGTTAGGGGCTGATCCGGTGAGGGGCTGATCCAGCTGTGGGCTGATCCAGCTGGGGGGCTGATCCAGTTAGGGGCTGATCCGGTGAGGGGCTGATCCAGCTGTGGGCTGATCCAGCTGGGGGGCTGATCCAGTTAGGGGCTGATCCGGTGAGGGGCTGATCCAGCTGTGGGCTGATCCAGCTGTGGGGCTGCCAGAGCCAGCACTGAGGGGACAATTCCTGAGGCCATTCCTGCTGTGGGGAGCCTCAGGCCAGAGGAGGCAGGCAGGAGGAAAGCTGAGACTTTGAGCACCAACTTTCCCAAAAAGGGAGCCAATGGAATGGAGACCCAGAGCTGGGGTCAAACAACAGGTGAGACAAAACTGGGAATCAGCAGCAGAACAGGCCAATGGATTTCCCTCTGTCCCTCCTTTCCCCACAGGGGGCTTGGCACAATGGGGGGGAAATACAGGAACGTGTTGGGAGGTGACAGAACTGTCATGGGATCATTTAGGCTGGAAAAGCCCTGTGAGACCCTCACAGTCCACCCCTGACCAACCCAGCCCTGCCAAGCCCACCCCACACCTCTGTCCCCAAGGGACACATCTTCACACCTCTTAAATCCCTTCAGGGATGCTGACTCAGACACTTTCCTGGGCATGAAACCCACTGCATGAAACCTTTTTGGTTAAGAAATTTTCCCAAATCTCCAATCTAAGTTTGCCCTGGAGCAACTTGAGGCCATTTTTTCCCCTCCTGTCCCTGTTCCCTGGAGCACAGCCTGACCCCCCCTGGCTGTCCCCTCCTGGCAGGAGCTGTGCAGAGCCACAGGGTCCCCCCTGAGCCCCCTTCTCTCCAGGCTGAGCCCCTGCCCAGCCCCCCCAGCCCCTCCTGGGGCTGCAGCCCCTTCCCAGCTCCCTTCCCTGCCCTGGCCCCTCCAGCCCCTCCAGGTCCCTCTTGTGAGGGGCTGCCCAGGCTTTGGGGTGGTGCCTCAGCAGTGCCAGCTCAGGGGACAACCCCTGCCCTGCTCCTGTGGCCTCACCATTCCTGACCCAGCCCAGGGGCCCGTGGCCTCTTGCCCACCTGGGCACAGCTGGGCACAGCTGGGCACCCCTGGGCACCCCTGGGCACCGCTGGGCACCCCTGGGCACCCCTGGGCACAGCTGGGCACCCCTGGGCACCCCTGGGCTCGTGTGCAGCCGCTGTCCCCAGCACCCCCAGGTCCCTCCCTGCCAGACAATTTCCCTTCAGGCTCTAAGACACGTCATGAAAGCTCCTCTGCTCGCTCCCAGTCCCAGCCAGCCCTAAGGAAACAAATTTCCACTCTAGCCACACAGCAGAGCCTGCATCTGAGGGAAAGAAAGCAAATAGTTTCCTGGGAGTAGCCTGTCTTGCCTCTCCTTAAAGGGTAGCCTTCCTATAGCACTGATCAGTCTCTCCTGGGATGCACAGGTTGCCACGGGAATCCAAGGGAATCATAAGGATGTCATATTTAACTATGGCTTGGAAACAGGCCCACCACCCCCAGGAAGGAAAAGCAGCTGCTTTGTTTTGCAGTCTTCACGTGCCAGGATAAGATAAAGATGAAACCCAGAAGCCACAAAAAGTCACCAGAACTGTCCGAATTTCTGTGGCATACAGAGATTCCTGAGGAGCCATTCTCTGTGCAGTTGAGAGCCCAAAGAAGAGATGTTTACTCCCCAAGTCCAGCTTCAGTTCAGTGATGAGATTTATCCTTTTCTGTGGCCCTCCAGGTATGAAATTCCCTCTTAATGTAAAGACACAAAGGTCTAACCTGCAGAGAGATCTTGTCTCTTACACACTGCTGTGATCAAGGACATATCCTGGTTAGGTCCCTAAATAAGTATAAATCACTTAATCCTCAAAAAAAACCAAAGTTTCATATTTCTAAATAATTTACTAGCAAACGTGTAGTCGTGCAGTTATAAGGGATTCTGTAATCAGTCTGGAAAAAGAAAAACCAAGTAAAATTAAAGAAAAAAAAAGCACACTAAAATTAAAGAAAAGAGAAACAAAGAAGAAATGCAAAATGCAAAATCATGGAAAGTGCTGGCCACATAGCCCAGAGCAAGGTTATTTCTGAAAGACAATGGATTTTGTCATTTTTGTTAACATCAGGGTCAGGATACAGCAAAACACACTTAAACCACAAGTGCAAAATTATCCCAACAATCTTGGGCATCTGCATGAGGCCCATTGCAAAATCTACAACATTTTCTTGTGAGCATGGCGTGATATGCAAGATTTGTTGTAATATTTTAGATTTATTTTAAATTTATTTTAAATCCATTTTAAATTTTTTGTTTAAAATAGACAGTAGATGCTGGAAGGAGAAGCTTTTTCCAATTTTTAATTCATCGAGGAATTACATCAAGCCTAACTGATAACCAGTCCCTTCCAGAGATTTCACAGTGATCAGCACCAATTCCTACTCAATCCCAGTAGCTCTAGCAGGGCTGGGGGTGCTCATAAACTATTTTGAGTGTATTTCTCCTCAGCCCACATTAGCACCATCTGTTCCTACTACTTTATATTTACACACCACGACATTTTGGGCCCAACTTCAGATAGATTTCTAGCAATTTGCAACAGAACCAAATGGCTCTGGGGTACCTGCTTGCTTTGGTGATTCCCACCTTCTGGAATGGTGTTTCCTTGGCTGTTTGCACTGTTCTCTCTGTCACAATTTCTGCTTTTTAGCTTCTAGACTGATTAAATATAGTAAATAATAATTACATAGAAATAAATGTAATGAAAGTTAGTAAGTATAATGATATGTAATAATCACCATCTACTGCAACCACACCTTTGCTTCTAGCTCCCACACAGTAAATAGGATGTGCTTTAGAAAAGCAAGGACAGCATTCCCATATTTATTTGGACTCCTGGTTCTACTCCCATCCATCTGAAGTTTAATGGAGCAGGGTGATAATAAAAATAAAAATGCATGAAATAAAAATGCATAAAAATAAAAAAAATGCATAAGAATAAATGCATAAAATGGGTTTGGTCGTTGTTTTTTATGTGGATTGGGTGTCATTCTTTAGCCCTAGCTGGTGTTAATTGTTCTTGTGCAGACCCCAAGGCCTTCCCTGAGAGCCCACACTGATTTGCAGGGTAGAAAATCCCAGACAGAGAGGCTCAAAAAAGCACAACTGGTGCCTAGAAAATGCAACATCTGGGGTTCCAGGGAGAGGCTCAAAAAAGGACACAAGTGGTGGCAGTCATCACTGGGGTTGATGCTCCAGCATCCCTCTGTTTATCCCTCTGCTGACAGCCAGGAAATAACCCAGCATTGCTGGCCCATCCTGGGCACAGGAACAAAGCCAAATTTAGTGGAAAAAATGGATTTACTGCCCTGTGCTGAGCAGCAGAAATTAAAGGTCCTCACTCACAAGCACCACCAATCACAAGATTTGCTTCCCTTCTGCCATCCCCTCGCCTGGGAGGAGCTGAAGGAGATGAAGAGCCCACCCAGCCCTTTCTCCTGCCGTTTTTGCACCTCTTTTTTGTGTCATTTTTCAGAGTTGGTGCCCGGGGAGCTGCTGTGGGCAGGAGTTGGGCAGTTCTGACTTCCTGCCTTGGGGGCATTGAGCTCTGTGGCCCAGGGAGCTGCACAAAGCCCGTCCTTGGAGACACACCAATGCAGGAAGCCAGCACAGAAAAAGGGAGCAGCAAGTACTCAGAAAGGCAAAGTAATTTGCCCAAGCAGGAGGCTGGAGCAGAATTTAGAGCAGAGTTTCTTTGCGTGCCAGTGCAGTCCCCTAACCCTCAATAATGTTGCTGCTACGCTCTCCCAACGGCCTCTTTTCATCTCCAGCATGTACAAATGACAAAGTATGAGAGACTTTTTGCCTCGTGGAAGCAAATAAAGGCAAATAAAAGCACATAAAAGCTCCAGCAAGGATCATGGTCTCTGAGGGGGAAAAAAAAAAAAATTGTCTCAGTGTAAGTAATTGGGGGTGGTGTTTGTTATTTAATTTTTACCAATCCCTAAGCTCTGTGCCATTTCTCTTCCCAAAGAAGAGAATGCCCTGGCGTGCCAGAGCCAAATTTGCTGGCAGGCAAGGTGTTCCACGAGGGAAAAGAGATGGAGAAGGTGGTCCTGCTGCCCTGCACCTGCTCTGCCAGTGCCTAAATCTGCCAGAGCCAGGCCTGGGCATCAGCACCTGGGCTCACCAGTGGTTTTGGAAACCTGTGAGAACCAACACAAAAAAATGCCTAAATTATTTGGAGGTGCCACGTCCCCAGAGTTAAACATTTCCTTTGGTGAAAACATGATGTGAAGACAAGAAATCCAACACTCTGCCTGCCTTCTGCACCTGCTGCTCAGTCCCCTGGGATTTTGGTTTGTTTGAGGGCTGCAGGCAGCTCCCATCTGTTACTGTGCCATTTTTCTAAAGTGTTATTGTTTTGGGTGAGAGCAGGTGGAACCACATGCCAGAATGCAGCAGAAGGAACATCATTCCAGCCTGGATTTCTCACGTTTGAAGGAAACCCTGGCTGTGGGTCAGCAGCCTGTGGATGGCTCCTGCTCTGTGCCAGTCCCCACGCCACACACGAGAGCCCAGTGTTGATGGGGAGCAGCAGCCAAGGCAACACCAAGATTCCAAGGCCAAAATCCACAGAACGTGACCCAAACACCCAGATTTTCACCAAATGCTTGCTCTTCCTCAGCCTCTAGTTTCCCACATAGTTCCCAGTGCCCAACCAGGCCAAATTTAGACCAGACAAAAATGGATCCTAAATGGATCTCTAATCCGAAAAGGCTGTTGGCCCTTAATGCTTGAAAAGGGGCATCTTCACCATTGTGGGGGTGGGGTGGAGAGAGAGAAATAAAGTTTTTAACAGTGTTTACAATTCTCTTCCTTTGATTTAAAAAAAAATATTACCCAAGTTTCAACTTCATGCTTAAGAATGAAGCCAGAAGGAGAAGAAAAATAATTTCTGTTGAGCGATGCTGAAGAAAAATTAGAGCTTTCAAGATCACTTCAAACTCAAGCAGAGCTTCAAAATCATTGATAAAGCCAGCAGAACTTGGGCCACAAAAATACAACGTTTTTGTTCTGCATGTCTCCCTTGTGTTTCTCCCGCCACCTCCAGCGGGTGCTTCAGATTTTGGGGATATTTGAGTTCCTCTGAAACCTGAAAATGCTGCCTGAAAGTGCCAGGGCCGAGTTGTTGTTCAGGGGATGACATCTTGGCACATCTGAGATCAGATTGTTCCTGTGTGACTGGGCAAGTCACTTGGGGTGACATCCAGAGGGGGAAGCTGTCTGCAGCTCCCAGACCCACCCAGCAGGCAGGATCCACCGAGCTGCAACATCAGAGTGAGGGCTAGAAACACACTTTGACAAACAGAGCCCAATCATTGCCCTTTCTCAGAGGCTGGCCGCGCCACCTCCGTGCAAGCCGTGCTTCTTTCAGTTCCCACCATTTTGCTGGGATTGATCTTTTTCCCCCCACAACTCCCACAAAACCCCTGCTGCAGTTTTAGCCCAGCTCAAGGCCTGCACTTGCCCAAGCCTGGTGGAGAGGAGGCAGCTCTGGCAGATGCTGTTTCCTGGTGTACAAAGCCTCTCGACTGGCAACAGCAGCTGCCAGCACTGCTAATCCAAAGGATTCTAATTTCGGGGCTTCCTCTAGGTTTTAGCTTTCTTTGAAGTAGCCCTGTTTTCTGAATGAGAAAAGACTTTGCATTTGTGATTCTCACATGCAGTTATCACACAGAGCAAAGCAAACAAAAAAAGGCTGCAGGCACGTGTTAATGCAGTTGAGACTCTTGGCAGGAGGAATTGCAAAAATCAGACCATTTTGGAGGGGGTGCAGCAGAGAGAAGCCCCGAATCTGAGGTTACCCTTTTCAGATATAGCTCCAAGCTAAAGCCACATTTTCTATCTGTTCTGTTTTCTTTGATCCTCAAACTTCAATCCAAACCTTCAGGTTTAAATGGGATTTCAGTCTGAACTAAAAGCAGTTTAACTGGAAGCAAGAAATTCTCTTCCCCCTTCACCCCTCCTGCCAAATCAGGAATTTGAAGCTGCAATATCGAGGTGCTTTGCACATCTATAAAACTTTCTGCCTTGAAGTGATAAGGACAAACAATCAGGGCACTCACTCTGAGGGTAGGCTATAAATAGAATAATTTGGGGTTTTTTTTTGCAGTTGAAAAAAAAAAAAAAAAAAAAGGAAATAAAAAAAAAAAA
>VZRH01002090.1:126921-142253 GCA_013397555.1 Urocynchramus pylzowi
CATTGCCCCATTTGTGTGGCCACAGCCTGTGGGATCTGTTGGCACAGGGAATTTCAGCCCCATTTGTTGGCCAGGCTCTGACATGCTTACTGAAGCAGCTCCCAGAGGATCAAAATTAAGGTGGCCACCACACTGTATCACTGATCTCAGCTACAAAAATACAATGTTTGGGGACCTAAATCCCCTGAAACCCTAAAAATCCCAGCCAGTTCTTACTGACAAACAGAGCTGCTTGCTCTTGGTTGAAAATTTAGCTCCTGGGTTGGTTTTGACTGTGCTTCACAAGCCTGACAAGTGTTCCACACATTTTGTCCCACTTCTTAAATGTCTCCATCCACTTGCTGGTGGGACCAACTTCTTTGGAAAGGATTGCTCAGACCCAAAACTCAGAATTCTTTGCTGCCATCTGATAAGGCAGCAGGCAGCCCCAGCTCAAAACCTTTTTTGATTTCAGTATGAAACGAAACAAGTGAAAAAAAACAAGTGAAATTTCTTTTTCCAAATGGGCTTTATATTTAACCTTCAATTATATTAACTGTGCCATAAAAGTGGATGTACTACTGTAATTATACACTCAAAAAAGGCTGCTTAAAATCTGAAATGATTGCACTGTTTCATTGCCTTGCTGCTTTAGAATATTTCCTTTTCCAAACATCTCCTACCCTCAGTCCAAGGGAAATGTTAAAGGTGACAGGATCTCTCCAAGCCCTGAATTTCTCTCAGAAAATTACACTTTCAGGTTCTACAAAGCCAAGAGGAGCTTAATTGCCTGCAACTGCAATTCCAGCCACTGCAAATCATATACAGCTCTCCCATGAAAGCATTAAAGAGCTAAGACTTAATTAGCATCCCTGATTAAATAGCAATTCATACAGCCATTATATCTTCCAGTTAGGCAGTGCAGTGCTCTGGAAAAGCAGAGAAGGGGGGAAAAAAAAAATCACACACACTCCTCCTCTCAATGAAAAAAATCCCCTCCACCCACTTTCTCCAAACCTCATCCTGGGAAATGTTCATTATTTACCACGCAAAGGCCACTGCCAGACACACTTTGAACGCTCCCAGGCAGAGACTCCATCAGCAAACTCGACCTCTTCTCTTTCTGAGAGAGGCTGGGAGGGATCAGAGAGCCCCTCAGCAAGCCTGGCAGAGGCAAAAAGGCAAAAAGGCAAAAAGGCAAAAAGGCAAAAAGGCAAGCACAAGGAGCAGCTCAGGGAGAGCAGCACGAGAAGCCTCCCACAGCCAGTCACCTTCCTGCAGCCCAGGGAAGGGAAGGGAAGGGAAGGGAAGGGAAGGGGAGGGGAGGGGGCTCTCATCACAGAAAACCCCACGGTGCTGCTGAAAGCCTCCAGAACAGGCCTTGCTCAAGCCCTGCTCCTCTTCTGCCCTGCTCTCACCATTCCAGACCCAGCACGGGAGGAGAGGATCAGCTCCTTCCTGGGACAGCTGGGATGGCAATTCTTCACCCCCACTTGCTGTTGGGGAGGGAAGTGATGGAAAAAGGGGAGCAGGAGCAATACTGGGAGGCAGAGACACACCCAGGGACACCCTCTCTGTGCTGGGACAGCACAGCCAGGGGTGGTTTTATGCTGGACTAAGAGCTCGTGTTTCAGGTGGAGGAAATCCCTTGGATTATGAATTTCCAGGCCTGAATATAATTATTCACCACTTAGTTCTGCCCAAAAGGGGCTGCCTTGCCCCTGTTTCTTGCTGGGTTTGGGAAGATCTCCAGACAAAGAGGGGCAGCATCTGTTGCAGTTCTTACCAAGTGGATCATGCAGCACCCACAGCTCCTCCTCCCCAGCCTGCTCACACAGGCTGGAAGGATCATTACAGTCCCTTGTGAATCTTATTTTATGAAGCCAAGCAGGAAAAATGTACAAGAAGCAGTGATGGGACAACAGCAACAAAGAAGTAAGGAAAGGGAGCCAAAGTAAATTTGCACCACATGTGCAATTACCATCACAGAACAACATTTTATCAGGACAGGTGCAGGATTAACAGCACTGGCCCTCTACTGCAGCACAGTCTCAGTTTTCACATCAGGAAATGACCACAAATCATGGGTGATTTGTGGCTTTTAATGACAAAGCACAGGGTCAAGAACTGATCTGGGGTCCTGCCACACTGCTCCAGGGGAGCACATTGAGATTTTGGTAGCTTATCTCCCAGACAAATGGAGAATTGCTCTGCAGCAATATTCCTTCCCTCAGCCAAACTGGAAATCTTAGATACATGGAAGAAGTCTGTGATGAGGATAAATAAACTGTCACAAGACAAGACTCCAATAAATTAGCCAGACAGACAGAACAAAGACAGATGGGATGTAAGAGGAGAGGGAGTTGCTGTATTTAGTGTCTGAAATGTCATCTGGATGCTGCTCACTGCTAATGTGCCTCCTGGGCCTTGCAAAGCCCTGCTCCATTGGCCTTCAGAAAGCCAGAGGTCAAATTTACATGGAATAATCTGAATACTTGCTCATATTTGAACATTCCCTGCTTCCTGCTAAAAACCTTCTTCAAGCAACTTTCTGGAACAAATGTGTTCCCACAGAGTTGAGCAGTCCCTCATATGCACCACACACTCCTGTGCCTCCTCTGGCACTCCTCATTTCTGCCTCTGGCCCCATCCCACACTATTCCCTTTCCAGAGAACTTGGAGCAGTGTTGTTTCCACTCCTTTTTTCCATCCCTCCCAAATCTCACCCAGCTATCTGATGCCAATGCTCAAGGCACTGCTTGCCCCCTGATGCTCCACCTGATGCAGTTCTCCTCTGGCTCTCGTTTCTGCAGCTTAGCCACTGGCTCCTGCTGAGGGAGCAGCCAGGATTTTCAGATTTGCACAGCCCCAAAGAACTCAAGGCCATCACTGAACACACAAAACAACTCAGAGATGAGTGTGGAGCAGTTTCAGCTGTTTGCACTGTAATACATGACTGCTCAGTTGAGGAAAAGCTTGGAACAACATATGGTCCCAATTACCTCTGTCCTCCTGCAACCAATACTTTTCTTTTCCAGATACAATTTATCTGTGCTGCTTGGCAGCTCAGCTGGCTCCCCTTCTTCTCCTGAGGAACACAGCCACATGCAGATGCTATTTATACACCGGGCAAATTATTTCTGCAACCATATTTTCCCAATAAAACCAGCCTTGCGTCCCATCCAAAAGGTGAGAGTCATGATCTGTGACTGTGAAAGATGCCTTGGCACTTTCTGGAAAGTAAATCCACAGTCCTGGCAAAGTGTCAGCTTTGTAATTGCATTCTGTGGGCCTGTGGTAGCTCTTTCCTAACAAACAGCTGATGAATTCCACCCCAGAAGTGACTGGGAGTCAGTCCCGGGTTCCAGGAAGCTGTTAAATCAAAGAACAAACTTCATAATGAGCACCATAATTACAAGCCTTATTTTTCTCATGGATCTGTCCTTACAGGTATTTCTTTATGCTCTTTTTCAGCTCCCACAAACCCTTCACAATAGCTGGGCTCAATAGGAACCACAGGAGGAAATCTCTTCCTCACTTTGTGTTTGAAATGCTGGTCAGAAACCCGGGGGAATACAAATGGCACACGAAACCTCATTTCCCTCACTCCCTACAGCAGCAGCTTGGGAGTGCTCAGTTACTTCCCATTTAAAACTTTCCAAGCCTTGGCTGAAGGGAGAGTCCCACAGCCACACGGGTGACAGTGCCAAATACTGACAAACAGATCTGAAGGGGAGCAAAATGCGTTTTGGAATAATGAATTCAGATTCATTTCCCTTGCACTGGTTTTATGAGGTGCATCGTCACATTTAGGGGCAAAAGTAAACAAAAAAAAAAATTTGATTTGCAAAAAGCCACTTTCAAAACAGCTCCTTCTAGGTAAGAAAAAAATCGCTCCACATGTGAAAACTGCTACAGAAATCCCCACAAATGCCAAATATCCTTCTATCCTATGTCTTAGGGTCCATTTAATTCATACAATTTGAAAATGGGCACAACATGCTATCACTTAAAAAACCCCAGAAACCCAAGCCCAGCATTATTATGAGGCACCATATTTATTGCCCACCAATGGAATATCCTTGCTCAGCTTCTCAACGTCCCCAAAAAGCCACAGATGTGGGAATTTTGTAGCCTAGCTCTGCAAACTCAGCCAGAATGGGAAAGAGAAGAGGTGTTTGGAGCATCTCCTCTTCTGTCACCACCCGCCAGGCTGCACACTTGTCACAGTGCCATGTGCTGCCAGGTACCCAGCAATTTGTTGCAAAGCAGAGAGCTGGATGCTCAGTAACCCTCTTGAACTAATTTTTCTCACTCTCTGGAAACAATTTTCTAGGCCATCTATCTGGGAATGTCACCTTCCTAATGGGAAGCAAATAACTGCTGCCTCCTCGAGCTCCTGGAGAACACAGCTGAGCTTTACTTTTCTTTTTATTAACAATCTACAGCAGTGATGGCACAAGAAAAATGTATTTTATTCAAGACTTTAATCAACACTTGATGAGAATTACGTGCTTTCCCTCTTTAAATGTAGCTCTGTGGCTTTTTTTTCTTTTCTTTTCTCCTTTATACTAAAATGGACAAGTTTTGATTTAAACTGGTGAGATTGATGCTTGAAATTAAGGTAACGCCCCAGAAGTTTAACACAGCTGAATAGCAGGAGGAAAACTTTGAGCCATGCTTCCATGAGAAACCTGCCAGGGAGGAGATGGTTCCATGATTGGAAATGTCTTTTTTTATTTGCCTCACTACAAAGGCTTCCATTAAAAAAAAGCAAAACATAAAAAAAAAGCTGAGATGTTCCCAACTGGTTGAAGGTTTCACAGCAACTGGGAGAACCCCAGTGAGCAGTGAACTTTTCTGGGTCCAGTGACTGGAAACACTGAGAGAAATACTCAAAATACGATCTTACTTCAATGAATTTTTAAAATAAAACTGAAAAGATAATATTCAGCACCAACATTTCTGAAAGAAATGCTGAGCCTATTTCAAGACCACTGAGCAGCACTGCCCTGCTCTTGCAGAGCTCCTGGAGGAGAGCTACAGGAATGGGGAGTAGAGAAGAAAATTCCCTTCCACTCCCTCCACTATCCCTGGCTCTTGGTTGGGAAGAGAAGGAAGGAGAGAAGTAGGGAGCAGGCAGAATATGATCTATGTTCTATATATTAGATATATTCCTTACCTGCCACAGAGGATCCCAAGGCAGCTCCTCATTCACAAGAGACCAAACCACCTCTCTGCCCCATCAACAACGAGTTCCCAGAACCCTGCACTGACTCTTTTCCCAAATTATTTTTCTATTCACCAATAAAAGACAGTCCCCCAGGGGCTTGTCCACCTCCCGAGCATCAGCAGAGCCGTTTCCCCACAGCAGCACTCGGCTCTGGAAGGTTCCCTGCCCCTTTTGTCCCTGCAGGATTTCAAGCTGGGAACACTGTGGTCTCACAGAGCTGCCACCTTTCTAAAGGACCCGAAAGTGTTGCTCAGGCCCGGGTCCCAGGAGTGCATTCACCCCTCCGTGCTGGGAGCCCGTCCCTCTCCCCTGGGGAGGGAAGCTCGGAAGGATTGGAAGCCAAATCCTGCTCCCATTGTTGGGCCCTCAAAGGTCCCAGCCGAGGGGAGGCCGCGCCGGCCCCGCGGCTCCTCCAGCCCCGGGAACAGAGGATCTTTCTGGGAACACAGCACTGACCTCAGAAAGGGAAGCATTCAAAAGGCTGAGGACTGTCCCCAAACAAGTCCTGACCTATATAATAGAATGGCTTTTGTTTGCTGAGGCGTGAGCAGATACTACTCCGCTGCTTTAAGCGGGCAGGCCCGGCGCCAAAGCTATCAATGGAATTATATCTGCTTATGCTGCTGGGAAGTTCTGCTCTTTGCACAGCATTCACTGAGGTGTAAAATGAGGACTTAATGTTACTTGCTTGGACTCATTTCAAAAGCAATTGCTGCACCTGTTCATACCAAAGCACAAAGTTCTTTTATTTTTTGCCAGAGCCCAACGCCGCAAAACCTGTATTGAAGTCATAACACTACCTTTTATATTACACCACATTTCTTTATTCTTTACTAATCACCTCCTTTCCAAAATGCATTTTCCCCAAAGAAATCAAACTAAAAATCTGTTTCTGCCTATTAGACAATAAGCAGCTCCTTAGCTCTCCAGAAGAACAGAAATCTTTCCGTATTGCGCATTATTGAGTTGGAACAACACATCCCAGCTCCTCTGGAGCTTCATCTTCCAGGCACTAACCAGGCAATGGGGACTCCTCCAGAATAATGCACATTATAGTTAATTCCATACTCTCTGAGCACAATAAAATAACGAAACAAGTCTGGTTTCTCCACAGAAAAATCTCAGTTCTTATCTGCACGGCACAGATTGAGTGAAGAGTTCTCCCCTGCGACTGAGCTCTAAGCCAGTCTGAAGCAGCAATGGACCTACTCCAAATATCCTGCCAGACTGCAGGGATTGTGCAAACGGGGGCCTTGGCTCTGGAGAGCTGTGAAGATCCTCAGCCTCCACTGGGAGCCCATGTTACTTTGAAGGAAAATGGAATTTCACTAAAGGGAGCGGATTTTAACCTAAACAAACAAACAGCACACCACGGTATAAAGTTATTACAGTAAGGAGAGAAATCTTCGTTGCCCTGTAGCTACAAACATTTGTGTGCCTGGAGGAAACAGAGAAAGTGAGGGATGTGCATAATTTACTGATTTATTGCCATTTGTCTATAAGCCAGTCAAATGCAGGCAAACAGCCAAGCCCACAGCGCTCCTGTATGAGCCTGATGACCTCCAGAGGTTCTTCCAAATTTTCTGTGAGGTGCACCATGAGTTTTGGAGATGTCCATCACCTCTAAAGAGATCCTGGGGGAAGCCAGGCCCATGGAGGCAGCTTTCCATCAGGGAAGGTGGAATAAATCCTCCTGCCTTTACTTATTTATTTATTCATTTATTAATAGAGCAAATAGGCTCCAAATCCTGTTTCTTCCTGGTGTAAACACTGGCTGCAGTGCCTCCCACCAGCAGAGGCTGCATTCAGATATCTCCAATTTTGTACTCCCATCACTCCCATCTTCAAACCACAGGACTTTTATGTTTGGTTACCAGCACAAGTATCAAACTCTCCCAATAATCCTGAAGGGATAACAACACTCAGGGCAAAGCTGGCACGTTGCTTAAGAGGGCAAAAGCTTGTCACACTTCAGCAGGGCCAATGCTATTTGCATATTTTCATAATGTTCTGTTTCTTCAGGTTTGTTCAGGATAAGAAAACTTGTGCAAAATTCACAGCCATTCACTGCCTACCTCAATGAGAGACAAGGAGGAAGCTGAGGAAAGCTGGGTTCTCTTGAGCTTTGGAAACACTTTTAGGTATCAAGTGGTAAAATTAAATAGAGAGAAAAAAACAACAGTGGGAGCATTATTGTTTTAAAACATTATATGGGCGATGGGAATATCACATAGCAAATATTTACATGTAATACAGAATGCATTGGTCAAAGATCACCATTGGATTATACTAGTGTGGCTGAATGTTTCAGAAGTACACACGTGTGCATTTCAGTGGGATTGAGGTGTCTGTCTTCCTTAGACTCCTCAGAAGTATTAAAAAATCCTATGCTGACTGATTAATGCCTAGTTTGAGTCGGAAATACCAGGTTTAATTATGTTTTGGTCTAATGGCTGGCTCAGACTAGGGATGGAAAGATGTGGACGGGGGCAGGAGAGGGGTTACAGCTGCCAAACACACCCACAAATGGCAACACCATTTTTAAGACCCATGGGACCAGGGCTTGAAGCCTTTTTTTAGCCAAGAAATTGCCATTACCTGCGAGTGTTCCCCACAGGACAGCGCTGCACCTCGCGTAACTCAGCTCCTGACTGCGAGCCCCTGTGCCTGACTCCCCCAGCGTTGCATTTTCATCGTGCACCACATCCTCCAGTGCTTTCAGCAGCTCCCTGTAGGGCTCATCACGGCGAGATGACAAAGTGCCAGCTCCCAGCTCCCCTTGAAGATCCCCCCTCCCTGCGAAGGTGCCAGTCTCAGCTCCCACCAGCCAAGGCACGCTGGTGTTCTATCACATGTCAGGAGCTAGAAACAACAGCCTGGAGGGTGCCTTTCCCCCCCTCCCCTCCTGTAAACAAAGGAGCTCTTTATTGCTGGAGTATCAGATCTTGCAGGAAAGCTGTGAATCCTGACTGCTACATGGCACAGAGAACTCCTGCTCCTGCTAAGCACAGCTCCTACAAACAAACCCTGCTGCTGCTGCTGCTGCTGCTGCTGCTGCTGCTGCTGGAGACGTTTATCTGCCAGGCACTTTAGACACCCTCACACACAATTCATTCTGTGTATTTCAGAGTGATTCCAGTGATGGAATTTCACTCTGGTTTTAAGGAAGATGCCACCATTACACAAACAAAACGCAGAACCTTGGTTTAAATTGGATGGAGGTTGTTTTAATTTGCCGTTCCAGAATTGGAAACATTTTGTGGCAGCAGCGGTGACATTAAGTAGCTGGAACTGAATTAAAATTGTAAGGAGAATAAATGGAAGCAGCATTCTTTTGTGATTCCCATCCTCCAGAGAGAACAATAACCAATTCAGCTTTCCTGGGGAAAATAAGGACCCTCCCACACAAAAAGCCACAGCAGCCCAGCTGCCACCCAGTCCATATTTTATGCTCCCCACCACCATCTAAAAGCACAGAGCTGCATTGTCCACTGCTGGAAGGATATCCAGGCCAGTGGAGCTATGGCTTTCTGCAAAGACCCCATCTCTCTCTCTTCCAGCTGCCCAAATTCCACTCCAAGAGCTTCCTCTCATTTCCAGCAGCTGTGTGCAAAGCCTCCATCTTGAAGGCAGGAATACCACGGAGGAAAAGCCGCTGTGCAACAAACATCCCAGCTCAGAACAGAGCTTAGAACAACCCCTTGCCATCAATTCCTACACAAACACGGCAAATGACTTTAACAAATAATAAACAGACAAAGCAGTGTGATCTTAAGCAGCCCAAGCCAGCAGAAAAGACAAGGGGATGTGGCAAATCCACAGAAACCATCCCAGAAAATCAGGGATAGCACGAGCCCAGCAGAATGGATGGCACCCGTGGAAATCTCCTTCCAGCAGCCCTTCTCTGCAGGAATGCACGAATCCAGCCCTGAGAACAAAAGGAGCTGCAGACAGACATTTCTTTTGCTTTCACACCCGAGGCACGCTGCCACACGTGACAGGTACTAAGCAGAGTAATCTCTCGTGTCCCACAGCTGCTTCTTAAACAACAATTCTGAGGGGTTTTGCTCTTTGCCTGGTTTGTTTGTTTTGGTTTGTTTTGTTTTCCAGATGGTTAAAGCATTCTGTAGAGTTTTTTTTGCTTGTTTATGCTCCTGACACAGAAGCCAGCGTTGAGGTGTTGCAAGCTGAGGTTGTTCTCTGCTGCTGTTCAAACTCTTCAGCTGCAAACCCTCCTCTTGGACCCAGCTCCCAAACCCTGCACCTGCTGGGGAGAGCTGGATTAAGTGCAGCAGAACTTCTTGTTACCAAAAATTAGCAGACCAAGTGGAATAAAATGGTGCATGAGGGCAAAAAAATGCCCAGGCTTTGGCTCCTTGGCTGTTCTTTCATCCCAAGGGATGCAAGAGGGACCAAGTGCTCCTTCAGGAGCAAGCAGCAAATATTTCTGCTCTGCTGCTGCCAAAAGCCTCCTGTGAGCAGCCAAGGCAGGCAGGGAGGGTGGCCTTGATGGTTCCCATCTGCTTCCCACGGAGGATAACTCTGAGCTCCCTCAATCCTTCGCAGAGTTCATTATTTCCGTGTGCTCCTGTCCCCCAGGGAAGTGCCACTGACACATCCCTGGGCACTTACAGCAATTTTCCCTCAGTCTGCACACCTTGGTCACCCCCAGGGAGAAACCTGCCCAGAAACCTGCCCACTTTTCTTCTGCTTGCTTTACTATCTGTTTATCATCACCGGTGTGGTTTTTAGATTGTCTGCATGGATGGAGGAAGCAGCTAATTTTGACATGAGCTCAATTAATCCTCACAATAGGTTGTGGCCAAAATTAAGCTACACAAGCTTTGGAGGGAGTCAGAATACAAAGAATTTCATACAACATCTGTAAAAAGGCAGATTATTGCCCTGCCCCTCCATCTCACCTCTAACACCAGCACATCTATAAGTGAAAATAATTCACCTGTGGCCACAACACACCTGGATTTTAAGCACCAGGTACTCACAAATTTACCTGCCATGCCTCAGGCACCTCTCAGCAATCCTTTTTTAAACTCTTGAAGCAAATCCCAACACAAGCAGCTCTGACCTTGCAATGCAATTCTGTTGAGGTTTTCTACAACTTCAAAAATAGTGGCCAAATGAAAATGTAGTGGTGTCATGACAGGAAAAACAATCTCCTGAGGGGTTTGCTCAGCAAGCGTGTGTTCCTTGAAATAAAACAGCTTTTGTGTTGCTCAGAAGACAAGGCAGCAAGTTCTTATATAAAGAACAAAAGAAACTAAATGGGGTTGCCTTTCTACCACTGTCAGTGCTGGCACAGATGTGAACTGAACATAATAGTCTGTGTGTGGTTTTTTTTTTTTTTAAAAATTATCTAGGAAATTTTGGAACATATTTAAAGACCCATTTAAGCATTTTCCAGGTGCATATTTGTCCATTACTAAACCACTTTGGCTAAGATATACAGGCTCCTGTAAAATAAAGGAATTCTTGGGGAATTTTCATTTGAACCGTTCCCGTCCCCAAGATATTATCTCCATCAGCTATCCATTTATTTTTATGTAATCTGCATAAAGACAGGAGCAGGCTCTCGTGCTGAAGCTCAATTTTCAATATGAAAAGGTATAAAGCTGTAATAAATCCCACCAGTCACAGCTCAGCTCCCTTCTGTGGGAGGAATCACACTGAGACAAATCCAAACGTTCCACGGCCTCTCCAAATTGCTTTTGAACGATGTCCTTGAGCACCTCCACTTCTTTATTATTTCCATCAAACCCAATTTCCACTGGGACTACCCCAGCAGTTTATCATCACTCTATAAACCTGTCAAGTGCCTTGGAGACCCCTGGCAACAGCTTTTGTCCCTCCAGTGCCTCCTTGGAAACTCTTGTTGTGTGAAAGCAAAGCCATCCTCATGCTCGGGGGAAATTGATATCCTCGGAGTGGCTGAATGCAGACGGGGGAGAACAATCTTCCCCCCAGCCCTGCCTGTGTTTGGGAAGCACAGCCAGCCCTGCCTGAGTTTGGGAAGCACAGCCAGCCATCCCCTCTTCCAGCCAGCCCTGAAGATGGAATGCTACCACCTGTCCATGCAAAGCTGCCTGCTCTGGAAGGCTGCTGTGAGCCCTTCAGAAGGGAATTCTGAGAGA
This sequence comes from Urocynchramus pylzowi, assembly GCA_013397555.1. NCBI lineage: Eukaryota > Metazoa > Chordata > Aves > Passeriformes > Fringillidae > Urocynchramus > Urocynchramus pylzowi. The sequence continues at coordinate 138,283 of VZRH01002090.1, forward strand.
TAAACCACAGCCAGCCCCCTGTGCTGGTGTTTGGGATCCTGCAAAACCCTCCCTGTGCTCCTCAGGGGAGGGACCAGGATGCCAGGGCCAGATTCACAACCAGGACAAACTCCTGGTGGTTTATTCGAGCCCTTTCCAAGGCACAGACTTGGCTCCCTTCCCTGCTGTTTTCCCCAGAAATATTCCTCCTTCTTCTTCCCCTCTCAACACACAGCTGATCATTGGCACAATTTTGTGTTCAAGCCAGCAAGCAGAGCTTTTGTGGGTTTGGGGAGGGGGCAGCAGCCACAATTTTTCTCACACCTGCTCTCCTAAAACTTGGCCAGCCACAGGGAGGTAATTCACTTTATAATTACAAGTTTTAGTGCAGCGAGCAGGGGGGAATTCCAGAATGCTGTGCACCACACCCCAGCAATCAGCAGTGGCTCTCAGGGTCAGAGGAGTTCAGCCAGGAGAGGTCACCTGAGGGGTCAGGTGGGGTCAGGTGGTCATTTGGATGGTTTTCCACGGAACAGCACCACCAGATTCCCTGCCTTTCACGTGGCTTTGGGATTTATCCCCTCAAAATCTACTTTTTCAGAAAAAAGGCAGGTGAGACGATATCACAGTGTAAACACAGCCCCTGGTTTTATCAAATTTAGCACCATTTCTGTACGGGAAATTCCTGTGTGCAGAGCAACAGGCTGACAGACATCAACCCCATAAACCCCCATAAAACCTCATAAACCCCCACAAAACCCCTCAGGCACACAGCCAGGCTGCTGTGTGTGGTTATAGACATTTCTGCTTGTCCCCATACCTAAAGCTGAGCTTTCTTTAAGACCTGCTTGCCCAGGACTAGCCCAGACAGCCCAAGAACAAAGGAGTGACAATCACTGGCTGTGCCACTGCTGCAGGTTGGCTCAGAACGACATTGTCACCTCGTTATGGTGACAAAGCGCTCCCAGCTGGGTGCACAGCACAGGCCAGAGCAACAGCTCCAGCTGACATTCAGTCTGTTCCCTTGGACCTGAGCTGAAGAACTTCATGACCCCAGAAATCATCTTAAACTCTGCCAGGGGAGGGCAGGAGCCTCCCTGAGGCAGGAGAAGGGGGGAACGTGGAGCACACTCATTTTCACACACACACACAAATGGAGGTGGGCTGTGCATGTGTACACTCACAGGCAAACCTGGCCTGCTGATCCCTGCCAGCTGGCAGCAATCCCAATCCTGCTGTGCACAGCAGCTGCACCTGGAGGGATGGATCACAGGGCACGGGAGGCACTGCTCCACCACCAGGCAGAAATCTTACTGATTTCTAAAGCCATGCCTAATGTCCAAGTTCATTAATTATTTCACTTCCTGAATCCGAAATAGATTTTGTTTCTAAAAGGAGACTAAGGTTTTCACCTGCAAAATTATTACATAAACTCAGAAAACATTAAAGCATTACAAAAAACCAAAAAACAAAACAAAACAAAAAAAAACCCTCAAAAATCCCAACCAAAAAAAAAAAAAAACCAAAAAACCCTAATGGCTTTAATTAAACCTAGCAAAGTCCACTAGTTTAGGTGCTCTAATATATAACCTTCTGTACATTACAGAGCAGGTGTCCTGGTTATCAAAAGATGCCTTAAATGATATCCCAGTTTGCTCTGGCTGTACAAAAAGCCCAGAAGTCCTGAGGAGCTGATCCCGTACAATCAGGTTTTGGAACTGGCAATAAAACTGGGAGCTCTGCTGGGATGTGGTGGCAGGATTTAAACCCAAAACCAGCAGGAGAGAAGAAACTGAATGGCTCTCTGAGCACCACATTGGACATGACCTGTGCTGAGGAACAAAGTCACACAAACCTGCAAAGCGTGCCCGGAGGGCACAACAGCCTAGGATTTCTAAATCTGTCCTCCCAGACACATTTCTGACAAATAACACCTCAGATATTTTTAAAGTTCACCATCTCTGCCTCAAGATAAGCATCTTATTAGAGCTGCCACAGAAATTCACATTTCCTAAAGGCCCAGTACTTTTAAGGCCGATCCAGACAACACCAGGAGGTCCAAAGAGCACGAGGCAGGTATGAAAGAATTCAGATCATTTCCCAAAACCTGCTAAGGTCAGTAATTACACAACATTTTCTCTAACAGGTGGCCAATTGCCAGCAATCCTGCTGAAGGTAAGCAAGAGTTTGTGGCATCACCCTTCCCGGAGGGGGGAAACATGAGAAGGACAGGAATTTAATTTGCATTACCTCATCTGCACAATCCTCCCGAGCAACAGTGGCCCCAGCTGCCTCTTTCCAAGTAGAGAAAAGCACTGAGAAAGTTTTGCTGCTTTTTGTTACTGAGAATCTGGGCTAGAGGAGCAATAATTAGAGTTTCTTTGTCATTCCAGGAGCCAGAACTTCAGGCTGCAAAATTACAGCAGAACCAGTCCTGCTTCGTTCATTTTCATGCAAGAATCCCAACCTCACCTAAAAACAGGACCAAGTGTGATCCTGGCACAGAGAATTCCTCCAAGTTAAAACCCTCATGTTTTACCTTGCCCCAAGTGAAAACCTTCATGTTTTACTTTGCCCCAAGTGAAAACCTTCATGTTTTACTTTGCCCCAATTTAAAACCTTAATGTTTTACTTTGCCCCAATTTAAAACCTTCATGTTTTACTTTGCCCCAAATGAAAACCTTCATGTTTTACTTTGCCCCAAATGAAAACCTTCATGTTTTACTTTGCCCCAAGTAAAAACCTTCATGTTTTACCTTCCCCCAGCTTGGGGAAATGGCCAATACTGCCATAATAATAATAATAATGTTTGGCTGCCAATGAGTTGATGTTTCTTATCCCCACTACTTTGCACAGCTCTGCCACTAATTAGACTCGTCCTTGACAAGCTGGGACAAAAATGAACTTTTCAGTGCTACCATGAAGGGATACAGAGGGGAACTGTGGCACTGTGCAGGTGTCCAGGTGACAGCCACCACAAGAAGCATTACAAAGTTCAGCTTCAGGGGTGTTTTATTGTCACTTTAATTCAGGACACTCCCCTGGGGCACCTCATCTCCAACTCCTCATTAACTCCAGCTCAACACCCAGGGCTCTGTGAGCTCCACAAGGCAAGGCTGTGACCCTGATAATTCTCCCCAGGAATTCCTGCTCTCTCTCCTCCCATGCCACGCAGAAGCCAGCTCTGCTCAGAGGAGGAAATTCTGCCTGGCCCCAGCCCAGCTGATGAGCTGCTCTGCCTTGCCAGGTGGAGCTCCAAGGAGTGCAGGAGAGCTCAAATCAATATTCAGCCCAGGTCCCTGCACCACAGCACTTCCATTATCTTGTGTGGCACAGGCACCGTTGCCATGGCGACCAGCATCCCTCATCCTGCTCCATTCTTTGGGCTGCTGGAGGCTCTCAGAGTCTCTGGTGCCCAAGCCAGGGCTCAGAGCTGCTTTGTGCTGATCAGCCTCAAGAGCAGATCAGCGAGAGGAAAAGAGGGAGATGCAGCAGAGTCTGCTTTTTCTGATCTACCAGCAACATGGAAAGCAAGAAGTGCCATGGGAAATGGAGTTCCAGCAGCTGAGGGGAAGGGACTCTTATGCAACCACCTTCATTAGGCGAGGCTAGCTGCTGCAAATCCACTCCAGCCTTTTCATTCCACACACTGAACAGCCTGCCCCGGCAGGTTCTTCCCCAGGAGCAGCTTTGTGCCAGGTGTTAGGAAATCAAATCTCCCTGCACGTCTATTGGAACATTAGTGCCTCTATAATTGATATCACACAGGTCTTTATTTTGAAAAAAGGGCTCAGCTTGTAAGCACCGGCAGCATGGTCCAGGAATATAATTTGATTTTGACCTTTTTATGATGTCTGCTATTAAAGTTTTAAAGGGCTATTATCAAAATCTATAACCTTTATAGTATAATCTATATTTGCTTGATATAAACTCTCCCTAGATACCTTAAGCAAGCTCTATCAATAATACCATTTCTTTTCTTTTTTTTTTTT
>VZRH01002090.1:150989-177850 GCA_013397555.1 Urocynchramus pylzowi
TCCCCTGGGGGGTGGCAGCCCGCCCGCGGGGCTGGTGGGCCCCCTCGGGGCTGGCAGACCCCCCTCGGGGCCGGCAGACCCCCCTCGGGGCCGGCAGGTCCCCTCGGGGCTGGTGGCAGGCCGAGCCCCCGTGTCGCAGGGCCAGGGGACAGCCGTGACCAGCTCAGCCCGTGCCCCTCATCCTCCCCGGGCAGGCTGGAGGCTGGGCCCGGCAGACCCAGCCCAGGGGGCCTCAGCTGGCTCCCCCAGCCCCAAAGCTGGCCGGAGAAGTTGAGAGTGGCGAGCGTGGGGGCTGCTGGAGGCTGGGAGCTCTCTGACCCGTCTGGGTCACCAGTGTGGAATTTATCTCAAACAGGAGCGCCCAGAACTGCGTCTCTTGGACGTGTGGAGACACAGATGTGCTCCTGAGCCTCCTCAAAAATGTGGACTCCTCGTTTCTGGGGTCCTGCTCAGTTTGGTGCTGCCCAGGTAAATCAGACAGGGCCAGGTGGGGTCACCTGGGCCAGCCCAGCCCGGGCACCCAGGCAAGGTGAAGAGCAGGGAGAGGAAACATGGAACTGAGCAGGAATGTCACAGGCAGGGTCAGCAGCCCAGAGGACAGAGCCCGGGGAGCAGAGAGTGTTCTGTGATGTTTCTCTTGCAGCAGGATCCAAGCAACCATCACAGTGATGGAGTCAGTCTTGTCTTGTCCTGTGCCTCGCTGCATGGGAGCACAGCTCAGAAAGTGAGGCAACACTCCCAGTTTTTGTGGTAAAATGCACCAAATTGGTAACAAAAGCAGGCACAGAGCTGCAGTGTCAAACACACGTTGAGTCAAGAGGGTCTGGCCTCCTCCTTTCCATCCCCAACAGGCCTGAAGAGGTTTCTTATTTTCTTTACCCCATCAATGGATCATGGACCCATCCCAGATGCTTTATTTTCTCCATGTCCACATTGCTCAGTGTGAATTCAAAGATGATACGTGAATTAATGTTCAACACGTGATAATCACACAGCAAAAGGAACATAAACACTGATGTTTATTGGGACATAAAGATCAGGGCTTAAAACGGGCTAATTACCATTTCCAAACTCAGCTAATTGTGCAGAGGTTGCTCAAAATCTTCAACGACCTGCTTGCAAGTTTTAATGGAGAAAACACCTCAGCAGAGTTTAACTCTGTTGCCCGTTAATTACAAAGAGTATTTATGCTGAGAATAATAATTGGATTGCCCTGTAATCCACCATAATAATCAGGAATTTTCTTTGCCCATGTGGCTTGGAAAGGTAATAGCTAATGATATTTGAGCTGATTTCTGCAGCAGCAGTGAGTAACTCCCATCATTACTTCAGGGTTATAGATTTTGCTACTGATTAGCACTTGATTAGTCCTTGTCTTCATCACAGTGCCATTGTCCTTGCATTTTGGTTAAGCATGGGTGCTGATTGACTCAGCTTTTTAAAAATACAGGATATGTTCAGTTGTTCAGAGCTGCTCTCAGAGCAGCACAATTGGACTCCTCGTTTTCCCTTGAGGCTGGCTCTGGAACAGGAGAGATGCCTTTCTCTGGGCTTGGACATGCCATGAGCTCTGGTGACACTGCAGTGGGTGACAAATTGTCTTCTGCCTCTGTGACAATTTGCTGTGGGTAGGTCAAAACTACTGAAAAAGGTCAAAACTACTGGAAAAGGTCAAAACCACGGGAAAAGGCCAAGGCTACCTGACCTAGGCACTGGCAGCCATGAGTGGGACCATTCTCACATTTTTGGTGCTCGAGCCTAGATGCATTTCTAGTGGAAAGCTCCAGTTTGGCAGTATAGATTGCCATTAAGAGAATCAATTCTGTGAGGGAATAAATGACAGGGAATGAATGCCACTAACAGCCACCAAGGTGCAGACCAAAACCCCCAAAACCCTGATGCAGTGGGTCCCAAATTGTCCTGGCCAGTGCTGTGACCTGCCTTTCAGCCTGCATTTCAGTAGATTTCAAGCCCACCCGAGTTCAGTTTGGTCTGATCCATGAGAGATTTGAAAATCTAAAATAATCCTGTTTTTCTGATATTAGAGAACAAGTCTTGGCAGAAGGAGCTGAGGGAGCTGGGGTGGTTTAGCCTGGAGAAAAGGAGGGTCAGGGGAGATCTTGCCTCTCTCTACAGCTTCCTGAATAAAGGGAGGTGGAAGGCAGCCTTTGTTCCCCAATAACAAGGGACGGGACAGGCCAAGAGGACACGGCCCCAGGCTGTGCCAGGGGGAATTTGGAAAGGAGAAGTCTGTGCTGTGTTTTGGAGGCAGTGCCATAATCTCTCTCTGGGCCTTACCTGCAAGGAGAGCTGTGCCACGGTGCAGTGGAAAGATCTGTTTGAAGGTGGATGTCACGCTGCATTTCTCTGTGACTTGAGAAAGACCTGCAGCTCTTCCATCCTCACTCAGGGATTTGGGGGCTTAGAAGGCCCAGAGGAGTGTCCCAGGTACCCCTAAACAAACAGCCACGAGATCAAGGCACGGATTTCAGCACAGGCTTGTGCTGCTCTTGGTATCCACAGGTGGAACCCTGAAAATCCTGATTTTGATTCCTTTGTGGGCAGCAGAGCTCCTTAAAAATATCTACACAGGAACCCCTGTTGCAAGCAGCTCCTGTGAGGGAGGAAAACTGGTTTTCCCCGAGTTTCCCCCAGATTATTTATAAATGTGCCAGGCTTCTCCTGCTGTGTGGGCCAGCTGGTGAGTCAGCAGCACCAGCCTCGGGGAATCTGCTGGATGGAGGCAGGCCGGGCTCTGTGGGGCGTGCCTGGGTGCTGCCTCCCCTCTGGGGCATTTTGGGGTGGCATGGGCCTGGCTGCAGGTGCTAATGGGAGAGAGAGAAGTCTGCAGCATCCTGCTGTCAAATGCCTCAGATTCCACCTGGGACAGGGCTGCTCACAGGAATTCGGTGTCACCTGGGGAGTCTTGGCAAGAAAAGTGACCCAGGCACTGCCTTAGCAATCTAAGGGCATACTGAGGGTTTGAGGGCTGAAACCCCGCTCTTATTTCAGCTGAAAAAATGAGTGTAAACTGGAAGCTGGTCCCTGCAGGCCTGAAGGAAGGCCTGGAGCAGTGGCACTGACAAGCACAAGGCACCCCAGCCCTGGTTCTTCTGGCAGGTGTGAGGACTGCTGTTGCCTGTGTTTGCAGCAATTTTCAGGCTGCTGAACCCCCCGGCTCCAGTGCTGTGCTTGTGATGCTGTTCTAGGTGACACATAAACAGACTGGTGCTTTGATCACTCCATTTGTCAACTGCTTAAACAATTCCAGAGTGCCATCTTTCATCCCAAAAGGTAGCTGCTTCTTCTGCCAAAAGGAAAACACAGCCTTGTGGTCAGTGTGGGGTGTTTCTTGGCTTTGCTTTTTGCTGCTTTTGATGTCTGGAGATCAGACAGGAATTTACTCAGAGCAGATAAAGAGCATGCCCTGAATAAGGGACCAGATTCAAGCAGTAACAATTAGCCTTCACTGTTGATAATGTGCCAGATTATCAGGGCTGGTGGCCACTGTGGGTTGCAAGTCCTCAGGTTTGAGTTCAGTGAGGTCAAGGCCAGCCAGGGCTCGGGTGGGGACGTCACCCTGCAGGTGTGACCCTGTGGCTGAGCAGAGAGCTGCTTGGTGGTGTGAGAGGACATCAGAGCAGCAGCAACACATCTGTACGTGCTCAGTCCAGGGTCATGAGCCTGTTTCCTGCAGGTTCCTTCCTTGTCCTGCAGCATGTACAAATGAAAGGTATTAATGCAGCAGGTGCCAGTTGTTCTTAGAGTGATTACTCTATGTGTTATTTGAGTGTAACATCCCATTACTAAATAATCCCATTTAATCCCATTTAAATGTGATGGAAGGAAACATCCTGAAAGCTTTTATGTAGATCCCTGTTGTCCCTCTACAGAGATGCTGGTGGAGGAAGGATGTTTATAGATTCACAGCACAGACTCCTGGCTGGACAAGAACCAACTGTCCATTGCAGCTTCAGAGAATTATCTTGCAAAAGTAATTTGCCCAGAAATGGGCTCTTGACAGGACTTCATAGCTCATTGCTGGACATGCAGACTTACAGTGTCTTTGACATGGGGCCCACCTGTACGTGGGTTCTCCACAACAGTCCCTCTTCTCTGACCAATTAAGCTGGTCTTCTTCAGTGGTCCCTTCCACACTGCCAGTCCCACAAGCCCTGGGAAGTGGAAGGGGATCCACCCAGTCCCAAAGTCCTGGCCAGCATTTTTGTGCAAGGCCCTGCACATGCTGTCTGTACAGCACTCCACTCACACAGTTTCCAGCTGAGGAACAATTGCCAAATATTCCCACTGAGTTTTCCAGAGAGTCTTTGTGCCATGCCCTTCTCCATGCACAGAGAGGTGTGGTCAGGAGAACAGGTCTGATCTTCACCATCTTCCTTCAGGTGCAGGGCTCTCTCATGGAAGGGGCTGCATTGCAGAGGTTAAAGAACATCCACCCCCATTTGAACTTGTAATTAAGCACAGCATTTGGCCAACTTTTTATCAAGAGCTCTCGGAGCCTTTGGGATGAAATATGCCATTATGATTGTAATTTGCTCTTAATTATCTGTTGATTAAAGCCAGCAGGAATGTGTGTCACTATCTACAGCTCCCTGCTCACGGGGTCAGGCAGCAGTGAAATCTTTCTGCTGCTTTGGGACAGCTGGGTTTGGTGTGGAAGTATTTCGGTATTTATTTCAGTATTTCAGTACTTATTTCAGTATTTATTTCAGTATTTCAATATTTATTTCAGTATTCATTTCAGTATTTCAGTCTTTATTTCAGTATTTCAGCTTTATTTCAGTACTTCAGCTGTTACACTTGAATTGGTGCTCCTTATCCCTTGTGTGAAGGTTTTTGCCACCACCTGACCTGTTAGGNAAGTATTTCGGTATTTATTTCAGTATTTCAGTACTTATTTCAGTATTTATTTCAGTATTTCAATATTTATTTCAGTATTCATTTCAGTATTTCAGTCTTTATTTCAGTATTTCAGCTTTATTTCAGTACTTCAGCTGTTACACTTGAATTGGTGCTCCTTATCCCTTGTGTGAAGGTTTTTGCCACCACCTGACCTGTTAGGGCTGGGACACAGCCAGAACTTGAGGTGGGGATGCAGGAAGGGACACAGCCAGAACTTGAGGTGGGGATGCAGGAAGGGACACAGCCAGAGGAGATAACAAGGAAAGAACAGAGCTGTTTCTAGAACTGGTTGCCCAAACTCCCCAAGCAGGGCTGTGGAGATCTCTGCAGTTAACCTCTCCACCAGCAGCATCCCCTGTGCTTATTTTGGCTTTGGGAGGACCAAAGGCAGCCTCTGCAAGCTTGGGCAGTTTGGAGCCTGATCCAAGTCACCCCAAACTCAGTGGGAGAAAGTTTCTTGTTGACTTTGACAATGGTTTTTGGAGCAGGTCCCTGGTGATGACTGCGCTGGAGCCCAGCCACGGTGACTCTGTTGGAGCTGTGATTTGGCCTTGACAGATGAGGAGAAATAATCTAATGGTTATTACAGCACTTATTTCTGCATTTCTATGGCATTAAAAGGCATTCATAAGGCTTTGTTGTATTTTTACATCTCAAAGAAAGAAAGTTGGCTTGGATTGTGTTTTAAAAAATAGCTTACATCTGTCTTGGCTGCACAGAGCAGTTATTGGACTTTGCTAACATCTGGAAGGGATATAAAACTGGCACACAAGGAGAGGGACTAAGTATAGCAGGGACAAAAGACTTGAAGCTCTCATCACAGCGTTGAGCCAAGGGGGAAGAGGGACTAAAGAGGCCTTGTGTGGCTGAGGAAGTGGCAAAAGCCAGCTTCAGCAGGGACAATGGCTGGGAAAGCTGCTGCCAGGGCCAGCCTTTCCTGCTGGCCAAAAAAGTTTTCAAAATTTCCTCCTCCAACACACTCTGCTTCCAAGCAGCCCCTTGCATTCAGGCTGGTTCTGCAGTTTGTGGATGTAGTGAGGAGATGATTTCCCAAATGCAGTTGACATTATTTTCATCCTGCAAACCATGTTGGATTAATTTGGGACAAGCTGTGTTTGTTTCTTTTCCCCTCCTGCCAGAACAGTGTGTTGGGCCCTTTTTGGAAGCCAGGGGACCTTGCTGTCCAGGAAGATGTCACACAGAGGTGGCCACAGCCACGTGTCCCACGGCCCCAGTGCCACACAAATTCTGGGCAGAAAATCTTTAAAAAATCAAAACAATTTGTTCACAGCAGGAAAATAGAAAATCTTCATGGACACAGCACAGGGAGAGCACTCTCCTCAAAGTCATGGGAAGAGAGGACAGTTCCACATAGGGATCTTTTTCTTTTTTTAACCTTTAAATTCCTTCTTAGGTTATCAGTGAACAGCACAAAGGGAACAGCGAGACCTCAGAGACAAAGCACATCACTTGAAATGTACAATTTCCTGATTGCAGGCTGCTTGTGCCTGGACTTGGGCTTGTGCAGACCCCTCTTTGTTATTTTCCCCAAAATCTTTCAGAAACAACTGTTTCAGACCCTGGAAACTGGAGGAACCAAAAGGGGTTTGTACTCAATTAATTGATTATTGCCCTCGGAGGGTTTATTGGATCTCATCCGTGGGAAATGGGCTCAGGAATGCACTGAGTCAATTGAGAGAGTTCTTTTGTACCACTTAATTGAATCTCATCAGCATTTCCTCCTGGTTGTGCAGCTGATAGCAAGCTGTGTTCAGACAGTGTGATTTGCTGAGGAGAAACTTAAACATTGTAAATACAAATAAATATAAATATAAATATAAATAATATATGAACAATTTCCCATNATATATTTATATATATTTTTATATATTTCTTGGTGTGAATGAGGTTTGCTTTCCTGGTGTGAATGAGCTTTGCTTTCTTGCTCATCCAGAGGGGAAACAAAGCATTAAAACCCTGGAAGGATGACTGCAGAAGCACCAGATCCATCTTCCACCTGCTCTTGAGCAGGTTTAAGGATGCAAGAAGTAACATTCTATTCCCTCTGTCAAGGAGCATGAAAGCAATGCTCCCCTCACTCCTGTAACACTTCTCTACATACAAGTTTGTGGTGCACCTTGGAGATGAGGGTGGTGTTTGTTCAGTGCATGACTGACAAATCTGCCTCCAGATTTCACACCTCAAGGGGTTGGATACCACCACAAAAGAAAAAAAAAAAAAAAAAAAAAAAAAAAAAAAAAAAAAAAAAAAAAAAAAAAAAAGAAATCAAGTTCTTTTCTCAAAGCATCAATGCATTTTTATTTTTTTAAAGGCTACAGCAAGGCGGGTGATGCAAAGGACGACAAACTTTAAATATAAGGGTTTCTGTTTCAAAGCAGTTTGCTGGAAGAAAAGCAGTATAGCAGTATCCCCAAGTACACATCTGAGCATAGGGACTGATTTTCTGAGTCAAGGGGATTTCTAGGGGTTAAATCTGAGGCACTGTCTGGGGGAGCTGTGTCAGTAAGAGCAATGAGAAGGAGCATTTCTGCCACCCAGTCAGAGCAGACGTCTGGAAAGTGCCAGGTCACTGAAGCCAGGACAGTAAATGGACTCTCAGTGAGGTCTGTGCTATTCAGCAAACAAAACTTCTCCTTCTCTGCAAAGACTTGAGGAAATGTCATCCCCCCTCATCTCCTGATGAGCTCCCAACGTGCTGTAATCACTCACACCACAAATCTTTAACAGCCCTTGGGAAAGGGAGCCCTCAAATCCGTGCCAATCTTTTCCCCCAAAACCCACATGAGCTGTGCTGTGTGAACTTGTTGATGTGCAGAACTGAGTAACACTCAGAGCAATGCTAGACACTCAGAGGGATGCTAAAAGTGCTAGAAATACCCTCAGCTATCAACCAAACACACCAACATGTCTCTTTGGGAAGAGATTAAAAACCATCAGAGGTTGAATTCAGGCTTTAGGCTGGAATCACCAGGACAAACCCTTCCCCAGTGGAAGTCCTGCCAGCATCTTCTGATAATTGGATACCCTCACCCATGTGTCAGCCTTAATGTCAGTTTGAAAATACAAATATTAAAATATTGGCAATGGTTTTACATGAAGAGCCACAGATGGAAAATACACAAGCTAAAACCCTAAGGCATCCTTGCCACTGACACTCAGGAAGTCACTGCTTGGTTTGGAGCAAATTTCAGCTACAAGGGGGGTTTGTGCTGCGTTTTTTCCTCTCCCACACGTGTGATTTCTGTGTGTGAGGGAGTCCCAGCAAGCAGGAGCACACAGATCAGGGGTAAAAGCAGGCACTGCCCCTTTGTGCAGCTCCTGAGGGTGGCTGCTCAGCTGACACGACTTTGAGCTCAAGGTTTATGTGAGCAACATCTGCCAGGGAGGAAGTGAACTCCAGCAGCTGGAAATATATTTTGATTGCACTCTGATTAATTTCCTGGGGAGAGGGCGAGACGCTCTCCTTCTGCAAAAATGTGGCACAGTGTTTTTTGTCCTCCTCTGAAGTTTCCCAGGCTGTATCCTTGCAAAGACATTGAAGTCCTCCACAATGGCTTTTTCAGTTTCAGTTTATTTTGGGACCTAACTCTAACCCCAACAATGGGGTATTTGTAGGCATTTTATGACCATTCTAATGATGTCTTTTCCACTGGTCATGGGTGCCTGATAAAGGGAAGCCCCCTTGAAAAAGCAGTTCTAAAATCAATTTTAGCTGGAAGAACAGGAGGGAGAGAGGAAAAGCAATTAAGCAGCTACAAGAGAATTGATTTTCACTGGGAGGATAAACAAGTATTCTTGTATTTCTCTGTTGAGTTGTGTTCTACTGATGATGGTGATTGTATGGTCCCATTAGCACAGTGTCACATATTTTGCTCTCTGTATAAAGTTATTAAAAAATAATTTCATGTGTTGGAAAGCCCTCGAACAAACACCACATGTGCACACACTCAGGAATACGTATCCCAGCAGGAGTTAATGTTAAAAGCCCACTGACAGCCAGCACTGCTTTTCTGTGGTTAAAAAAAAATCAATTTTTAAAAGTCTCTCCAATCCTTACCCTGTAATTTCCTGCTCTCCACACACTCCAGCCCCATTGCAGAGATGGAAAAGCAACAGCAGCAGTTTGGAAAAAGGAAATCTCTATTCTCCAGCACCAGCTCATCACTGCCCCACCCTAAGAGGGGAAGATAGAGGTGTACAAAGAGCAGGTGTGGCACAGGTGTGTGAGGAATCCTCCCAAAGTGACACCAGGAGATGTCCCAGGGCAGCAGCACTCCTGACTGGAGTCTGCAGACAGAAATGTTTGTGTCTGTGCCTGTGCAAGACTTCGTGGAGCAGGAACAACGTGACAGCCACAAACTGGCTGTGCACAACAAGGTGTAAGCCCTGCTGAAGGGTGTAAACCCTGTAAACCTGGTTTAATAGTCTTCAAACACTTCCAAACTCACCCATGAGTTTTTGAGTATTTTCTCTGCCCTTGGTTGTCAATACAACTCCCTTAGCCTCACCCACTGTCATTGTCCTGGCTAGAAATGAAAGGATGGGACTATATTCAAGCTAAAAATGATTTATTGCTCAGATAAACATCAGCCTCAGAGGCTGTGGGGTTTTAGAGGAGCAAGCATTCAGCCACAGCTCAAGAGCAGTCACAAGTTCTTTATTACAAGGCAATACAGAACTTTCTAACCCAGTGGACAGCTGCCACAGGGTTTATTTTGCTTTTCTAACCCATCACCTTTACTCACTTCTGCTGCACTGCAGATGCTTCTGTCCAGTGGCTTCTGTCTCATCTGCACACAAATGCTTCTGTTAGAACTTCTGAACTCTCAGCTCACTCCATACAACCACACCCCTGCACTACAAACCCTTCCCCATCTCACCAGTACAGCTTCTCACTCACTTAAGGCATATTCTCACTTACAACTATAGAAACATGTAAAGCTTATGATTTTTCTGCTTAATATCTGTGCATTGTATTTTTACACCAATCCAAGCTTCTTCCAAGGCTGCAGATCAAACCCTTCAGTGTCTGTGGAAGTTTCTGTTTTTCTGATTCCCTCAACCCACCACAGCCAGAGTTGGAGTTCCAACACTTAAAATATAGATTTGATGGGGATATCCCAGCAGCTGAGTGTGTGGGGAAAGAAATGTCTTAAAGACCAGAGAAGCCATGAAAAAATGCCACGAATTTCACCACAAACACCACAAAAGCAGCCAGCTCTTCCCTGTTTCATCTTTCTCCCTTCACACACAGCAGCTCCCACTCGCAGCTGTGACCCCTCCTCTGCTGTTATTAACAATTTCAAAGCAATTCAAAAATCACAACCTGGTTCCTACAGCCCTAAAGATTCACTGACTGCACCCTGCAGGTTGTTGCTGGCCCTGTGGGGATCCAGCAGGGATGGTGTGGATGGTTTGGGTTACACAGCAGGGATTTCAGAGCCACGGGGGAGGAAATCCCAGGAAGCTCCCAGAGTCTCATTTCCAGCAGTCTCAGCCATGCACTGCCCCTCTGGCTGGCCCCAAGCAATCCAGGGAATGCCCTGGCAGCTGATTTCTCCAACTCCTGGCACTTCCATGGCATGGGACAGGCTGGGGATGCTCCGTTTACTCAGCTGCTTCTCCACTTGCTTGAATCACACTGGATGGAGTTCCCCCTAAAGCTCTTTCCTTACTCCATTCTACAAACCCATTTCAGTCATTAATGGGCATTTATTCCAATTCTTGCCAGAGAAGAATCAGTGGAGCAGTAGCTGTAGTGCAAACTGAATTTATTAGTGAGATAGAAAAGCCAAGATTGCTGAAATTTGTGATTTCAGGTGCCTGTCCTCAATAAAAGGGAAAAGGATTTCTCTCTGGGAAGTGCTGAGCAGCAGTGCTCTGGAAACCTGGTGAGTCTCTCAAGCTGAGCACCCAGAATCACCAGGTTCTTCTGAAAAGGGATCCCATGTCATTTTAGAAAGAGACAAAAAGGCTTGCAGTCTTTGTTTTATGTCCTTTTGAATAAGGGCCTCCCAAAAGTTCAGATGCAAAGTGGTTGTTAGGAATTATTTGAGGAAACCAGAGCACACCTTATTAAGATTTGTTTTTGGCAGGAAAATAGAAATGTTTTCACCACGCTACAGAGATTGCCAGTGTAAAGATAATTTCTGCCTTGCTCTGATAAGAACATTTAAAATAAAAGTCCTGTAGGTAAGAGATAAGTTGAAAAACCCAAAGCTGATAACATTAATTAGCTATTCATGTAAAGAAAAGGACACAGAACTCAAACACAAAAATATGTTTGAGATTCCAAACTGTCTTCAACTTTTTATGAACTGGCATTAAATCCTCACGAGACTGGTTTGTTTGAAGACCGATAACTGAGATAAAAATGAACAATGTGATTCTGGGTTTGAAAGTCAAAGAGTTTGTGATTGATCCTTTCCCTCAGAGAGAAAAACATGGTCTGTCTTAGGCTGCAATTATTTGTACCCTTACCAGTGGGCAGGAACACACAAAAGTCTTGGAAACCCAAAGCTGCAGCTTCAAAAGATTTATGATTTCCTTGGGAGGATGAGGGAAGGGAATGGAGGCAGCACAGCTGTTTCTGCAAATGCCTTCTCGCTTCGTAAAAACGATTCAAAGTGAACACAAATTGTATTTATATGGTATATATCAACTACAGCTCCTGCTGTCCGGTGATGTTTGGAGCTCAGAATGATTTTGGCTCCTTTCAAACCTTCTTTTGATGGTATTTTAATTCTCTGCTGACTTTCCTCCATTCTCCTGCTCGTCTCTGCCTCCAGCAGCCATAAAAAATGGGCTGGCAAACGCATGAGCTTTCTGAGAAGGTTGAATGTTGTCAAGCACCTGCTCCTCTTGGTTAATGTCTGCAGCAGTTTATTGCCACCTCCTAAAAAAGCTCTTCAGTGTGTGATGGATGATGTCTAACACCAGCTGTCAAGAAATCTCATCCCGTCACACAATGAATATTATTCACCCTCCCTAAAAATGAAATAAATTAACCAGCTTCCCCTTTTCCTGAGGCTAACTGGGAGCCTGCTTTTTGTGGGAAGCAGGATCAGGAGGATTCTGTGGCAGTGCTGCTCTGGACAAGGGTTTTTCCCAGCTGCCTTCAGTGTCCTCTGGCCTCAGAGGTGGCAGCATCAGCCAGGGAATGTCACTGCAAGTGTGAGTGGCTGCAGTGCTGCTGCCCTGGAGCTCTGCTGGAAAAGCTCAGAGGCCAAACTCCCGGTCCTGGGCTGAGTTTGCTGCTTTTAGCAAAGGCAACCAGCAGCTGCCTTGACTTTACTGCTGGGCTTGGCCCTACCAGGGTGTCATTAGGAGGACACACAGGGTTTGAGGAGAAGGCAACACTTCCCTACCTGCCAGCATCTCCTGTGGAAAATCTCAGCCAGGACAGAGGTGGAGGCAGCTTCTTAAACAAGAAATCATCAGCAGCAAACCATCATCTTATTTGTGGGAGGTGCCAGTGAGGAGCTCTTTGATTCCACCTGGATTTTGTATCATTAACTGTGAATTCTGAAGGTGAACCTGAGGAAGGAGAGAGGTGCAGCTGCCCTTGGCAATACCAGCAGCCCTTGGTGGCCAGTCTGCATTCCTGCTCGTGGTTCACACTTTGTTTGTGTGCTACACTACTCCCAGTGTCCAACAGGACCCATGATAGCAAACATCAAAGCACTTCCAAAATTTATTTCCATCCAGAATTATTTTGCAGGACGTATCCTGGGCTCACCCCAGATTAAGGAGTCGTTTCAGATGAAACTCCAAGTTTCATAAATGAAACTTTTATTTGATTAAAGAAATAACCCAGTTTTAGCAGCAGAAATTGCTGAATGCTCTTCCCTTAAGGAAAATTGTCCTGGGGTTGGCTCCATCCAAGAGCTCTGTGTGTGCAAAGAAACAACAAAACAGCACCACTAAAGCAGTGTCACCTGCAGTGCTGGTGCTCTGCCTCACCTCCTTTGCCATCCTATGGACTGGTTTCCTTTAACCAAGGAATTTGGAACTGGAGATATTCAGCTGTTAAAAATATTTCAGTTTCCCCTTTGGTGACCTCAGCAGCTGCACACACAAATGCACTCACACGTGCATGTGTGACAGAAAAACAAATGTGAGAACATGGTAAAAAAAATTGCTGTCAAGGTTGAGAGGATTTTGTTTTGCTTTGTTTTGTTTGTTTTTTAAATTTTTTTTTTTTTTTTTTACTGGATGTCAGGAGTTTGTGAATTCCTCTCCAGATGTCTCAGCACTTGGAGGCATGATAGAAATAAGGTAAGGGATGTTTTATATGGAGTAAATGGCTGGAAGAACAGTACAAGGAAAAAAAAAAAAAGAAAAAAAAACCAAAGAAATGCTAATCTGAGGGCTGAGAGCAAAAACACAGGAATATTTAAATTCAGAATCACTGTAATAAGAAAATCCATGTGGAGAAGGAGAGGCAGAGTCACAAGACTTAACAATAAAGAGCAGTTCTGGGGTTCTGCCAGGCCCTGGAGACAGCAGCAATCATCAGCTTTCCAATGGAGATGATGGAAGGGCCACGTGGCTGCTGGTGGTGCATCGTGCCTCACATCTGCTCAGATGCTCTGGAAGCTGCCCTGGCGCCCTGACAGCTTTCCTGGAGCTCAGGAGAAGTGCCCAGGAGCAGGGAAGCACTCAGATATTTGGGAGGATGATGTTCTGATTGCTCTGAGTTTTGGGAGTGATGCTTCTTGTTCATTCCCCAGTCAGCATCTCCTGGGAAAACGCAGAGCAGTGAAACTAGATAACAAAAAACAGGCTCAAGAAATATAATTTTTAATGCTGGCTCCTTGCAGAACTGGTGAAGACACCCTGGTTTAGGTCTGGGGAGAAACGTGAAATCATTTCCCACTGCAACAAATTCGAAATGCTGAAATCAAAATTGGAATTTTTCAGAGCTATCTTAAAAGGGTAGATAGGCATCTGCTATTCAAATTAATGGAATTATTTAAAGCAGATTATGAAGCTTTGTGTCTTGGAAGCTTTTCACTAGATCTCACAGATAAGAAAGTTAGCAGTGCTTCATCCCTCTCTTTGAGAGTGCAATCAAGCATTTAATGGTCTGTCATTTCAAATTCATTGCAAACTACCATTTTTAATCTAACTAGTAAACTGCTCCTCCTCGATAATGTGGGCTGGATCCCTTTGCAAAAGGGGAGTATTTGGGCTTTACTTCAAGCAAGGCAGCTTTGGGGACATTTGGCTTTCAAAAGGACACATTCCCCAGGCTCTTTTGGAGCTAATGATTTTGTTAAATGATTTTGTTAAAGGGCTCGTTTCTCTCCAGTCTCAAGGGATCAGAATGTGGGTTCTGTACATGCAGAAAGGTGTTGAGGCTCCTGACAGGCACTGAGGGTTCTAAGGGTGAATCTATTTAAGACTTGTGAGGTTCAGAATGAACAGCTGCAGGTGGGATAACACAGAACAAGTCAAAACCCCACCTGCTCCAACTGGATGCTCATCCTCATCGGTCCTGATATTTAAAAGAAAGAAAATTTGAGTGAGTAGTTGCTGAGGAAATAGGTGCAGTCTGGAGCCCTGTAATATAAGCTTTGGGATAAGAGGATTGCTTGTCAGTACATTACTGGGGCCGGAAATGCAGTCCTAAGCCCTAAGTAATGAGATATTAGAAATCCTATTAGGAACCCTATGGTTAGACATTGAACAGGAATCCCATGGTACCACTGAACAGACAGCTGCTACAAAGCCACCCAGGCAATTTTAGTGGCAAAGCCACCTCCAAGCTCACTGGCAACTGAAACAACCAGGCACAAATTTGGGAGCTGAAACCACTGAACTCTGCAAGGGGCTGCTCAGTGTGTCAGACACTGGGTGAGGGATGTTCACTGAGAGAGGAAAGGAAAAGCTACTTTAATGTTGTTTTTGGGAACCCCTTTGATGGCAGCCAGGGCTGCCCTCGAGCTGCACTCCCCTCATTGCTGAGCAAGCTCCAGCCCAGCCCTCTCCTCCTTTGGAGAAGGAGATTTTAGCTTGTCCATTTTCCATCTATTTGCACTCCTGCAGCTCTCTAGGGCAGAACTCCAAGCCCCACACACAGTGTCAGCTGCAGCTTTCCCACTTTGGGCAGACACAACAATTCCTCTCCAGGCCTGGCAGCCAAGGACACCTCACTGCCTCAGGGCCAGAGATGGGAACTAAAGGGACTTGGGGGAGCAAACTGGGGGTGAATGACTTCATTACCTGCAGCTGGAACTGGCAGATTTACCCCCAATATGCAAATGGGCCAAACTTATAAAAGTATAAAAACCTGTGACCTGTGGTCCAGTTTTGGGTGTAGGCCCTGGGGGGCTTTGTCAGCCCAAAATGTACCTGAAGGCCCTTCAATAACTAGAACTGCTTTTTATTCCCTTAATTCTGTCTGGCCTCTGGTTTTAGGTAGCCCCAAAAAGGCATCAAAGGGAGTTCCCATCAGTGATTTCAGGATTGTTCCTGCCCTGCTGTGTGTCCCTCCAAGACACACTGGGTTGCAATCCCCCTCAAGGAGCAGGGTTTAGGGTGAGGCTGCTCCTGTAGAGCACCCAGGGCAGATGGCCTGGAGCAAACCCCACTGCATGTCACCTGCCCTGCCCTCCCTCGGGCCTGTCCCTTGGTGGCTGCTCACCCGTGCCCAGGTGAGCTCTGTGACACAGAGGGGACACCCCCTCCTGGAGTGCCCTGCCTGTCCTTCCCCCATCCCTCCATCCCAGCCCTGCAGCCACGGAAAACACACAAACACACAAAATGCAGTTTTACCCTGAAACGCCTTGGAACATGGACGTGGTTTTCATTTCCTGCCCTCCTTCACACGAGAGAAAGCTCTGCTGTTAGTGGTAGAATGGAAGTGTTTTCCCAAAGCCAACAACTCTCTCCAGACTGGTTTCCTTTTCCAAATGTAGCCTCTTGTTGCCAGTATTGTCCTGTGGTCTTCAGCAAAGTGTACACCCCCATTTTAGATTAATAAACCTAATAACCTTCAATTTCCTCAGACTGTCACAGATAATAAATAACTTGCTGCCTACCTGAGGGTAATATTAAAATTATTAAAATTATTAAAATTATTTGATGCTGTATGGGATGAGCAGGAGGAGGTCACACAAGGAGAGTAATATTAAAATTATTAAAATTATTAAAATTATTTGATGCTGTATGGGATGAGCAGGAGGAGGTCACACAAGGAGAGTTGATTTCGTCCCTGATGACTTTTTGGAATTCAGGTCTAGGCAATGTTAAAATTTAACAGGACACTTGCCTGGATCTCTGGTGGGAAGAGTGGGCAAGGCTTTGATGTCTGAGACTGAGCATAAAAAAGGGGTCAGGAAGAGCAACCAGATCTCAACAGAGATCCCTGCCCTGGCTGGGATCCCAGCAAAGCCAGGAAAAGTAAACATAGATCTTTTAAAGTATGGAGAGCAACCCAACAGGAACCTGGAAGTGCCCTAAGTTTGGGGCTTTTTTAATGTTTAGTCACAAATTCTCTGAGCATTCTCTGATCACAGCTGGTGGCTGGATTGCCCTCAAAGATGTGGAACTCCAAACTCAGCTGGAGATGCAAAAATTGCCAGTTGACTCCTATAGCACCATTTCTCTCAGCCCTGCCTGTTATAGGACCTCAAGCTTTATGTGATGCCTCTGCTGGATCTGTTTTTATTCTTCTTTCTGACCCTCTTCCAACCCGTTTTGTTTTCTGCCAAATAAAAGTTGTTATCACCAGGCTTTGCCCATGCTTATGCATTATTTTGGAACACTGATAATTTCTCCTAAATTGAATTGTTATTCAAAATATAAAAGTCAGTGCCTGCTGAAAAAGAGAGTTTGGCAAAACCAGGTATCTTTCCTTGAGTGATGTTTAGATGAAAGGGGTTCTAACACTGGTGAAATGTCATTTTCATACAGAAATATCCTGTTCTTATGATTTATTGTAGCAGAAGAGGCCTAACCACTTGAATAAGGTAAGGCATGCTGGGAGACCTAATATCTTTTATTAGGCCAGATGATCCATCTGGAAAGGAGTCAGAGACTGTTTCTGTTTCAGGCCTGAAGCAGGAGCTGCATGCCCCAAACCCTGTTGTTTACCAGTAATAGCAGCTGGCACAATAAAAATTATTGCAATTTCCTCCTTCCTTACCTGCCTCCATTTTTTATTTCACAGTTTTCAGCGTGCTCCTTTGAATTTCAATTATTTTTTGTTGGAATTAGGAGAGAACAGGCTTTTTAAAAAGCCACATTCAGGATAGGATTTTAAAAATGGGAAGGTTTTGTTCCATTTAGAAGCAGAGTTGAAATCTTCAGAGCAGAGAATCCAAGTCCTGCTCTTTTCACCTCAGCACCTGATTTCTCAGTGGGACAATTCCTAATATTGTCTTTTCTGCATCTTTGCCAATAATTAGGCCCACGCTGGTGGGTCAGGCTTTAGGGAGCAGTCTGTGTGAGAAGAGCTGAGTCCAACAGCAGATTGGGAGATGGGACAGGCCTCATTCTCCTGGAAGGGATGATCCAGGAGGATCAGAGCAGCCCCAGGTGAGCTCCAGGACAGCAAGGTGGACACTCAGGTCCTGCAGGCTGTTTTCCCCCAAGGTTTTCTCAGTTTTGGTCAGAAGAAATCATCCATAACATTGCCCCTAAGAGCCAGTCTGGCCCTTGGGTGGAGAACATGAAGGTGGAGGGAAAGTGGACACTCAGAACTCACAGAATTCACAGAGTTCCCAGAATTTCCAGAATTCACAGAATCCCTTGGTGGGTAGAGACCTCCAAGACCATCGAGTCCAGCCCAGCCCCAGCCCCTCAGCCAAACCCTGGCCCCCAGTGCCACATCCAGGCTGTGTTAGACACCCCCAGGGATGGTGACTCCACCACCTCCCTGGGCAGGCATTCCAGAACTTTAGCACTCTTGCTGTAAAGAGCTTTTTCCTGATATCCAACCTGTATTTCCCTGGGTGCAGCTGGAGGCTGTGTGCTCTGGTTGTGTCAGGGCTGCCTGCAGACAGAGCCCAGCCCCAGCTGAGCACAGCCACCTTTCAGGAGCTGTGCAGAGTGATGGGGTCACCCCTGAGCCTCCTTCTCCCCAGGCTGAGCACCCCCAGCTCCCTCAGGGGCTCCCCACAGGGTTTTTTGTGTTCCCAGCCCTTCTCCAGCCTCGTTGCCTCCCCTGGACACCCTCGAGTGTCCCAGTGTCCTTCCCAAGCCGAGGGACAGAGCTGGGCACAGCACTCGGGGTGTGCCCTCAGGCCCTGCAGGCTCTTTTCTCCCGAGGTTTTCTCTGGCAGGTGCCACCTTTGGGCACCTTTGGAGCCATCAGTAGCATTCCCCATAAAAAGCCAGTCTGACCCGTGGGTGGAGAACACGAAGATGGAGGAAAAGAGGAGCAGGTTTAAGAAGAGCAGAGCTCTCAGGGCTGTTTGCTGGGCCCAGCAATGCCTCCCTCAGCTCTCTTCCCGGGGCTGGGACACCGGGGTGCTGGGCTGGGAACAGAGCAGGCTGCAGGGAATCAGAGGATGCTTTTGCCCTGGCAGGGGGCTGTTTGTGCACTGCTGGGATGAGAAAAAGCCGATGTGCTTCGAGGCAGGGTGCTGCTTGTGCAGTGAGCCGGGGGCCTGGCCGTGGGGAGAGCAGGCTCTGAGCAGCCCCAGCTGCCAGGGGACTTTGTTGTTCTTCCCATCCTCGGAGCTGAAGCGTGGAGAGAGGCAGCCTAACCTTTTGTTCCAGCTGCATTTTTCACATTTCATGTTGGTTTGTGGTATGCTGAGCGAACTGCTGACATCTGGAGCCCCAGCAGTGCCTGGCCCCTGAGCACAGTTTCCATTACAAGGCAGACCCCCCTCTTTGCCTTTTTATTTGCACAATAACTAACACAACACCCTGGCTCTGCATCCCTCTGTGCAGTGGTTGTGTCCCAGAAAACCACAGACACTCCACGTTCCACCTGGGTCTCTGCTCCTCTCCTGTGTCCTGCCATTTGCAATCCTGAATTGACTGTGATCAACTTTTTTTTTTCTGCCTGTTCAAGAACTTAATTTAGAAATTACTGTAATGTATATGGCTGGACAGAAAGCCTCAAGGAAGGAATTTCTATTTTGCCTCCCTTGGATTGGCTGTATCCTGTTCCTTAAGCTTGATCCAGCTAAATTTTGTCACCCTTCACTGGCCAGATTGGGAAACTGAGGCACTGAGGAGTGCAGGAGACATGGCAAAGTCTACACCCCTGCTGGGGATCACATTCTGATCCTTAAATCCATTTCTCATTTCCCAAGGGCATCAGGTGGCATTAGAGTTCTGGTTTGACAGGAATGGCAGAATTAGCATTTCCTTACAGGAGTTGTCCAGAAAATCTAATATTAATTCTTCCTTGTCGTGTCTTTAAACTGAGAGCAAAGCAGTTTTGTCAAGTGAGAAGATGTGAAATTTTGATTTGTGGGGCTGTGTTGTGCCTCTGCTGAAATGGTGTGAGGCAGACAAGGATTTGGGACTGAACTCTTGCCCATCAATCCCCCTGGAAGCACCAAGTTTCTGTTGCCTTGGCACTGGCACAGAGCGGTGCCTGATGTGTCCATCCCTTGCAGAACCCAAAATCAGATTTTAGTGATAACCCCACCACCTGACTGCCCTCAGTGTGAACAGCAGGAGCTGCTTGTGTGACTGGGAATCCACATGGGCTTTCCAACCCAGGAGGGAAAACATGGTGCCTTTTCCAATGACAAGAAGAATGGCAAAAGCCCAAAACCCAACATCAAAGAAATGCAGTGAAACATTTCTGTCATTTCTGGGTTTAGCTAGTCCTCTACCAACAAAAATCAAACACAGAAAACCTCAGAAGTTATTAGCTATTTTGAAAATTTAGTTAAATAACATAAACAAATCATTCCCCCCCCCTAGTTACAGGGCAGAAATTCAGAGGCTGGGCAGTGGAGTTGTCCCAGAGGCAGGCAGAGCAAGGCAGGGCAGACAGGAGCAAAGAAAAAAGGAGTTCTGAGCACACAGCCCCTGCACCAGCCAGGAGCACCACAGACACAGAGCCCTTCAAAACATAAACCACTACAAATGTTCCCCACAAATGCAGCTGATGAAATCTCACTGCTTCTTTCTCTTTCTCCTTTTTTTTTTTTTTTCCTCCCCCTACAGCTGCATTTTGTGAATAGTCCTGAATTCTGTTTTGTCACTTGCACTGTGCTCTCCCAATTAGAATCCCAGAATCATTTAGGGTGGAAAAGATTCTTTAAGATCCTGGTGTCCAAATAGTAACCCAGCCCTGCCAAGTCCACCAGCCCCTGTCCCCAAGTGCCACATCTGCACGTCCTTTGAACCCCTCCAGGGATGGTGACTCAAATACTGCCCTGGGCAGCCTCTGCCAGTGCATGACAACCTTTCCAGTGAAGAAATTTTTCCAAATATCCAATTTAAGTCTCTCCTGGGGCCACTTGAGGCTGGTTTTTTTTATTCCATCCCTTGTTCCCAGGGAGCAGAGCCTGACCCCCCCTGGCTGTCCACTCCTGGCAGGAGCTGTGCAGAGCCACAGGGTCCCCCCTGAGCCCCCTTCTCTCCAGGCTGAGCCCCTGCCCAGCTCCCCCAGCCCCTCCTGGGGCTGCAGCCCCTTCCCAGCTCCCTTCCCTGCCCTGGCCCCTCCAGCCCCTCCAGGTCCTTCAAGTCCAGAGGGGCACCAGACAGAGCCCAGGATTTGGGGTGGTGCCCAATACAGGGACTGTTACCAGTTATTCCTCCTGGTGGCTCTGAGATTTTCTCTCTTTGACCACACTTGAGTGGTTAAAAAAACCCCAAAACATTTTCCTGTGTGCCAGGCAGCACAGGGGTTACCTGGTGACTTCAACGGACCGTGGACAAGTTGAGAATTTTCTATTTTTAAACCCAGTGAGAATCAACTCAAGGAAATATAAATGTCCCCAGGAGATTGTCATCACAGTCCCTCTGGTCCCACAAATTTAATAGAATTTTCTGACCAGAGCATAATTCAATCCAGCAGGATTCCCACGTTTGATTGGTGGAATGAAAGATGTGAAAAGATGTTCTGGCCCCAGTGTCTGACAGACTACACTCTCCATGGCTACTCCATACCAAACCTAGGAGATTAACAGAATGCTCATCTGTTTTAACTAAATTTTCAAAGCAGCTAATAACTTCTGGGGTTTTCTGTGTTTGATTTTTGTTGGTAGAGGACTAGCTAAACCCAGAAATGACAGAAATGTTTCACTGCATTTCTTTGATGTTGGGTTTTGGGCTTTTGCCACTCTTTTTCTCATTGGAAAAGTCACCGTGTTTTCCCTCCCCAGTGAAATTCAGGTGAGCAAAGAGCAGCCCACTGTTCTTTGGCAGATAAAGAGCTGCCCTTTAACCCCACATGGCATAAAGGGCTGGGGTTCTGCCTAGGGAATCTCACTCCCAAATTGTGGGAAATTAAAGCCCAAATACTTTAATTTTAATTTAACAGAGGGATATTTTATATTCTCAGCCCATTTTTGTGCCCGTTGGTTATGAGCTGCTCCTACCACAGATTTACCAGACAGATGCACCCACTCAGTTGTGAGAAGAAAAACCCCAAAAGAAATAAAATTAAACAAAAGAAATAAAATAAAACAGTTGCAGAAGAAGAAAAACCCCAAAAGAAATAAAATTAAACAAAAGAAATAAAATAAAACAGTTGCAGAAGAAGAAAAACCCCAAAAGAAATAAAATAAAACAAAAAAATAAAACAGAGCTGGAGTGTTACCCTGATTTTACTAACTGAGACAACAACTGCAGCCCCCAAATTTTCCCCTAATTGCATCGTGATAATTTGTGATTATTCTGAAATGTCATCTCCTGGTGACTGGAGGTGGAATCTTGTCTGGCTTTGTGGGGTGGCGAGTTGCACACACGTTTTTCCCGAAGAAATGACAGATGGCAAACAAATGAGGGATGAAGTAACCTGCTCCACAACACGAGGGGAAATGCAGCATTTAAATTCCCATCTGGAATGCCTTCCCAGTCGAACGCTCTGGCCCTGGGTTTGTGTCCCCAGGCCCGTGGTGTCACTTTGGGTCCCTGAGCTCTCCTTGCCTGCCCAGGCTGGGGGGCACTGAAGGCACCTATCACAGCCCCTCCTCCCAACCTGGGGCTTGGCACATCCTCATTTTCATTTATTCTTCTTATCATTTGATATATTCTTTATTCCAGAAAGCTGGAAAACGGCAGTTTTCCTAAAAGCAGCCCTGATTCTGTCGCCACGTTTGGGTTTCAGGGCTCTCTGGGATTCCATTATTTGATGTTTCCTTTGCCCTTAAGGAATTTAGGAGCACCTTAAAATAATTTAAATCCTGGTGAGACTTCCCACAAATCCACATTTGGATTTTGGTGCTCCCTGGGATTCCACGATCTTCTGTTCCTTTCTGCTTCACTGTAAGGAACTTTGGTGCACATTAAAATAATTGAAATGCAGGTTAGATTTCTCACAAATCCATTATCCACATCCAGATTTCAGCATTCCCTGGGATTCCATTATTTGGGCTTCCCTTCACTGGAAGGAATTTAGGAGCACATTAAAATTATTTAAATCCTGGTTAGACTTCTCACAAATCCATTATCCACATTCAAATTTTGGTGCTCCCTGGAAAGCCATGATTTGCTGTTCCCTCCACTGCAAGGAATTTAGGAGCACATTAAAATAATTTAAATCCTGGTTACACTTCTCACAAACCCACATTTGGATTTTGGTGCTCCCTGGGATTCCACGATCTGCTGTTCCCTTCACCAAAAATAAATTTAGGTGCACAATAAAATAATTTAAATCCTAGCTAGATAACTAATTTTAATCCTGGTTAGACTTTTCACAAATCCATTATCCACATTCAAATTTTGGTGCTCCCTGGAAAGCCATGATTTGCTGTTCCCTCCACTCTAAGGAATTTAGGAGCACATTAAAATAAATCAAATCCTGGTTAGATTTCTCACAAATCCACATTTGGGATTTTGGTGTTCCCTGGGATTCCGTGATCTGCTGTTCCCTTCACTGAAAGGAATCTAGGAGCACATTAAGATAATTTAAATCCTGGTTAATTTTCTCACAAATCCATTATCCATGTTCAAATTTTGGTGCTCCCTGGGATGCCACAATTTGCTGTTCCCTTTACCAAAAGGAATTGAGGAGGAAAACAGTTAAATAGTTAATAGTAAATAGTAAAATAGTTAATAGCTCTAGTTAATATAACATTAATAAAATTAACATAAAATTAATAAAATAGTTAATAGTTAAAATCATTTAAGTCCTGGTTAGATTTCTCACAAATCCATCATCTTCTCTGCAAATCCAGTCATCAACTCTATTGGCCTTGCACTTTTGCTCCAAAGTGCCTCCTGGAAATCAAGGATGGTCACACACCACCTGCTGAGGGGTTCTGAAATGTGCCAGTGGTAATGTGTAAAAAAAATTATAAATAACCACACACAGACAGTTTTTAAAGGAAATGCCAAGTGTTTCTAGACACATTTTTTTCAAAATATTGTCCTCTGGCAGCCTCTCGTTATCACTACCAATATTCAGGGCTTTGTTTCCACAGACTTCCCACTTTAACATTCTATTTTAGATATCAAAAATGGTATTTCTTCCAGGCAGTCCATTCCTTTTTGGAAATGCAGTATGCTCAGGCTCCTTCCTCCCATTTTTCACAACAATGGTGGCATTCCCTAAGATTTATGCTGGCCTCAGGACTGACAGCTGAGGAGAAACTCCCAGCACTCCGTGTGTAATGTGTGGCACAGAGCACATCCCAGCTAAGCCTGGCTCAGCCAGATGTTGCTGCACTGAAATTACCAAAATAAGCCCAGCAGACTAAAATCCATTTAGCATTACCCACTAGCAAAACTCCCAAATCCACTGGCACTTAGCTTGGAAAAAAAAAAAGTGATTTAATACCTGATTTGCTTTGATTAGGTTGGGCTTGGCATTGTGTTTATATTTGGGATTTGCTGTGGGAGATGCTGGTTGCTTTTTATATTGTCGTATTTTGTGCAGAACAGGAAAAATTACTGAATAATCCCCTCAGATAGGTCTGCTAGGAACTTTGTGACTACATTAAATTATAAACACGTGAAGTTCTTCCAGGCTAATTCTTTTAGCTTTTGAAATGGAGTTTAGTAATTTAATACCTGAAATTTTACCTAAGTATCACGTGGCCAGTCAGCATTATATCTATAAGTACAACAACTGTACTCTTAATGCAGGTTTTTGGCACAACTGCCATTTTATTTATGTATTTTACGTGTTTTCATGAAAGATTTTGTCTAGGCTCTCCTTGGTGTTCCTGCTGCAGTTACCTGTGGGATTGTTTTCCCTGCAGTCAGCTGGCAAGGAAAGGTCAGAACACACCTCTGAGAGCTTTAGGGCTGTCCCTCAAAAGAGACAATTTACACTCATCTCTAATGAATTCCAGGACTAGCGAAGAGTATCAGCTCCTCCTGGTTCTGCTGGCTGTTTTTCACTCCTTTAAGGCTGTCTAAAATTATCCTGTTTATATTTTGGTCTTGTTTTACCTCCCCTTTCCCACACAGCCCTGCTGAGGGACACAGCTGTATTGTCTTTGTGAGGACACAACTCCCCAGGGCCACATCTTTCCCACATTGCCTATCTTTAGCCCTCCTGTGTTTCACTTGAAGATGAATAAATAAACAGAACACACCACGAGCAGGGATCACTTTCTGGAGGCAGCTGGCTGGAAAACAACCTGCTGAACAATTCTCTTTGGGACAAACCTGTCACGTTTCCCTGGAGCTCCTCTGAGGGCAGGCTCAGAACCAGTTCCACACTGGGCTGAAGCATTCCAGCACGGGATAATTCCTCCCTGAGCTTTCAGAGGAGGAATTATCCCGTGATAATTATCCAAAAAAGCTTTTTTTGTTTGCTTCCCTGAGGGCCAGCTGGGGTTTCATATCCATTCCAAGAGCATCATATCAAAGCACTGCTAACCACTGTGGTTTAGGTCTGGTTAAATTCACTAATCTGGTTCATTTCAAGTCTCAAGTTAGAGCAGAGGAGCTCTGTGCTGCCTTTAAGCAGACACTTTCTGAGGAGTTGCTGCTTAAAGGTGAACGTGGCTCTCTGTGTGGAGACAGTGAAAAAAACTATTCACAAATTTATTTAGACACCGGCCTTGAGTTCTTCTCTGGTCCCTAGGACCTGCTTTGCCAGCCCAGCTCTCTCTGCCTGTTCAAAGGGGAGGATTTCCCTCCTAAAAATGAACTAAATGGGGAAAACAGGACACTGACACCCAGTGATCACTGGGGTGTTCAGTTCCCTCATCTATATCCTTCCTTTCTTTTCCACTACCATCACAGGAGATGGTGTGAAACTCTTTTAGTGGAGGGAAATTCTTTTTCTCTGTCTAAGGATTTGGGAGAACCTTCCAAACCGTCTCTTCAAACATATTCTACCCTTAAATGTGAATAATGGCCCCCGTTGCTGTGCTGTGAGGAGCAGAGGCAATGCCAGCTGCTGACAGAGCACCACGTTCAGGCCTTCCAGTGGGTCCCAGGAGGACATAAAAGTTAAAAAAACAAAAAAGCACATTTTCATTGAAATCACAAATTCATCCTGCCTGAGGAATAAATCTTATGTGAATTTAAGATCAGAGATCTGATGTTCATTCCTCTGTAGCTTTGAAGCTTCCTGTGCTAAGTGCAGAGCCTGCCAGCCAGTGTGACCCCCAAAATGTGGAAAGGAAGGAGCAGAGTTAACCCTTCTGGAGACAGGGGATATTTCCATCCACAGGGCCTTTCCTGGCCCTAAAAGAAGCTGTGCCTGCACTGGGGTGGGGCACACAGGAGCAGGACAGGTTGGGCACCGAGTTCAAAATTGTCAGGGTGCTGCTGCCCAGGGCAGGAGGTGCCCAGCCAGGCACAGGGAAGAAAGTACAAATCCTCTTTTTAAAGCTGTGCAAGTCTAAGTCTTTGTAAGTCTGAGTAAGGGCTGTGGCCCAAAGATATTATTTTTGACAGCTTTTCAATCTGCTCGCTGTTATTCTCCTTGGTTGCCCCTTGCTTGTGTCCTGGGGATGCCTTTTTGCTTCCCCAGCTGACCTCCACACCCACTGGGATTTTATTGCTGTGCCACCCTTCTCTTTTGGCTTTTTTCCCAAGGTTTTCCAGGTCTTAGTCCAGGACTTTTTCTTGTGTGGAAGCCACACCATGTTTTTCACCATTGTCACAATTGTCTACGTTAATGCATGAGCTTCATCGTGGGGAAATGAACCTCATTTTTCAGTCACACCTTCAAGTTACAGATGTGCAAATGGTGAGGACCAGCCACAAAACCTAAGCAGACTTTCCACAGCGAGGGTGGGAGTGTAAGGACTCAGAGCTGCCTGTTAACAAGGGTCCACAGGTTCCATCAGACAACAACCAGGGTCAACCCAGCCTGAGGATTTGATCCTTGGGTGGACCAGTCACTTAAGAGCTGGACCTTCCAATTCAGAATATTCTGTTATGTTAAAAAAACCCCACAAATGCCACATTAAAGATCTTCCATGCCCCCCTTTTTTTTTTTTTTTTTTTTTTTTTTTTTTTTTTTTTTTTTTTTTTGCCCAGCATGTAAAAGCAATAATTTTAAAATCAACCATATCAGCGTCTCAGCTCATCATTTGTTTGAGAACAGAAATGAATTCCCCCTGGAAATTCAAAACCTTGAGGCAGTGAAGTTTTGAATTGACCAGGAAAATGGGCCTGGCTCAGCAGAGCCTTCAGGGCTCTGATGGCAAAGGCTGTGCTTGGAGAGCAGGGTCAGATCAGACCTGGGGGCTGACTTCTGCTCTAGGAGATGCCAGAGATCCCCAAAATGAGCTGCTGCCTGATCTGCACTGGAATTCTGCTGGCTCCTGGAGCAATGGCAGCACTATTCTATTTTCTGCTTTTGCTTC
>VZRH01002090.1:178570-188740 GCA_013397555.1 Urocynchramus pylzowi
AGCTCTTCCTGCCTTTCCTGCTTGGGATGGCAAGGATAAGCCAGGCAGTTTTCCTCTGAGCTCCCCTGACTGCAGGAAGATTTCAGTCTAGCTGCATTTAAAAGGTAACATTTAAACATTGCATTTAAAAAAATTAAAATTAAATTTAAAAAATAAAATAAATTTTTTTAAAAAATAAAATAAAAATTAATAAAATTAAAATAAAATTTTCCCTGTGGTTTTACCTTCCCCAGTGCAGTGGTTTGTTATTTCTAATATATAAAACAATATTTTATTGCAGCATGAATTATTAGTCACTTATAACAGGGGGAAGGGGAAAAGCTGCTGTGAGCAGCAGAGCAGAGCACAGAGGTGTCCTGAGGCTGCCCCAGCCCATCCCTGCCCTGCTCCCTCCTCTGTGTGCTGGCTTCTGCCACCCCAGAGGAGAAAATTCCCCGAGAATTTCATTCATTCTGTGCAGCCCATTCTCCTCTTTGCAGCACAGCTGGGGGGCACAATTAACAAAACCCCCCCCAAAAGTGGGCCAGGCTGCAGGGAAATAAGCCAGGCTTTGCATTCAGGCTCATCTAGCTGTGGTCTGACCTAAGGACTTCAGGAAGAAAAACTTGCATCATTTATTTTGCATTCTCCATCAGGGTTAAATAATTTTCTCCTTTTTCTTTTTTTTTTTTTTTTCCCCTCCCCTTCCCTGCCCCCAAATTGACTCATCCATCACTAGAATCAATATGAATGCAAAGATTTTTTGGTGGATTTGTTGTCATGGAAACCACTTCTCCTCTCTGATATTCCCTTACAGGCTTTCCAGACCTTTTCTCGCCTTTAAATTACCATTCTGCCCTACATTCCCAACACACTGGGTTTTAATTCCACGATGTGAGCTCCATTTGGAAGCAAACTGTGCACAGGCAGAGCAAAACCAAGGGCCAGGAGAGAAACCATTCCCTGCTGGAGGGGCGAGCACCAAGGATGCTCCCAAAATGGCTGCGGAGGAAAGGGATGCTGCAAGCCCCCTCCCTTGGAGGGCTCCCAGGGCCTCTGTGGGACTGGATTTCTGTTCAAATTCTCGCTCTGGAGCTGCTTTGCTGCCCAGAGAAAGGCTCCTTTTGTGACTGAGGCAGCAAGGCATGAAATGAGGCTCCAGACCAGCTAGGACTGCTCACCGAAATAAAGTCGGCAGGGTTGAATCTCGCGAGGCGCTCTCCCCGTTTCCACTCGGCACAAATTGCCAGCCCAGGCCCTTGGATTTGCTCCTGCCATGACTGCACAGACAGGAGGGTGATGCCTGCAGGTCCTGTCAGACGTGCTGGGAGCCTGGGGGGCTGCAGGAGGCACCAGGAGCAGGCATTTATTTGTGTAAATATCGAATATCAGCCTCTCATTCCTCCTGCATTCACGACCCACTGTCCAGCCCCAAGCAAACTGCACATTCCATTAGGAGGAAATACAAAACTCTGGCAATGTTTTAGAAATTTGTTTTAGAAATTTTATAAATTCGCTAGTTTAGAAGTTGGAGGGAGTTTTCCTAGAAAGCCCAAGAAGTTTTGTGGCACGTGGCTCCTGTTTAAAGTGAGTGCAATCTGTGCTTTTAACGTGGCTAAACATAAAAAACTCAGTAAGAAACCACCTTCTAAGCAAGGTAATTGAAGAGGGAATGGAGGAATAGAACCCCAAAAATGTACATTCTTTTGTACATTCCCAAATTTCTTATGGCTGGCAGGAAGCCTCAGAGTGACAGGAGCTGGGGAGGAAATTTGATTTTTGGTTTCGTTTTGCTCTGCCCTCCTCTCTAGACAGAGTTGCTTTCACTCAGCATAATTTGCTATTGGTCACCATCCGTTGACATCTCCAATATTTCAGTTTTTTACTGAAATTTAGAGTCTCCCCAAATGGTGTTTATCTATAAAGGTGCTGCTTGAAGCATTGTGAATGTGAAGAGCTCCTGTCTGCTCACAGAGTCTGCAAGGAGTTTCTGATTTATTACCTGCCCTACTCAGCAAAGCCTGGATTGGGTCAAACTGGGTTTTTTTAGTTCTGGGCAGGTCATTTTTTGGGGTGGTTTTGAGGGTTTTCGGAGCACCCTTTACAAATCCAACTAAAGCTCCTAACAGAAAGATTTTGAAAAGAAAAAGTCCAAATGAAATCTTATGACATTGACAGAATTCAGTTCCTCTGACCCCTGGAAGAAAAAATAATCTACTTTGCCCAGTTGGATGCCAAATTTACAAGCAACTTTCGCCTGAGCAGGGGCATCAGCAGATCTGATGGAACAGGTCTTGCCTGTCAATAGTTCAGCAGTTCAAGTCACAAATCTCACAGGCCTGCTCATCTTCTGAATTAATACTTTGGGAGAAAGAAACAAGATAAATTTAGCTAGTCTGCAAATTACAGACATTTCTAGGCATAAAAATGCGAGTTTTAAACATTTAAAGTCAAGAATTCCTTTTCTTTTCTCCCTTTAAGTTAAAGTAATGAGACCTTAGGTTGAAATTCTGCCTTTCTGTTGGAAGCATTACACGTTCCAGATCCACCTGTTGGGGATTTGGTTATTCTTGTTCAGTGCTTCTAAATTCACTTATTGGGTGCTGAAAGAAAAGGGGTTTGGTTCTTTTACTCTTTCATTCTGTAGTAGTGAATACAAAGAGTGGACAAATCTCCACACCTACACTTTTGCCTACATTTGTCTATTAATTGACCTGTGGAAGCATGGATCATCCTGAAAAGAAAAGAAATTTGGAAAAAAAAAAAAAACTCCTAGCAAGGAGGGGAAAAAAGAAAAAAAAAATGGCAGCAAATGCAAAAAGATAATCCTCCAAATAGAAGACAAAGTCTGTTCCAGTTATTTTTGTAAGGGGTTGATTGCAATTTGCATCCTGCTCAACCAGCATCTGCCATCAGCAGTGCTCAGTAGTCTTTGCTCTCTCTTTTCTCTCTCTTTTTTTTTTTTTTTTTGTATTTTGCCTGTGAATGTGGCTTGATGACATTTCCTTCCCAAATCCTGGCACAGTGATCGCTCCCCCTTCTCCTCAGACCTGAACATATCTTGCCACAGGGTCCAGGTGATTTGCAGCTTTGATTCTATTCCATTTCATTCCGTTTCTGGCCCAGGGGGTCTCGTCGAGCCCTCAGGGTGTGCTGGTTGAATTTTATTGGGAAATGGCATTCCCCAGGGAATACATCTGGGATCTGCGAGCTGTGGGATGCAGAGCAGTGTCTTGCCCTCTCCTCTGGACTGAAGGAAAGACAACAGGTGTGGAGTGAGAGGGGAAAATCAATCCCTGCAAATTCCTCCCTTTCCTTTTCCAGAGGTGCACCTGGAGCCGGCAGAGAACAAAGCACTGCTGGAGGCAGCACAAGCTGCCAAAAACGCCTCCAAACCCTCCTTGCTGCTCCCTGGGGGCTGCAGGAGTCCCCCCACGGCTCACAGGGGTCCGAGGGGGCCGAATTTTGCATTTTCCATTCCCTGGAGAGAGGCAGCATCCGTCCCCCAGTGCCTCGGGACTGCCTCCGAGCAGGGCAAACAAGGACAGAAAAGCAGCAAAGCTGATGTTCCTGTGCAGCCTGGGTTTCTAGCTCTTCTTGCTTTCACGGAGTAATTAGACCCAGATGTTGGTTTTGTGTATCCCTTTTGCCTTTGAGTCTCTCTCAGTGCATGTGGATGGCTGACAGGGGGAAATTCATCTTCCAGCAGCCATTATTAACCAGGGGGAACCTGCAGCTCCTTTCCCTCACAGCTTGGAGGTTCAGCCTGCATCTTCTCTTGCTCAAAGGCCACAGAATTCTAGTGGAAAAGCCTTGAGAACCCCCACAGGCTCATCTTGGGGATGATATTCCTGGGAATGCCCAGTGCCTGGAAACTGCTGGGAGAGAGGAAAGCCACCCAGGCTGGGCGAGGCAGCAGGTGTTGGATCAGTGAGAGAGGAGCAGCTTCCAGCCACTTCCAACGCTGCTAAATTAGGGGATGGATTTAGGGGAATGCTGCTCACGAGTGAGTTAGTGCTCACAAGTCACCAGGGGAAGGCAGCGAGCACAGCCCTGATAAGCAGGACATGGCACAGAACTAACCCCAGCCTTTCACAGCCAGCTAGTAACCTCACTGTTTGTGTTTATTTTAGCTGAAAACGTGAAAAAAACCCCATATCCTCCCCATTTAAATGCACTCTGCTGGTGGGCAAGAAAGAGCTGCTTTATTCAGAGCAGAGAGCAGGAGATAAAAAAAGGGGGGGGGGGCAATAATCAGTATTAAAAAAAAATGAGTGGTGCTGTGACAGCAGGGATTTTGCTAACGTAAGCAGCATAACATGTCAAAAAAAAAAAAAAAAGCTAGCAGAATTCTGCCTGCAGTTCAGCTAACTACAAGCATGTGTAGCTGTAAATTTGATTTAACTGTGGCAAGTAAACTGCTCTGCTTCAGGTAGCTGGGGTTTGGAATGCTAAACAGCACAGCAAAGATGTTATGGGCAGGAAGAACCCAAAGAACAGCAAAAGGAAGCTAAAGAGGAGCCAAAGGAGCAGCACAAATTGCAGCTCAGTGGGACAGGAAGCACTTCAAGGTGTGAATTTTCTGTTAGCACTTGTTGGTGGGACTCCTGCACCTGGTTCTGTACACACTGAACCAGTACAGCTGAAGAAAGGAATAGTGTTTGTAATTGGGTTTTCCCCATAAAATTCAAAAAGAAAATAAAATGAAGAAGAAGAGGAGTAGAAAAAGGCAAAAAGAGTGTGTTCACACTTCCCTCATGACACGGAAGCAGTATTTATCCAAAGGCACAGAAGAAAAAGTCCCAGGATTCCAAACACAAACACGGAAAATCCATTGTCCCAAAGAGCCAGGCCCGTGCAGGAACAGCCCCCGAAACACCTCCAGAAGCTGCTCCAAGAGGCCTTCTGGGAGAATTCATTTTCAGCTGCATTTCAGTTCAATTATGCACCCAAAGTGTCTCCCACTTGTCAACCCTTGTTTCAACTCAGCTGCCAAGGGGATTGGTAAAGAAATAATTGCAGCAGGGCCGGCGCTGTGCCCCGAGCAGGCAGGGCTTTGGATCTGCCAGGTCAGGCAGGGAGAGCAATGCAAAAATCACTGGGCAGAGCAGCTGAGCAGCCCTGCCTGCTGCTCTGGCCACAGGGGTGCCCCGAGTGTCTCACAGGTTCCTGATCCCAGCCCTGAGTTAGGCACAGCCAGGGCTGGGATGCGCCTGCTTGGCACGGGGGGTCGATCTCTGGAATTTCCTTTGTGGTTCCATTTGTTTTCACATCTGGTGGTTCCACTTGGTGCCTTAGGATTTTAGATTTTGTGTTTTTCAATTCCTGTACTGCATTAGGATTTAAACTTTAAAACTCCACACAGAGTGTTAGTGACTGTCCTCAGGTTTTGATCAGACACAACAATTCCTCTCTGGGCCTGGAACTCAAGGACCCCTCGCTGCCTCAGGGCACAAAAAGCACAAACAAAAGTGATTTGGGGGAGCAAACTGGGGGTGAATGACTTCATTACCTGCAGCTGGAATTGGAGCATGAACCCCTGAGATGTAAATGGGCCAAATGAGAATTGTGTGCAAAACTCGTGCCCATGGCCCACCTTGGGTGCAGCCTCTGGAGGCTGTGGCTGCCCAAGCTGAGCCTGTTCATAAATCCCCACTTTATTCTCTTCATAAATCCCCACTTTATTCTCTGAACCTTGCCTGGCCCCTGCTCCAGGGGCCCTCCAAGGTGTGATTTTG
Organism: Urocynchramus pylzowi; assembly: GCA_013397555.1. Lineage (NCBI taxonomy): Eukaryota > Metazoa > Chordata > Aves > Passeriformes > Fringillidae > Urocynchramus > Urocynchramus pylzowi. The sequence continues at coordinate 184,288 of VZRH01002090.1, forward strand.
CAGAGATGAAGGAAGCTGGGCTCCTCACCCTTGCTGAGGAGGCCTCTCCCTGCAGCGGGCTCAGCTGGCTGGGCACGAGCACTGAGGAGTGAGCAGGGGCTGAACTGCCAGCCAGTGCCAGTCCCCATTAGATGTGACTTTAACTAGTGTTAGCAGCTTAATATGCTGATGGTTAATGAGCCATTCAGGGAGATCCAGCTTTCTGCTTTGTTGGCTTGATGAATTAATCACCCTTCCTTAAAGCTCCTCCTTTGCTGTGGAGGCTGCTGGAGGGTCTGGGCATGGGAGCCACTGGGGCTTCAAACTGCAGCCCAGCATAGGTGGGGGCATGTGGATTGCTGATCCACACCAGCTCATCCAACACCAGAAAAGAAATCTGCTCGCTGGACCAGCTCTCTTTAGAGAAAACGTTGGGAATTGCTCTGTAAGACTCTGAAAGCAGCTTCAAATTTGGTATAGGACTCTTCCAGGTGGCTCTTTCCCCTGATTTTCTCCTTCATCTCTCTTTTTATTAACACCATCCATTTTATTTTTTTTTCTGATGTAAATTTTTTTTTTTTTTTTTTTTTTTCCCAGTGGAAACAAACAATTCAAATACTCAAGTACTTCAAATATTTGTTTGTTCAGAGAAATGAAATGCTGGAAAAGTGCTGGGTATGGCAGAGCCCAGAAATCCCAGCCAGGTTAATGTGACCCTTGCACAGTGAAGGGAGGGAAAGCAGAATTAACATCTCATCTCACCTCTCTCACAGGGAGTCAGACTTTTGGAGAAGATTCCAGTCAGCAAATGGAGATGCTGAACAAACCCATGGAAACACAGAGCTACAAAGAGCAGGATTTGGGGTTAATTAGCAAAACCACCCAAAATCCCACAGCTTCTCTCTCCAAGGAAGCCACAACAATCCAATCCCTGGCTGTCCTGGGGAAGGGAATGGTCTCCAGGAGGATGTGGAGCATCCCAAATATCTCAGGCACCGTTTACCTGAGCAGACACAGCTGCAGTGCAGGGACTTGGAGCCACTCACACCAAGGCTGGTGAAGAAATCAGTCATCATTCCAGTCCCATCACACATTAAATCAGAGGCTGTTTCAGTTATTTAGAAAATAAACTGACAGACTATGACCAGAATGCAGTTTTGGTAAGTTTTGTTTAAATCATCGAGAGCTTTTAATATTTTTTTTTTTCCCGTGGCTGAGAGACAAATTTATTTATCAGGCAGAATTTTCCAGTCAGAAAACATGTGCATCTATACATGCAGATGCACACAGGCCTGTCCACATTTACATGGATTTATCCATAGACATTCATGCAAAACACTTGCCAGAAGCATCAAAAATGGATTTGAGAATGCAAAATCCCGAGCATCCACTACAATTATTGAGTGTCTGCGAGTTCCTCTGCCTTCCAGAGGGGAATAAAGACACTCAGCAGCTGCATGGGGGATGCAGCCCACTGCCACCACTGCACAAAGCTCTGAGAAATGCTCAGATCTCACAGTTTCTGCTTAGAGTGGTGAGAAAATCAATTCCAGACCGAAAGGGCTGGAGGCGAAGGGAGAAGATGAGATGTGACTGACAGAGAGACAGCATCCAGTAATGCTCAGCCAAGTGAAAAGGCAGAAGAACACAGGAATAGTAAAACCTCTCCATTTTTGTTTTAATTGGGAGGGGACTTAACAGGCAGTGTTGGTGCTGCAGGCAGCCCCTGGAAATGTTAACTCTGCTCTGTTCTGAAGCAAAACACGCAGAGCACACGCAGGGCTCCTTGCCTCCAACACCGTGCCACGGGAAAATGAGACTGTGATTTCCTGTGACATTAGGATGAAATGAGGCTGTCACATCAAGTCAAAGTGAAGTGGTGGGGAAATATTCCTCTGCTCTCTGGTGCTGAGGTGGGTTTTTAAGTCAGTGTCCTGAGCCTTGGCTTCTCGCTGCATTTTGCCCCGATGCTGGTGTTGTTTAATACCAATACAAACAGCAAAGTAATAAGGCACAGGTATGATGTCTGACTTTGCTTCATCTTTTTCTTTTTGTCTTTTCCCAGTTCTGTTTTGGGACAGGGAGGTGGGAAAGGCAAGGCTTTTCTCCTCAATCCACTTCATGCTCTGGAAAGGGATCCAAGATCTTGAATTTCAAATGCTGAACCCCGAGATACTGGCACTATCATCCCAAGCGTTCAGCTTGGCTTCCTTCCCCCCAGCTCCAGTCCCCCCTGCCATGGAACACCTTGTGAGCAACATCCTCTGAGGGCTGTAAGAGATGGCAGGGCTTAATGAACACTAAAATGTCTGGCTGAAATAACCCCATAATTATCAACCGTTGCTACTGCGAGAGTCGAGTTGGAGCATTTGAAAATTGCGTGGCGTGGATTGGGAAATTCCATTTTTGGTAGCTTTTTTCCTCCTCTGGTGCTCCCAGCAGCTTGAAGAGACTGAGGGGAAGGAGCAAGTGACAGAGAGCTAATGAGTGGTAGAAAATGTCAAGCTGAAGGAGAAAACAAGTATTGATCTACCCTCCAAGGCAGCAAATGTGTCTTTTGGAGGTGCTGTATCACAGCAGTCCCACACACCCTGACCAAAGTAGGGCCAATTTGTTTATTTATTTATCTGGGGGGTTGATCACGTTTATTTGTGGTGATTCCAGAGAGGAAAGGAAACCTCTCATTCCTGTCCCATGGCAAGGAAGCTGTCTCCTCAGTGGCACCTGGCTTTGTTGAGGCTTTCCTGCCCCGTGTGGTCCCTGGGACATCTCCATTCCCACGCGGATGGGAGAGCCTCAGCAACACAGGGAAGAATTAGGAGAGCTGGAACCTTACAAATGTGAGGTGGGGAGAGCTGGAAGCAGAGGCAGAACGGCTCAGGAGCAGGAGGGAGAGCTTGGGATGCAAATCCTGCTGGCTGTTCCAGAGGAAGCAGCGGGGTTAGCAAAGGAAATGCTTCCTGGGAGGGGATTTCCACCAACATCTTCCTGTGTGGAGATGAATCCTGTGTGCTGAGCATCCCATGGAGAGGCCATCACAGCACCCACGTCCTCCAGACCAGAATGTCTGGCTGGCTTCAGCCACTCAGGAGCTCTTCTGTGCTGTCTGTCCCCAGCAAGGCAGGACTGCAGAGCTCCTTTGTCCCCACAGGGCTCTGGTGGCTCTGGCTTTGCCACAGGCCCGTCCTGCTCTGCTTCAAAGGGACACTTTGCCCTGGCCTCGTGTGCATGGCAGTCCTGGAAGGATGGGAGCAGTTGGGAATGCCAGGGCAAGCTCTTGGTTAGCAGCCTGAAACACCAGGGCACTGAGAGGAAATCCAGCAAACATCTCCCAGGTCAAAGCAAAGACAGGAGAAGTAGAAACGAGGGAGGAAAGCGTTCATTTAGATGTAGCAAGATGCCTTGAGAAACCTAAAACTGGGGTTTTTTTCAGTAATTATTAATGTCAGGCTCTGAGTGAGTCTCTGGCCATCCCTGAATTGGCTCTGTGCTGGGCTGGGGAGATGTCCCTGTGTGCTCTGGCTGCTCTCACCCAGGTGGAGCTATGCAAACCTGAGCCCTGCTCCAGAGGTTGGTCCTTCCAGCAGCGAGGAGAGAGCCATTGCTGGGGTGCAGATCAATGGGATCTTCATGGAGCACTGGGTGATTCCAGTGCCAGTGCAGCAGGGGCTGAGCTGAGCAGCTCACTCAACAAAAGAGCTGTGAAAACGTGGAGTGCTCTGAGCTGGAGCAAAAGTTGAAGTAAACATTTTTGCTCAGCGCTGAGGGCATCATTAAATAATCATATTTTCTGATCCAGGCTGGCTGGGAAGAATGGAGTCCTGCTCTCTGCTCTGCACTGCAGGACTTCACAGGCACAAAGGGTGGGGTGAACAAAGTGCAAGTGTGGCTGTAAGAGACAGAGTGGGGCAGCAGAATACACCAGAATATCACACTGCTTTTAAAAGCAGCTAGCACTCCTTTAAATGTGCAAAGAACTGAAAAGCACAGCATTTGAGAGAGTCAGAGGGTTAAAAAACTGGAAAAAGCTACAGGACTTGACTGACAAGCTCAGTTCTTACAAGTGCTGCACTGCTTGGACATCAAACTGCAGGAGTTCCTTCAGTCCATGAGAAAACTGGGTAACTCCAAGGGCACTGTCACTGGGGCAGTCCCCCAGGGCCACGGTGAAAGCTGAGACCAGGAACCCCCTGGGCACAAAAAGCAGGGGAAAGTTTTATCCCCTAGATCTCTTGTGGGGGGACTGTGGTGGTGGGGACAAGCTGCTCCTCACATCTGGGGCTGATGGCACCCTGGGACTGCTGCTCCTTTATCTGCTTCAGTCTGGCTGTGCAGCACTGATATTCTCAAAGACTTAAAGTGCTCAAACACCCTGGGCAGGCTCTGCCTTGGTTTCTTTTTCAGAGGTAGAGAGCTGTTCATGAGTTAAGTGACCTTCCCAGCCCAAAACCAGCCCAGAAAAAAAAAAAAAAAA
>VZRH01002090.1:195920-228963 GCA_013397555.1 Urocynchramus pylzowi
GACCTGGGTTTCTGTTTCCTGGCATTCTCTGTAGCTGTCTCTGAATCCTGAGTCACTTTATCCTCCCTCTGGCCTTGTCCCAGTGCCTGCCAAGGGCCCTCACCTGCAGCAGGTGAGTTCAGCTGCTCTTGGGTCATTATGGTGCCTTTTTCCCAACCTGGAAATGAAACTCAAGAAAATTTTGGTAAGGAGGCAATTTAAGGGATGAGAACATTTCTATCGGTTTTAGGAAATTGGCACAATTGATAAAAAACACCAGTTAGGAGGACAAGTGGTGATTTAATTTCTCCCCTTTTCATAAACTCATCTGGAGCTTTCTTTCTTGGTATTAATTGTACTTTTTTTAATGAAATGTGATTTAATTAAATAATAAAACTAAAATTATACGTGTATAGTTTAAATAAAAAATATGTAATATCACATAGTAGAAAACTTAGAGTTTAAAGTTTNAAAAAAATTGTTATATATAAAACATTACTAGGAATAATGACAAAAGTAACCCCATCATGCTACTAGGGCTACAATCCCACACACGTGGTCAGGGCGGAAATCTAACCCCCATGCAAACCTTTCTGCTTCAGGGTAAAGTCCTCAGTTGCATCTATACGCTCTCACCCTTCAATTCTGAAAAGAAGGAAAAATCCCAGGGACTTAAGGCCAAAAACGGTTACAAAAAACCCCAAATCAAACCAAACCAAGAAAAACCCCAACCTAAAAACATACTAAAAAAAAACCAAAACAAAACAAAAAAAAAACAAAACAAAAAATACAACCACACCAAAAACTCCACAATCACAAATGTTTTTTGGTGTCTGTTGTGTTGTGAAAATTTGGGATTACCCAGTTAGAAGACACAGCAGGGAGCAATGTTGGTTCCCTGATATTTTATCAGGGGGTCCCACCACTGACATTTTAGGGAGAAATTGAGCAGCAAGCAGCTGGAGCTGGGCTTTACAGCAAAGGGAGAATGAATCAAAAATAACCAAATAACTCAGTGCCAGCAGGACATGAAACTGCACAGGGGGGTGAATCTGAGTGTTCAGGTGTTCCAGCACAATCAGTGGCAGCCCTGCATGAGGAGGGTGGGAAAGAGGGGCGAGGAGGGGGTTAAATCTACAATGTGCAGAATTTCCTGGTGCCTGAGGGAATTTGAGAGGGAATGGATCCTCCCCCACCCAGGAGGTTTCTTGTGCCATGCCTCCACCCCAGGCAGGTGGGTGTGTAACACCCAGCAAGGTGTGTGAGGAAAAGCTGGAAATTCAGGATACATTTCCTTCCTGACCTCAGCCCACCTCAACACTTCCCTCAAACACCACGGGGCCCTTCAGCAGTGTCACATCCCATTATGCAGCTTCTTCACTCTGGGGCATAGCCAGGGGCATTTCTTCTCTCTTTTTTAAAAATCTGCTTCAAAATCTCAGCCCAAAGAGGATATTGGAAATTAATGCACAAATATGTTCATTCTCGGCAGGTGAAAAATGACACAGAACCTTAAAAAGCAAAATAAAGCTGGGAGTTTTTCCCAGCTAAATGAATGATTGCATTCATTTAGATCTAAGTGGGAAAAGGCTTCATATTCATTGCTCTGAGCTCAGGAAGCTTCCACAGATGAAAGCTTAAGGCTTTAATAAAGCCTCAGCAATAAACAGAGCCCTGCAGAGACTTGTGCCATCCAAAACCTATCCAGGACTTTTGGGTATCACATTTCCCAGTAAATTGGAAGGGAATCCCAAGAATGAGCACTGGCAACCCAAATCATGCACCTATCCACACTAAAATATCTCCACAAGGCACAGAACTGAATCAAACACATTACATTGTGTAATGTGAATTTCCTTTTCCTTCAGTACACTTTCCACTGATTTATTCAAGTTGTCCTGCATCCTGCTTTTGACCCTGTAAATACTGCTTTGAGAGGAAATATACATTTCACCTCCAAATGATATGGAAGTGAAGAGCATTTTAAAATTATTTTTTGTCTTGGGCCATAAAGACTATGGAAAGCCATGGAGATACCTGCTGAAAATACAGATTAATTTTTGTGAATATTGAATCTCTTTCATCCTCTAGAGAGACCAAGCAATCCTTATTTGTGGAGAGAAGTCAGCCTTCAGAGCTGGTGGCAATGCAGAAATAATTATCCCAGCCCAAACTCCTTATTGGCAGCCACGAGCCAAAGCAGTAAGTGTTGATTCATTTATTTATTTTTAGGAGGAGACCCACAACAAAGTGCAGAACATGGAAAACATCCTGATTCCACCCGAGGGCAAACCTTTCCCTCGAGTGGAGCAGCACAGGGAGGTTTCCAAGGGGAGAAAAAAATAAACAGAGCCAGCCAAGAGAAAACTCCCTCGTGCTGTACCTCACCTGTTTCAGAGCCACTCAGCCCAGGAGATTTTGCTGCCTTATCTCCTCTCACCAGGCAGAGCTCTGGCTAGACGTGGTTTTTGGCAGGAGAAAGCCAAGCCTGCTCTTTGCAGAGCCAGACACCAAGCTTAGAAGGGCTCCTGAGGGTTTGGGCCAGCCAAGGTGCTCAGGCAGGGACACAATCCCTTTGTTTGGCCCAGGCACAAGGAGAAAACACATCTCAGAACCAAATTCCAGGGTGGCTTCACCTCTCACCAGCTCCCTTAGAGCCATCCCAGATCTATGGCCAAGGGATTTTGGGATGTGGTGGAAGTGGGAGCGTGGGCAGCAAAAAGGTGCTGCTGGAATGAACCACAGGGAATTTCAGTGCTCTATGCCCCCCTGAAGGACTTTTCCTTGCTTGTCTCAGGACCAGACTGCCAAGTTTTGTCTGGCTTTTCCTTTCTAAAATCATCTCTTTGAAAGGGCTCTGATCTCTCCTGATGCTTTTTCCATTTACTCTGGGGGAGTGTCTGGGATTTCCAGCAGGGCAGGCACGGCAGAGGGCACTGGACCTGGTGTTGTGCAATAAGCAGAGCCCTGCAGAGATCTGGGCCATCCAAAACCTATCCTGGACTTTTGGGTACCACATTTCCCAGTAAACTGGAAGGGAATTCCAGGAATGAGCACTGGCAACCCAAATCATGCACCACAACCAAAGAAATATCTCCACAAGGCACAGAATTGAATGAAACACTCCACGAGGGGTTTTTCTGAACTCAGGGACACCTTTTTCAGTGGTCCCTGCCCCAGACAGTGCACTAAGATAAAAAAAAAATATTATTTACAATACAATATATGATCTAGCAGTGTATTTACATAGAAGACTTCATTGCACTGCCCCAGCAATTTATTTCTCACACATAATTTCCGAATAAATGAAACTACACAAGGATTATAGAAATATTGGTGAGGAAGTGAGAGCTCTGAGGGTTTTGGATTTTCTCTCAAACCATATTGCTGTTTGTTGAAGAAGAATGAGTTTTGGTTCAGATCAATTTAGGTAATAAAAAAAAGAACAAAAAAAAATTGAAGTATTGCAGAAATCACTCTGGAAGCTAAACCTGGGCAAAAAAAAAATGGTCTTGAGACTGTATTTTTATTTTTTTTATTTTTATTTTTTAATTTTTATTCCCTTGGAGATTGCCATTTTAGTGTACATTTTGTGGATGTATACATGCTCAAGGGAGGGCAGAGACAGCCCAGGAAACATGCATTTTTCCACTTTAAAACCTTTAAAAACTGCAAGCAGCAGCTTGGTAATGCCTAGAAAAACCTTTTACTTCCTTAAATCCAAAGCAATATGAAATAGTCCATAAAGGTAGCCAAAGATGATAGCTTAGTAATTTCTGAGGGTTATTTTTAGGATGTAAAATTGAGACATTTTGCAGAAAAATTCCAACGGAGAGCTTAATTTCATTTGCAGTCCTGCTGGGTTGTTATCTGAGGAGAAACAATGCCTCAGACATGGAGCTTAGCTCTTCTAATAAAACTAAAAATTCGAGACCTGAGGGCCACCACAGCAGAAAAGTTTTAATGTCATTATTAGGTACAAATCCAAGTGCCCTGGCAATTTCTTTGGGTACAGCTGTTTGGGGTGAGCCAGGCACCACAAGAGAATGGCCTGGTAAAAGGTTTTAATTAAGAAGGCAGAGCATGGAAGAGAAGAAAGGAGAGAGGATTTTGCTGAGTTCTCCTGAAAAGGAGGGGTAGAAGCTACAGAAGCTGCACAAAAGGATGAAAGCAAAAGGAGCCCTCTCTTGGTGCAGCCCAAGGTGAAATTCCAGAGCAGAAAGCCCTGGGAGAGTGTGGGACACAGCACCAGCAGGAAAACCCCAGGGACACCCCAGAGCAGCTGAACCAGCACCACCCTTCAAAGCCTCTGCAGAATAAGGATTCCCTGCTCAGAGTCCTGGTAATTAGCAACAAAATACCAAATTATCTTCCAAAAGAACACGAAGAGGAATGTAAAATAGGTAGTGCTGGGCCTGAACACGGCTCTGGGAAGCCCAGGGTCCACTCTTTCTGTTTAAGAGAAAATTTACCTGCAGAAGAGTTGTCCCAGTTTCCCCTTGAGGAGCACGGGCTTGGTTTTCACACATGCACCAGAGCTGGTGGCAATGTAGAAATAATTAGCCCAGCCAAAACTCTTTATTGGCAGCCACGAGCCAAAGGAATAGGTGTTGACCCATTTATTTGTTTTTAGGAGGAGACCCACAACAAAGTGCAGAACATGGAAAACATCCTGATTCCACCCCAGGGCTCTCAGAGAGCGATGACTCAGGGCCTTGTGGTCTTGGGAAAATCACACAGAGCCCTTTCCAGAGAACTGGTTTGCTCCCAAAATCAAGAGCTCTCTTCCTTTCAGTTGCCTGCTCCCTCCTGCTCTGGGCAGCTCCTGCACCCCACAGCACAGGAGCACGGAATGAATTCCCTGTTGAACACGCTGCCTGATGCCTCCATAATTTTGATTCTGTGGAATTAGAGCAGAATGGTGGATTCAGGAAACCTAACCTCTCTTCCTTACATTTAATATTTTAGCACTCAGGCTGTTGTACAATGAAGGGGGAGAGGATGCAGTTGTGTTTTCTGCACCAGAGAGTTTTCTCCCCTATTTCCAAGCTCTGTTGCAGGATATATTGAGCCATAACTGCACTAGAAACCAGAAATACTCCTACTTTTGGAATTTACTTAATTTCCCTCCCACGCTGATGTGAGGAGGAATTACAAAGCTTGATCTGTGACTGAGGGCACATCCAGAGGTGACACAGCTGATGGCAAGTGACACTGCTGAGGACAGCAGCAGTGTGTCAACCCACACACCTCTGTCCCTCTGCTTCACCTCAGAAATATTATAAATGTTATTTTATGTTTCTATTTTACAAAGGAAATTTTATAAAGCAAAACTAACTTTCAACAGCAGAAACAACATTAAGAAATAGAGTTTAATAGCTTTGCTTCCTTTACAAAGGTCTTCCAAGCTACCACCTCCTCAAATAAAATGGGCACCACGGATATTGATGTTTAATATTTATTTAGCACATGCATTGTGTTCTTTTTACCACTCTGGGAAATTTGTGGTTGTGGAATGGAAACTCTTCAGATGAGCTCTGAAAGCAGAAAAGTCAAATCAGTGACGTCCACACAGCACTGAGGAAGAAAAACATTTGAAGTCACTCCCAGCACTTACTTATCCACAGAAATTATTCCCATTTCATCTCTGAGCAGGAATAACAACAAAGAAGGGGGAGACTTCATTCCAGCCCTGAGTATGGGCATGGAAAATGATTGTGCCACCAGGGAATGGGGTGGTGGAAGAGAAAACCCTGTGGGCCTGTGTCGGGGTGTTTTCTGCTCTCTGAGATGACCCCAGGTGTTGGTGGAAGCTGCTTTTCCCAGCCCAGCTGTCCAAGAAGGAGTCAGGAGTCTCCTGCTCGTGTTCTCAGAGATGTTTATTATTTCTTATCTAAAATATTTTCTGTCTGACCCCCGAGCTCTGGCCAGCAGGTCAGTCCAAGGCTCACACCTCCCATGGGGCTGGTGCTGTCTTTTATACCATGAACTACCTATTAGATATTTACAATTGTGTGCCAACCCCTAACACCTGTGTTAGACAGTGACTTTCTACTCTGAACCAATCTAAAAATGCCAGCATCACCTAAAAGATGGACGTCAGGAAGAAGAAGGAAGAAGGACAGGGCACGCCCCAATCCCTCCATCTTAGGGTTTTAGACCCCCCTGTACCAAATCCCAAATTTTCTCCTTTCACCCTATGACTACTGCTACTGTGCTGTCTAAACTTTTGTGACTTGTGACTCCTCATATAAGGTTGGTAATTTGTCCCATGGGCTGAGATCAAAGCCCCAAGTGTTTTTGGGTTCCTGTCAGGGCTGCCCAGAGCCCTGTCCGGGGTTTGGGGCACGGAGAGGAATGGCTTGGATTCCGACAGGGTTGTTGGTGTGCTGAAATGCACACCAGCCCCTTTGTCCCTTCTCTCCAACTTCAGCTGAATCATTCCTCTGGTATTTTGCTGAATTATTCCTCTGATATTTTGCTGCACTCCCCAAAGCCTTCAAAAGCAGGAGCATTGCTGGGATGTGCCAGATAAGAATAGGATCACGAGCAGCGCTCAGCGAGGGTGGGCAGGAACAGAAAAATCCCATTGTCTAATGATGAAATCTATTCACCAGGCTGGGGAGGGTGTCAGAACACTCGGGAAAATCCATCCCCACAGCAGTGCTGCAGTTAGGGGGGTGCTCCAAGGACTGGGCAGAGACAACAAAATGGGAATCACGGCCGGGCGTGGGGCAAAGTCCACTCAGGGTCCCCAGGTCTGCCCCCAGCTGCTGCTCCCAGCAGGGCTTCTCAGCTGGGAGCAGGGCAGAGGGATCAGGAGAGGCCTCAGGAAAGGGAATGTTCGAGAATTGGGATGGATCCCAGCCACTTTCGAGGAGAAAGGCACTGGAGGCAGAGCTTTGTGTCGGTTTTCATGGAAGGAGGAAGATTTCCACAAAGTTCCTCCTGCCCTCCCACTGGGGCTGAGTTCTGGCCAGCCAAGAGATGGAAATGATGGGATGGAGCAGCAGCCTGAGATCAGGGATCTCCAGGACTCACTCCCAAACCTCCCCAGGCCTCGTGGGGCACCTGAGGTTGGCATTTCTGGGGTGACTCTGGAAGCCCATCTGCAGCAGCCAAGTGATGGAATCTCAGCTTCCATCAGAGGCCTGAGATTGATTTCCAACCCTGCTAATTGCAATTTAAAAGGTGTGAAAGCAGCCTCCTCGAAAATTGCGTCCCCCACAAGGCCAGTAGTATTCTTAAAATCAGGAATATCAAATTTCTGAGGTGCACATTTTGAGAAATCACGATTTTGAAATTCAAATAGTGATGCTCTTTTGCTGGACCACCCCATCTGACATGCCTGTTTTTTTGTGTTTTTGTTTTGTTTTGTTTGGTTTTTTTTATTGTTTTTTTGTTGGTTTTTTTTGGGTCTTTTTTTTGTGTGGTTTTTTTTGTTTTGTTTTGGGTTTTTTTTTGTGGGGGGGGTTGTGGTTTTTTTTGTTTTGTTCTATGTCTAAATTTTAATTTAAATTACAAAATAGAAATGACTGAATTTATTTACTTTATTTAGAAATAAAAATAGAATTATAGATTAGAAGTAGAAAACAGAACAGAAATAGAAAGAGAATTACAGTAGAAATTACCACATTTATTTTTTCTTTTTTAAATAGAATTGCTGAATTTTGAAAAGAGTTTCATGCTTGTAAGTGTATCCATGATACTTTAAAAAACGATGTTCAAGCTAAATATAAGTCAAAGCCCCTTTTATCTATTATGATCTCTTATGCAATGTGTTACAAAGTGACTGCACAGAATGCATTAAATAATTTTTTTTTTTTCACTTACACAATATCCAGATACAGAAATCAGTACTCCTGGTATTTCTCAGATACAGAACCTGAATTCAGATTCACACACAAGAAATAAAAAGAGGCAGCCAGGAGAGAGCAGATAGTGACTCAAGAGAACATTCCTTGAATATTAACCATAATTTTGAATAAAGTCTTTACCGTCTTCCAAAATTTTGTTTGCTGTTCCTCAGAGCAAATGTTTACAGAAATAATAGAAGGATTTGCTGGGAACAGCACAAAATATTCCCAGCGTGGTGCTGCAGGAGCAGTAGGAACTTCCTCAAAGCATTTTTTGTGTGTACCTCCAGCTGAAGACAGAGTGTTTACACTGCAAACAGCCTCGTGGAGGGTTTCAGAGAAAATTCATCTCCTCGAGGCAGTGCAGAAGGGATTCTCAGCTGAGCCTCCAACAAGTAGAAATGTCTTTATTTGTGTGTGTTTAGGAGAGGATCCTGTGCTGGACCAACAGACAATCCAGGGGTGTAAATCAGACACATCTTGGAATACTCAAAAATGAAAAATGCAGAATTTCCCTGTTGCTGACATGCATGGAAACGAGCCCCATACAGAGCAGAAAAACAAAAAAGAGAATTCCTTCTGCATTGCCTTCAGGTGATTAATTTCTAAAGTGGAATAGCTGGTAGGGAAGGTAAAGCAAAAAGACCAAAATTACTAAATTTGATAAGGGCAGTGACTTCAAAATGACTTTAAAAGTGGAATTATGTGGGCAGGATCACCAGAGAAAAGTGTCCTCAAACTCAAGAGACTTTTTGTGCTTAGATCGTGGACACTTAAGAAAATTCATCATCTCAAGGCAATGCAGAAGGGATTCTCAGCTGAGCCTCCAACAAGTAGAAATGTCTTTATTTGTGTGTGTTTAGGAGAGGATCCTGTGCTGGACCAACAGACAATCCAGGGGTGTAAATCAGACACATCTTGGAATACTCAAAAATGAAAAATGCAGAATTTCCCTGTTGCTGACATGCACGGAAACGAGCCCCATACTGAGCAGAAAAACAAAACTCCAGAGAGGGCTCAAGTGCCACACAGAGGAGCAGGAATTCTGCAGGGCTGCTGATGGTGGGGAAACCTCCTGAGCCATTTTATGGGTGAATTATTGCATTTTGGGGCTGCAGGCTTGGGGGTCTTGCTGTGGCCAACGGGGATAGGCCTTGAAGCTTAAATTTAAGGGAAGTCCAAGATCTAAGCACAAAAATGGCCTCTTAAGTTTGAGGACATTTCTCTGGTGGTGCTGCCCACATGATTCCACTTTTAAAGCCATTTCAAAGGCACTGCACTTAACCAAATATAGTAATTTTTAGGTTTTTTTCCTGTTTCCATTCCTACCTTCCCTACCAGCTATTCCAGTTAAGAAATTGATCCTTTGTCAGCTTCTCGTGTGTGCCCTAAATAAGTTGGTTCCTCCTGGTGTTGGAAACAATTAGGCTGGAAGGTTTGCCTGCTTTTCTGGGAGGGTGGGAGCTGCTGGGGCCATCCAGCACAGGACATTTGGCAGAGCACAGGGCCCACTGCTTTAAGGATTTTAGTGCAAAGGCTGCAGACAGCAGGAGAAATATGAAATATTTTAGAATAAAGTTTATAACAAATAAATAATAAATAACTATAATAATAGATTTATGATAAATGTACAATAAATGTACAATAAACACACAATAAACACACAATAAATGATTGTTTTTAAAATTAAATGTCCCCTTGATATGACAAGCAACTCCTCTGCATCTCCCCCCAAGTGGCAAAGACTGTAGGGCCCATTGTGGTGATTTATTGGCCTGAATTTCTTTGTCTTGAAGACAATGATTTCTGAGGGGTTTGACAGTTTCTAACTCCATTAGAAGATGCAGCTGCTGCTGCCATTATTCTGATTAGTTACCTTGAATTGCTTGGCAGAAGACAATTATCATTCCAGCTTTTCTGGATTTTCTTTTGGCCTCTCTGGCCCCGTGCTGACCAAGCTGCCTTGACAAACATCATCTTGTCTTTGATTTATGATGAAGCTTTTTAATTCCTCTACGTGGAGAAATCATAATTCCTCCAGCTCCTTCCTTTCACTCAATTCCAACTCAAAGGAGACAATTTGGTTTTTATCTGACAGTGTAATTCCTGTCTTAGCACCCCAATGATACCAAGCTGGTGGAATTGGACAATTTGAAGCTGGCCTGTGCTTTTCTGATACCACCAAAAACCCCACAAACACCACCAAACCAAACATCCTGGGCTCAAAACTCCACATGTTGTGAAAAATCTGAGAACAGACCCATTTCATTTTTTCAGTCACAGCTGTCTCACCCTGCCCTTTTTTTTTCTGACTTGCATAGAAAATGTTCCCGCAAAAAAAATGTGATTTTTGTACTGGGGTTCCAAGGCACAAAATGCACAAAACCCTTGATTTGAGGTTTTTTCCCCTCCACTTTCCATCCTGATGCAAAGTTGGTGCTGAGAAAACTCAGTAACTTTTGCTTCCCCTGCCTCACTTCACCTTTAATAGCTGCAAAACTTATTAATGACTAATAACTCACAGCAAGGGGCTGTGGCCCCAGACAATTCAGCAGCTCAGTTTTCCATGGATATTATGAATAAAATTTAAAAAAACCCAAAACATTAGAAATTTCTTTCAGGTTGCAAAGTCAAGGACCAAACAAAGAGGAAGTGCTGGAATTAAACTTGCCTGCAAAACCTTAATTTGGCCCTTTTATGCACAAGTATTGTGATATAGACTTTAATTACATGAACACAGCCTATTTTTTCCACATCTAAATGCATAGATGTGCAAATTCTCAAGCAGTTGACTTGATTACAAGGATGCATAATATAAAAGTTCAATAGTCTATTGATATTTAGTCAGATTGCAGAAATTCCACATATTCATGGCAGCAGCTGACTATATTGGGAGACTATGCCAAGAGCTGAACAAATGAAAACAGATTACTGCAAATGACAAGGAACAAATAGCCAGGAAAAAAAAAAAAAAAATAGCAGGGCCACAGGAAAAGAAAAAAAAAAACCAGCATGGGGTAGAGTAGACAACTGAATTAGGTTCAGCTGAAACAAAGCAGGAATTCTAAGGCAGCCCACAAATAGTATTTAGTTTTTCCTCTGGTCCCAGGAAAACAGAGGCATCAGCACAGCACCACTTGATATTGGCTAAGTCCAGAGACTAAACCATGAAAATGGGGTCAAAGCTGAGGTTTGAAATCCACACAAAATATTCGAGCCGACATCTTGGCCTGTAGGTCTTCTTCTGGCTGCAGGAAAAAAATAGAAAAAGGTTAATTTGAAGGTTAGAACTAACCTTGTTCTGGTTTTTTTTCCCCCAGAGCCCAAAGCAGAGCTCATGGCCGAGATGTCACCTCGAATATCCTTTACTGTCTCAACTGTGAGTTTTATATTAACCTTTCCTCCTAAATTTGGCAGTCAGGATGCTCTGAAGGTTTTGCTGCAGTGTGAAGAAGCTTGGCTTGATCTTCTTTTAATCACTGGCCAAGCAAGCTCAGAGCCTGGCAAATGCTGGTGGCAAGGTTGCCACCCTTCTGCACCTCTCAGAGACCAAACCAAGGCAGAGCTGGGCTGCTACCTCTGCAAACAGAAGCCAAGGAGGGAAAGGCTTTATTATTCACAGATGTACTTCTCCTTTTGATGTCTGAGGGAAATACTTGGAGATACAGGCACAGTTTCAGGCTCTTGTCCTGCGTGCTGCACGTTCTTATGCTCAGTAATTAATGCCTGGGTTTGCTGGAGAAAAGTTCAGGACCAGACCTCAGCACCTGGCCTGGTAAATTCCATACACTTCATATATTCTAGAGATATTCAGATAAGCTTGAATACTCAATCCCATTTTCAGCAAAACCAGATTTTCCTTTAACACATCCCTTCTTTTTTTCTTTTTTTGGCCGCTCTAATTCCTCAGCTGATCCCCTTCAGTCCCAGTCACATCCCTTTCAATAAACAGGGATACTCAGAGCTAATTCCAACTTAAAAGCTACAAATTGGTCTGAACAGCAGGCTTGCCCACAGGAAAATCCAGGGAGCTTTCCAGTATTTTATTTAAGGTTCCTTCCGTGCTGGTAACTTTGGTGATGTGAGGGTATGGCAGAGCTTTTCTTTTTTTCATTTCCACACAGAAATTCCCATATCCCACCTCATTCACACCCTGAAACCCAGAGCAGAGCATCCCACTGGAAAAGCCTGGGTCACTGAACCTTTTCCTAAGCTTGTTGGATTACATTTTTTTTTTTATTTAGAGATGGGGTAATTGAGAGGTGCTTTAAAAATTTTTATTTTATTCTCAGTTTTATGTGAAGGCTGAGATAATATAGATGTTATAATTTCTGTTATTATTTATTAAACTCCAATATCTCTATAAAAAACGAAACCAACTATAAATCTCTATAAAAAATTCTCTATAAAAATTTCCTTTAAACTGGTGTGAAACATAGAAATCATTGTGTGACACAACAGAAAGATTAGCATAAGAATACTAACTTTTAATAAACTAAGCTGATTTTACAGGAAACATATATTCAATAAAGTATTTTATACTAAGCTATTCTTAATATTATGAAATGGAAACAAGGAAAAATAAAAGAATAATAGAAGAGATGGGGTTTTTTTCTATAAATTCATTTCCCACATTAGGCTTTTCCATGGCATTTTACAGTGCCATCAGGATTGCTGCAGCCAGCAGCACTCACCTCTTGTGCCAGGGGTGAAAATACAAAATATAAAATAAAAAATACTAAATGCAAAATACAAAATACAAAATAAAAATATGATATGCAAAATACAAAATACAAAATGCAAAATACAAAGTACAAAATAAAAATACAGTGCAGCCTGCATGGGTGCATTGCTGTTGGAGTGTCTGCCTGCCTCTTCTTGAAGCAAAACATGGGAAACTCATGTTTTAGTTCAAATTACTGAACAGAGCCTTCTGCTAATTTTTCTGCTACGTGAGAGAGTTAAGGAGAATTTCACGTTGCAGATCCTTCTCAGAGGCTGGAGTGTACAAATATAGTCCACAGGGAGGAAAAGCTCCAGGGAGAAGCTGTCCAAGGCAGTGTCAGTGCCCTGGTACAGCAGAGCCAGGCACAGGGAATGCCCAGGGCACTGCCGGGCTCCATGTGCTGCAAGGGGATTTTATCTGGGGCAATTAAAGCCAGGAAGGGAAG
Organism: Urocynchramus pylzowi; assembly: GCA_013397555.1. Lineage (NCBI taxonomy): Eukaryota > Metazoa > Chordata > Aves > Passeriformes > Fringillidae > Urocynchramus > Urocynchramus pylzowi. The sequence goes on from VZRH01002090.1 coordinate 208,927, forward strand.
GGATGAAGTTCAGGAAACAGCCAGCAAATCTAGCTACTTCACCAGGTTCCTTTTTTGTACAGAAATATCTCCTGGCTGTGCTCGTGAAGCTCACGTTTCTCAGGTTTGAAATGGGGGTTTTGGGGAGAGCAGCACAAATCCAGCACAGCAAATGGATTCTTTCCTTGTAGGTGACAGAGCAAAAGCAGGAATCATCATTTAGTATTTTTTTGTTGGTTTTTTTTTTGCTGTTTCCATTCCTACCTTCCCTACCAGGGAAGGTAGAAAGGTAAGAAATGGATCCTTTGTCAGCTTCTCATGCGGGCCCTAAAAGAGTTTGGTGCTGCTGGTGTGGGAGTCACCGGTTTGGCGGCGCTGGAGAGGAGCCAGGCTGGGGCAGGACGCGGGGCTGGGTCTGCTCCAGGGCAGTCTGACAAGCACTGCCCTGCGGCTCATCTGCGGCCAGCAGGGCGGGGAGGCGCCGGCTAGCTGCTCCTCGTGGGCCGAGGGGGCCGCAGGAACGAACACTGCCAGCTACACTGTTCCTTGAGAGCACCCGGGTGGCGGTGGTGGCAGCCGCGTGGCTGACACTGACAGGCGCAGGCTACCACATCCCGAGGCAAAGGAACGAGAGAGGGGACACTTGTGGGGATGCCAAGCTTTATTCCAAGGCAGGACAAGGGACAAGTGTCAGGGGAGAAGGGTCTGAGGAGGTTGTTATAAAGGGAATAGGTGTGAGGAGTGGACATACAGAGCAACCAACAGGCAGGGGCAAGGGAGGAAGGGTAAATGATGGGAAAACCAATGAGGATCGTACAAAGGAGGGAAGACGTCTAGGAGACAAATCTTATCTTAGACTAGGGGTGAGTGACACTGAAACTTCGCGAAAAAGAGGGGGTGGTCATGGTGATCGACAGGGGCTGCGGGCAGCACCAGGAGGAGTGACACTAACTGTAAGGCATAAGGGGAGGAGCAGGAGAGCGACCATTTTGAGGGGCAAGCTTATGGCGGGAAAAATAGGTGGTAAACAACTTGGGGAGAAACCACTCTGAGGGGCTTACATGGGGGGAACCGAGGATCAAACCATTCCTTAAACTTACAGTAAGTAACAACAATAACATTAACATTTAAAGACACGCGATGCCACACAGCCTTACAGCCCCCGGAAGGATCCTTATTTATTCCTTTCTGAAGCAAATGCAATTGAGGCTGCAGGAGATGGGATGGCTGCAGGCTGCTGTAACAAAACTCGGGGCTCGTTTCTGACATGTTCCCTGCAACTGAACCTCCCCTCCTGCCAGAGGTATCCAGAGTATCCAGATATTCCATGCTCTGGCTCAGTCTGGAGCATTCCCAGGTTCTCCTGGGATGGCTGCTGGCAGCCTCATAAAAACCCCCCGGGAGCAAGCTGGCCGTGGAGCTGTGCCACAGCCCCCTGCAAAGCCAGGCCCTCTGCAGCCCCCGCTCCAAAGAGAGAGCAGAGAGAGCACCAGGTATTCCTGCTGCTGCTCTCCTGAAAAGGGAATGGAGTCAGAAACCACTTCTAATTCATTCTTGGGTTGGTGGTGCCTGTGCTGTTTGAGAGGGGACTCTGTGCCCAGCCCTGCAGGGACTCTGGGTCCATGGATTGCCAAGCAGGGAATGATGCCTCAAGTTTCAGCTTTTATATTTTCACATTCTGTGCTGCTTTAGTGTGTGGGTCTGGGCTTCACATTCAGGGATGGTGAGCTCTCTGCACAGAGCAGGGAGACAAAACAATTCCTGCTCCAGCTGGGCACCAAGGACAAATGATCCAAACCTCAGGCCCAGGAGCACAACCAAGGTGGGCTGGAGAGAGAAAAACAAGCAGGGTGGGGCTGCCTGGGCTAAAGCTGGAATGGGACAATGAACTCCAAGGTACAAATGGAGCAGAACTGATCCCAGGGAGAGCCCCCGGGAGCGGCCGTGCATTTTGGGGCCATTTTGGGTCACCTTGGGTGCAGCCCTGGCTGGGCTCTGGTGCTGCCCAGGGTGGATCCATGGAGGAGATCCTTTTCATAAATCCCTGCTTTATTCTGGAGCTCTGCCTAGCCTCTGTTCCAGGTCAGCCTTCTCAAGGCATCAGGAACAAAAGGCTCCTTATTCCATCAGGGAAAGCTCTGTCTCTTCAGAGGAAGAGGTTGCAGCTCCTCTTCACTGGAGCAATGATTTCCAACCTCATTTCAAAGACCTGGAGTTAAAAGGATGAAGAAAATATCTCAAGTGTTCCCAGGTACTCTTTCTTGTCACCTATAACTCAAATCCTCTGTCCTGCCCGTGGGTCCCAGGCCACACCACAGCTACCCAAAGGCTGGCACACAATCTTCTTCTCTATATTGCAGCAGGAATTTTATTACTCTTCCTAGACAAGAATTCTCCTAACTAGCTGTGAATGACATTTTTATGGGATTAGCAGTTGCAATAAAATGCACACTGGCTCTAAAACTCATTTAAGAGCACAGCATAAACGAGATGTGACAGAAGAAAAGATGAGATATTAAAAAGATGAAGAAAAGCTTCAACTTCAGCCTCCCATAGCTCCATTAAGCACTGAGAGCCATGTGATACTCAGTCTCCTGTCCCACAAAACACCAACAAACCTGTTTGGCAGTGGTTTTTTACCACATCACCTCTGACTTCCATCCCAGCCCTACCCTTTGAGGGCCTCAAAGCCAACATCAAGGGTTGCCTAGCGACAGCACTGAGCCTGGTGGGATCATCCTGCTACTGATTTCTGCACTGCTAGTTTGGTTCCCAAGGATGCTTTGGAACAATAAAGGACACTAATAACTCTGCTTTCTTAATTAATGCTTTTGCTGGTGTGAAAGTCACTGCTTTCCAAAAAATCCAACTATTTGTCAGCTCTCTCGGGGAATTTGGGAGCAGCACATGGCACTGGGTCCAGCAAAAGAACCACAGGTTGCAAACAAAAAGCATTTGGAGATCTCTAAATCCACACAAAAGTCACTACTTGCTATGAATTATTGCTGGGTGTGACTTCTGAGGCCACAGAAAAAAAGCATTTCAGGTTGAGGAGATGATTCCAACACCACCTCAACTCAATGAAGTTCTTTTTAATTAATTTTATTCCACTCTTGCAATGAGTGTAAGGCCCAACAGCTATCTATTACATGCAAATGGATTACTTTAAATCCAGACCAAAAGCAAAGGCAGCAATGATTTGTGTCTTTAAGAAAACACAATAATACTCTTGGGCTAAGTGGTGAATTCCTGTTCCATCCTACCCCAGCCCTAAGCCATCACCAGCTCAAAGATACCAATAAAAAGCCTTCAATGACTGAGGACAGGACTTTATTTCCCTTTGTTTCTGCTCATCTGAACAGAGAAGTCATAGCTGTTGATACAATAAATATTTTTCTTCCATTAATATTAAAATGCAAAATTTGGGCAAGAAAATCCTGGGACTCTGAAATCCCATGGCCAGCTTTTTAAGAATCAACGAGACAGAGAATTTATAGACCTGCAAAGAAATCAGCAAGGTGTGAAGTACATCCTAGAAATGGGTCGTAATTTGTGTTTGGGGAAAGTTTTAGGATATTCCTACTCCTTCATCTTTTGGTGGCTGCTCAGGTAAGAGGCAGTTTCAGTTCAGGAGATGGAGGATTCTTCTTCCAGAAGAAAAAAAAAAAAAAGAAATCTGAAATCTGCTGATGTGCAGCTTACACCAAGCTTAAAGCAAGGATTTTTAAGCCCCTGATTTGTGAAGGCTCTGTACCTGAGCAGGCACTTGGACACAAGGACAGAGGGGCTGGGAGCTGGGCGTGGGATCTCAGGAGAGAGGCAGGGACAGGATGGCTCCTTCCAGCACAGAGGGCCACAGGTCAGTCCTGCTCACAGAATTTGTGCTCCTGTCACGTGCAGCTCCACACACCTGAGCCCAGACTAAAGCCCAGACTAAAGGCTAAACCTTCCCAGATGCTCCTGTACAAGCTGGTGTCAGACTGTAGCATTTCCAGGGTGCTCCATACCAAAACCCCCCAAAGATCCAGCCCAGACTGGCTTTGCAGTGGCAGTGATGGAAGCATCCCAAGGCTGATGGGAAGCAGGATTCATTCCCACTGAAAATTGCCAGTTCTCAGCTTCTTTTCTGCCTCTGTCCAGGTCGGGATTGAAGTGCTCCAGATGGTATTTGGTGTTCAGACTCAGGTGTTTGTTAGTTCTTACCTATGTTACAGTCTCTCAAACCTACAGCATTCTACTAACAAGCTACAAAAAAGAAGCTTCACTATCTATCTCTACAAGGCCTTTTAAGCATAAACTGTCCAATTAAGAAATTAAACCTAAATTATTTTTACTTCTAACGCAATAACCAACCACCCGTGCCAGCAATGTGGACTTTTTTATCCAATGACACAAAACCACCCAAACACATGGAGAAGAAGGTGAAGAAGAAGAAGAAGGAGAAGAAGAAGGAGAAGAAGAGGGACCAGCCTCTGCCCTAAAACCTCCATCTTGTTTTATATACATGACTATATTCTAAACCCTTAAACTCTAGGTTTTCCACCCTGTGATGTTACACATTTCTATTCAAACTCCACAGCCACAATCCCAGCTCTGTCATTCCATTTTGGAGCCTTCTCCACGGCCTCAGGTCAGATGCAGTGTTCTCCTGGCAGCCCAGAAAGTCTGAAATTCCCAGCAGCCAGGGCTCCAGCTGAAAATGACTGTGCATCCATGCCCTCAAACCCCAGTTTCAGCCATCAGGCTCTGCAGAGCTCTCCACACACAGATTTCTGACGCCTCTCCTCAAATTCAGCTTTTCCTCTCTGCCTCTGCTGTGGCTGCCAGGAAACTGCAACGGGACCTCAACTGGCTTTGGGGAAGGCTCCAACCTCCATCCCCAAGAAATCAGCTGGCACCACTCCCTCTATTTTCATGGCAGAGGCAGCTCTCTTTAACAAGTGAATCCCAAACAGAACGAGCGCTTTGACAATTATCATTTTGAACAAATATTTCCAGCTCCACGCAAAACACCGTGGTACAAAAAAAAGCAAACTTTCAATAAACAGAAAATAGATGATTGTTCTCAAATGACAGCTTTCATGCTGTTTATCCCAAAGGATCCTCAGAGCTTATGGAGTATGAAATAAATTTGCCACTGGTTAAAAATGTAAATTCTTTAAATACATAAAACCCTAATGAAAAGGCTTGTAACATTTCCCTTTTCCTGATTCCCACTTTTCTCTTTTTATCTTCCTAGAAGAAGACGTTGATTATAATTACAGTGGAAACTAAAATGTAGGCTTGATTTTGTGTTTAAAAAAAATTTGGGAAGTAAAAGGAGCTCTTGGTGTGATTGGGTGCGTGCGTGTGCTTCCACACACGCATGTGTGGCTGAATAGTGTCATGGCATTAAAGAATACATAAAAGACCTGATAAATTCCATATTTAAATGCACATAATTTGTGGAGAGCGCACAGAAGAGAGGCTCTGCTGATGGAGATGAGAGGGAAAAGCTGCTCTGAGCTTGCAGCCCCCCTTTAGTGCTTGCAGAGTGCACAGGGATGCAGAAGGCAGGGGCTGATGCTGCTGTCCTTGGGCAGAGCCAGGATGGAGGGATCAGATCCCTTGATTGTGGAAGGGATCAAGCTTTGCTCTGGATCAGCAACCCAGATCCTCCTCTGCTTCTTTGTCTCTCAGTGAAAAGAGCACAGACACAAGAACCCCCACAACAGTGGGTTGTTTTTTGTATTTTTAGTGAAATGCCTTGCAAACACTTTCTGCCTTTTTCCAAAAAAAAATTACTATTTTTACAATCAAATAAACAAACAAACAGTGGGAAAAAAAATGTACCATCACCTTCCTTTAGTTATGACAGAGACAGGAGTACAAAAGGAGCTGTAATGTTCATGTGGGCTTGAATTCAGATTCAAATTGTGCTTTATATAAAATTTAGGCATTCCTCAGGTTTTGTAAGCTCTTCACGAGGGAACTTTGACTTACTTGGTTGTCTAAATTTGCTCTGAGCACGAAGCTCACACTGACTCTGGGACTAAATCAGGCAGCCCAAGCAAAGCCTCAGTCAGGTCTCACCCCAGGGTCGTGGCAGGGGAAACCAAAGTGCTTGAAAATGCAAACCCACAGTCACATTTCTGTGCTAGATGGGGCATTTTTCACAGCACTGTTCAATGATACGAAATACATTCAATTTTTCATTGCATTAATGACAAAGGAGTTGGGAAAAGTTTGAAATAGTCTGAAGCAAACTGAAATATTCATTGCCCACTTCACATTTTTATGTGTCCCTTTTTTATTAGGACTGGAGATGCTGAAAAGTTTTTTGTTTTTTCCCTCTAAGTGATTTATTTATATGAAGAACAAGAAGGAAAGGTTCTTCAGAGAAGCAGATATTCCCAATCTCCTGCTAATCCTATTTCACAGATGGAAAACAGTGGGAAATTGTCATAGAAGACATATTACAAAGATTATAGCAATTCTAGGGCTGTGATTTCCAAAGGCCTTGTTCCAGCTCTGACTGCTTTGAGATCACAAAAGGATTCCAGAGTTTCCCCTGGCTGGAAGTTTTCAACACCTTCCTTCCATGTCAATTTTCTTCTGTCAAAACATGACAGTGCAGCTTTTCCCTCTGGGAGAAAAGAGATGTAATTCCTATAACTGCAGCACCTTTCATAGGTTGGCCCTTCTCTCCTTGGCCACATATTTTCAGAAACCTTTCAGTAATTCCTTGTCTCGAGCCCTCTGCTCTCTTATCCACTTGAGCTTTACCAAGTGCAGGGGTGCCTGAGGGCACGAGGAGAAATGAGTGCCAAAACCTCCCAAGATGCATTTCCTCAGGAAGCCAGGATGAAGATAAATCCGTTCTCAGATATTTTCAGATGGACCCCTGGCTGGAGAATTTGGGAGGATGCAACTTTCCAGCCTTGCCTCTGAGCTCTGCTGGGAGCAGTGCATGTGGAGTTTCTCAGGCTCCCTCTCTTCCCACATCTCATTGTTCCTGTGCCAAAAGAAAAGAACCAGAGATCTATTTTTAGAGTAGGTTGTTCCAGCTAAATGCATCCATCATCCTCTGAAGTTACTGTACGTGGGTGAACCTTCTCTTTTCATTCCAAACCCGGCTAAATTTTACCAATACAAGTTGCAGTTCAGGCAGGGAGCAGCAGATCTGGCTGTTCAGAGAGGGATCTGGATCCATGGGCTGAGCACCTTCGTGAGGAGGGTCCTGCCCTTGGGTCTGCTGCTGCCTGGGGGAGGAGGAGCTGGGAGAGGCCCTGGGGGTGCTGGGGACAGCGGCTGCACACGAGCCCAGGGGTGCCCAGGGGTGCCCAGCTGTGCCCAGCTGTGCCCAGCTGTGCCCAGTTGGGCAAGAGGCCGCGGGCCGTTGGGCTGGGTCAGGAATGGTGAGGCCACAGGAGCAGGGCAGGGGTTGTCCCCTGAGCGGGCACTGCTGAGGCACCACCCCAAAGCCTGGGCAGCCCCTCACAAGAGGGACCTGGAGGGGCTGGAGGGGCCAGGGCAGGGAAGGGAGCTGGGAAGGGGCTGCAGCCCCAGGAGGGGCTGGGGGGGCTGGGCAGGGGCTCAGCCTGGAGAGAAGGGGGCTCAGGGGGGACCCTGTGGCTCTGCACAGCTCCTGCCAGGAGGGGATGTGGTAAAGTGGAAGGTGATCTCCTCTCCCAGGGAACAAAAAACAGCCTCAGGTTGCGACAGAGGGGGTTGAGGTTGGGTATCAGGAAAAATTCCTTCACTGAAAGGCTGGTCAGACATTGGAAGGAGCTGCCCAGGGCAGTGATGGTTCACAATCCCTGGACATTTTCAAAAGAACCTTGTGGCTACAGTTTAGCAGTGCTGGATTCATGAGTGGATTCAGCCCTCAAGGTCTTCCCCACCTTTCCCCATTCCACGATTCCATCCCCCAGCACGCAGGATCCCTCACAGCTCCTAAATTACCTGATTTGCCCTCCCAGTTTCTGTTGTGGATTCACAGAAGAGAAGCAAAGGGGACTTTGCACCCTGCTGCTGCTGCTTGGAAGTCTCTGCACGATGGATTTGTCCAAGTTATTTCTGTTAAAGGCAGCTATAAATAACCTGCATAATGCCTCAAGAGTGTTACAGAATTATTGGGAGTTTTGCCTGATTAGAAGAAGTAAAAATCTCTGAGGAAGGAGCTCAGGATTTTACACAGCAATAAAGAACAGAAAGTGAAGGGCCATATATCTATTTGTGGATTCTTAAAAATTAAGAATACACTCAAGTGTTTTGCTCAGCTGGAGATAATTTGGGAAATAATATTGGCCCTTATTTAGCCAATACAAAAATGGCCACAAGATGTTTTATGTCACACCATGTGTGAGTTTCATCTGAACTTTTAATTGCTATAAAATAATTTATTCAGTGTTCTCACCAAAACCTTGTTTATTGCCTGTGTTTGGGTTTCACTTTTCATGCCCATGATCCAGAAGCAATTTCTCAGGAGCTGTCTAGAGAAAAAAAAAAGAAAAAGCAGCCTTAAGGTGGAGAATAAACAACCAAAGATTGGCCTTGGGCACTGCCAGGGATCCAGGGGCAGCCACAGCTTCTCTGGGCACCCTGTGCCAGGGCTTCCCACCCTCCCAGGGAAGAGTTTTGTCCTAATATTTAATCTAAACCCACTCTCTGTCAGTTTGAAGCCATTCCCCCTTATCCTGTCACTACAGGCCCTTGTAAGTATTATATAATATTATACAATTATTATATATAAATATTATTATAATAATATTATAAAATAAAATATTAATTAATATTAATAATTAATAATTATCAATAAACGATATCTTATAATAATAATTATTATATATAAAAATGCACTAAGGAAGGCTGTCTGTTTTTCCTGTTTTTCATTTTGCTCGAGTTGTCTCCATCCTTCCCAATGCTTTTTTATGGATTGATGGAAAGATGTGTTTGTCCATCTCCTCGCTCGCAGGTGAGATTTCTTTGGAAATCCAAGTTGCAGGTGGGACAAGAATGCTGACGTGGCTCCTGGGCTGCCACATTCACTCCTGGTTTATTTGGTGAACAGATATTTAGGGCTGGACTCATGTCTCTGAAAACCTCTTGGAGTTTCTTTTTGCCAGCACAGAGTTAAAGCTCCTCACAGTCCTCCTTTTTCACCTGAGTGGTGTTGCAGATCTGTGATAACAGGATCAGATGAATCTCACTCCTTTTCACAAAACCTCAGTCTTTCATTCTCTTTTGCTGCAAAGTCAGGGCGGTTGGAAAAGGTTTTATCACCTGGGCAGTGAGCGGCTGTTCTGCTTGGAATCTAAATTATAGATTTATCTATAAATAAAGGATAAATAAATATTAAAAAATTACAAATAAACTATCTAAATTATGTTCTATTGGATTTTGGGAAGGTGGCTACCTACTAGAAAATAGTTCCCAAAGAGAGTTTTGCATTCCTGTGCCAGGAACTCAGGAATTTTCCTCAGCTGAAAAGCTTCCTGCTAAACCCCAGGTTTCCATTGCCTCCTGTAAATGGGGATTCTTGGGAAGAGCTGAGCTGGTGCCCTCTGGGGACACTGAGCTGAACCTGTGCCTTCAGTGGGTGTTTGGCAGATTCTCAGCCACCCTGCAGAGACAGACTCCAGCTCAGGCACTGATGCAGGGAGATGCCACGTTATCATGGACGGCGTGGTGGTTGTGACATGGCCAGGAATGTTACAACCAGAGTCCATCTAAGCCAGCCAAGAGCATCACTGACATGAAAGATTGTGATCTCTAGATTTACTCAGTTTTCTGAGGTGGCCAATGCTCAACCACAGCCCAGGGAGCATTTTTCTGTATAAATTTGAAGAGTTTAATCACCCATCAACACCCCAAGTAAGAATTCTCCTGTTTTTCCTGACTCAAGGGCAGAGTTCATGAGCTGAGGGACAAGTGAGCACCAAGTTCACCTTCCCAGCCTTCAGAATTGCCCAAGAAATGCCTAGAGGGTGTTGCCTCAGGTTTCAGCTTTTATATTTTCCCATTCTGTGCTGCTTTAGTGTGTGGGTCTGGGCTTCACATTCAGGGATGGTGAGCTCTCTGCACAGAGCAGGGAGACAAAACAATTCCTGCTCCAGCTGGGCACCAAGGACAAATGATCCAAACCTCAGGCCCAGGAGCACAACCAAGGTGGGCTGGAGAGAGAAAAACAAGCAGGGTGGGGCTGCCTGGGCTAAAGCTGGAATGGGACAATGAACTCCAAGGTGCAAATGGAGCAGAGCTGATCCCAGGGAGAGCCCCCGGGAGCGGCCGTGCATTTTGGGGCCATTTTGGGTCATCTTGGGTGCAGCCCTGGCTGGGCTCTGGTGCTGCCCAAGGTGGATCCTTTTAATGAATCCCTGCTTTATTCTGGAACTCTGCCCAGCCTCTGCTCTAGGGCAGCCTTTCCAAGGCATCAAGAGAGCAAACTCCACAAGCACCAGCATCCCCTGAGCCCAAAACTTGGAATATTGAGGAATATGTAAAATATCTCATTTCCAGAGAAGAGGGGTTTGGTTTTCTCGCTATGGGAGCCTCCAAAAAGGCTGCCCAAGGACACAGCCACACAATCCCAGTGCTCCCAGTCCTTTGGGAGATCAGCATCTGTTACCAGGCCAACTGGGGAGGCAGTTTGGGAGCAGGCAGCACCCTCAGCACTCTCTCCTTGCAAACCTGTCCCAGCCCCAGCCACTCAGTGGAAATAATCCTCTGCACAAAGGGCCCAGGTTGATGTAAGAAGATTATACATTTCCAGAAATAAAACTGCTTCGACATTTCTCTAATCTATAGTTAGGGACTGTTCAGGGTATAATTTTCCTCACAACCACTGGATACTTAATGCAACAACTGATCAGGCCAGAGCTGTTTCTAGGTCAGAGGCACAGTTTTGGGGAAAACTTTTCAGTGAATTGATCTCTTGGTCAGCAGTTGTTGTTCTTGCTGCCACAGCTCAGGCTTGGCTGCAGGAGGGCTTTGTCCCACTTGAGAAACCCCCAAAGATCTCAAAAGTTATTCCTAGACGCACATTATGTGGATCTCTGTGTTAGAAACTGATGGATTTAATTTAAGAATTGGCTCACTCTGCATCAGGCTTTGAAGATATTCAATTTACTGTGGGAAAGAGCTGGTTTGTGGTGGGCAGAGGCCACAGGTTTTTTTTTATGGTGAGCTACTGGAATATTTACTATGAGGAGGGAAGAAACCCCTCAAGTATTGCCAGTGAAAACTGCATATAACAGCTGGAATTTAGGCACCAACACAAACAAAATGATATTAAAGATCTGATGGCACTCTGCTCAATGAACTGGCTCAGACAAGTGAAAAACCAAAAGACTTTGGGTCATTAGACAAGTGACCTTTCACTGCTCAAACACCCTTTTACCTGAGCAAAATTTACATATCTTCTGAAAGGAGACTGGCTAAGCATCTTTTGCTATCTATTTACTATTAATTTACTATTTCTCACTATTTGTCGCCAACTTTCAATGGTTGGTGTGCTCAGACATGCAGACATTTAACCAGGTCAGCACTCAGGCAGTGAGAAGAGCCTAAAGGAACAATTGCCAGCAGGAAAAAATCAAATTACAGGGTGGTAGGGGCTTCAGACAGCAAGCAGAAATCAACTGAGCATCTCCATTTTACCACCATGCACAGTCAGTCAAGCTTTTGGAGGCTTTCACTTAAGAAGTGTTGGAAAAGGACAAGAGGTGGCTCCAATCTGCTTCCTCCTCTCAAGAGAAGCTGCTGTAATTTGAAGTGTCCAACAGGATTCCAGCAACACCAAGTGCTTTCCCAAAACCCAAATATTTGTGCTCTGCAAGAGCTCCCTGTGCTGCCTGTGACTGCCAGGCTCTCTCTGATAAGAGCTGCAGGAAATCTTTATCTAAACCCACAGATAACTGCACACTTGTAATGCAGAAATGAAAAAAAAATCAGGCAGACAAGGCCTAATCTTGCCTGGCTTTGAGTTTAGCCTGAAAACCCCTCTCATTTACTGAGCTGTGTCTCCCATCAGGGACAGCACAATTGGATGTGAGCAAACCACAGAAGGAAAAAAAAACCAACCCAAACCTTCCACCTGTGCCTAAGGTTTGAGTGATATTCAGAAAGATTTTAAAAGGGTGATGTGTTTTTCCATAGGGACCTAAAAATAGGATATCCCTGCTGCTAATGCTGATAATTTTCTGCTTTGAACAGGAAATAGGACATCCAGACACAACAGGGCTGTCCTGGGCTGGGTTGGAGCTTACTCTGAAGTGTTCCAGAATTTTTCTTTTTGTGAGGGTGCTGTAACACCGGGTTGCCCAGAGGCTGCAGAGGCTTTGATTGCTGGGAACATCCCAGAGCAGGCTGGATGAGCTCTGGTGGAAGCTGTCCCTGCCCATGGCAGAAATGACCTCTAGAGCCCCCAGGATTCCTTGTGCACAACAGGCTCTGGGGCTGTGGGTCTGCCCGGACTTCTGACGTTATAATGCAAATTTAATTGTGAAAAATCTCAATCTGCGTGAGTTTAAATAGGCACAAGAATTCAAAAATCTTTTGAGCACATCAGGTTGAGGGCAAAATTTGCAGCTCCAGGAGAGCACCCAGGAGAGCTCTTACAAATCCTCCCCAATCCACTGCAGATAGAAAATTAAACTTAGCCCAGAAGCACCATCTCCCCACTTTAAGAGCTCTGCTGAATTAAGCAGGAATATTCCCATGAAATCTCTTAAGCAGATTTTCCTGAAGTCACCAGAAACTTCTCACAGAAAGCATTTTTCAGACCACTCACCCTGCAAATGTCCCTTTTTGGATGTGTTCACCTGGATTTCTGGGGGCTATGGAAGTCCCCAGGTGCAGCAGGGCAGGTGCTGCCTGCAGAGCCACCAAGTTCATCCCTGGGAGCCTCACCTGGCTGGGCACCTCGCCCCAGGGCTGCTTTTGTTTGGAATCCCAGCTCAGGGGGTGTTTATATGAACTGCAAAGCTGTTTAGGTGGATTTAAGGTTTGGTGTTCTTTCATTCTGACATTCACAGACCAGACTTGAGGAGCCAAGCTTTAGACAAAGCTTCTCACGTTCCTGCAGCAGCTCCCATGAAGAACCACCCTGTTGTTCTGTTCTTTTGAGATTTTTTTTAAGCCTTTTGATGTTTATATTCTTGTAATGGAGGTTTTTCATGTACTTTCATGTAAATAATGATTGTTTTGTATTCTTTGTAGAAGGAGAATTTTGATGGACTGTTAGTTTGACCAGTGTGGTTGGAAAGGTGGCAATGCCATCCTCCAACCCACTGTCACTTTTAGAATTCTATAAATGTTGAAGTCTGAAAAGTAAAGTTCTCTTTTCCTGCTCCTGTTGAGGTGCTGGAACACCGTGGGTGAATTGTGTTATTTTGTGTCACAGCGGTGGCACCACCCCACACCCTGTAAGGTTTCTGCATGACAGGAATGCCAAAATAATGCAGGGAGTTGATCCCTTTCCTAAAAGGACTTCCACAAGGGCTTTCGTGGCTGCTCCAGGCACGTAAATGATGTTTAGGGCCATGGAGCCAGCTGTGCTTGGTAAAGCTTGCAGTAAAATGCACCAACAATCAGCCACTGTAATCAAGCTCCTAATCAACCAAAATAGCTTGAGATGCACCACAGCTACCTGCCAGAAATCAGGTTTTGTTTTATTTTTCTTGCTTTTTTACTCAAACCTTGGGGTGGTGCAGTAAAAGAAAGACAGAACCAGACAGGGAGTTGTCAAAGCAAGGCCAGGTATAAATGTATTTATGGCTTATGAGGCCAGCATTGCTTGGTGAATAAAACAAGACACCTCTGTAGTGTTTGAACAACAAATAATCCAATGCACAAAAAAAGAAATAAAACCCATTCACCGTGTCACCATTGCCTCCTAAAGACTTTTATTTCCCACCCCCACCTCCCCAGCTGTTAAACATTAATAAACAATTGATAAATTTAAGCATGAATAAATAATTAATAAATGGAAAGAGTATCAGAGAAGCCCAAAAAAAGTATCACTGGTGATGGGCTCCTTTCAGAGGAGTTTGCAGCAGCCTTTCATCTCTGCAGGTTCAGTTTTGGGGCAGAAGGTGGAACCACATCAAAGCCCCCAGTCCCAGAGCACATTTCCTCTCTGGCTCCGCAGAGCTGTGGAGCTGGCTCTGGTCTCTGCAGCCTTTTCCCACCACAAACCTGGTTTGAAACTGAGCTGAGCCCATCCAGCCCTCCTAAAAGGCTGGGAAATGGGGTTTTGGCTGTGGCCACACCAGCCCACGGAGCCTCTGTAAGGGGCACCTCATGGCCATGAGCTGGCACAGCCTCAAAAATAAGACATAAACTCGGTGGGAACATTTTCAGAATAACAGGCACGTCCCCTCTTTGATGACAGCCCTCACACACCAGTAGAAAGAGGGAAGATTTGTTGCTTTTCTTTTCCTGGGAAGGAGGTCTGTGCATCTTGCATTTTGTATTAATGAGCCTTTGGAAACTTCCAAGGGCTGCATTTTTCTGCCCATTTAAATGAGCGATAAAGAGGCACAGGGGGAAATGAAGGCCCTTTCCTGACACTTGTTTAAAGGGCTGAGCTATTTATGTGTCACTGGGGAGGCATTCATTGATTTCCCAGAGATGAGCTGGGTAATGGAATGGAGAGATTTTCACTTGGAGTCACTGAGTCAACTGCAGGTCATTCCTGACTCCAAAGAATGAGCCCTGTGCAGCAGGAGCTGTCAGACATCTCTGATCTCACCTCATCTTGTTTCTCCTCTCCCACAAGAGCCCCAGATTACAGTTCCTAGGATGGTTCCTCTGAGATTTCAACTGTCATCAAAATTCCAGAGGAACCTCCACCAGGAAACAGCTTGCTGCTTGCCAAACCCCTCTACAGCAGGGCTCGAGTTAAAAGACAAACTTGTGTGACTCAGTCCACTAATTATGTAATTAAAATTTTGTACAGTGCCCTGACATTCCATTCTATTGTAATAGATGGGGAAATGATCCAGCTTGCCACACAACTTACACTTTCAACAGCATTTAGTGGATTTTCCAGCTATCTCTATCTGGCTTTAACCATGTTTTAGGAGCAATTTGTGAGTCTATTTAGATTTTAAGCACTGTCTGCAGCCTCTGTGCAATTATTTCAGCACCTTTTCTCACACTGGGAGTAAGAGGATGTGGAAGGGGGAGGGAGAACCAGCCCAGGCTGTGTGACAGTGAACGTGAGCAGTGGTTTATAAAAGTTAATCAAGGTGGGAAGGGCAGGAGGATCACAGCAACTCTGCTCAGCAGAGGTCAAGATGTCACACCTGGGTAATTTAAAATGTATTATCCAAGTTATTCCTGCAGCAGTCCATGAATGGAGAGGCTCCTCTGGTGCCCTTAATGCTTCTCCACCCTCCCAAGCACCTGAAAGGATGATTCTCTATCTCTTTTAGGAGCACCCACCCTCAATTTATAATTTTTGGCTGATTTGTGGCTCAGGTTCTCTGTGCAGCACCTCAACCCCGTCACTTGTTGCTTGTCCTCAGGAAAGTCACTTCTCTACAGAGACATTTGATACTTGAATTTTGTAATGGCACCAGTCATGGTCCCTGAGCTGAATTAACTTCTGCCTTCTTGTCACTCTTTAAAAATGGAAAGTTGAGGACAGGGTTAGATTTTATTGATTTTTGATTTGCTTTGAACACCCAGCTGCTCAGAAACTCTCAAACATGTAAGAAAATGGGACAGAAAAATAGTCAGAGCTGATGTTTTCCTTCTTTCTACACCCCAAACAACCCCTGCAGCACTGGGAGGCTCTAGAAAGAAATCCCAAAACATCCAAGATGATACAAAAAACCAGAATGAAACCTGGGATACTTTAGCCTGATATAATGTTTGAGTTATCCACGGGTTCTACATGGGAACTTCTGAATTATTTCACCCCTCACTTTTGCTAAGGAGCCCGGATTCACAATGGAAATGTAAAGATTTGGATTGCCAGAGCACTTTGAGCTTTGTTAGAGTGACATCCAGTGGCATTGAAAGTTTCCTTGCTTGTGGCAGCCTGAAGCAGAGGAATCTCTATTTGAGCAGTAGCAGCTGTGCAAACATTTCTGCCCAGGATCAGGTCAGTGACCAGGCCAGGAGAAGCAAATGCATCAGCTGAATTTCCCAGATTAAAGTAGGGCATGGACGCTGGTAATAAATTTATATCAATTACCTGCAGGTGTTGGGAAAAGCAGAACTCTCCACTTGATTATGGAATTTATGGGAATTTTTCTGGAAATCCCAGCTTATTGAGTTCAAAGGAACCTTTAAAACATCCCCTCAGCAAACCCCACTAATGCAATAACCCCACAGTGCTGGGACCTGCAGCTAAACCTGGGAAAACCTCCTCTCTTCTGAAACAGCTTTTTAGTCCAGCTGTGCTGACAGAAAAGGCATCAGAACCTCAAAATCCTGTGCACATCTGGGCCCCAAGCCCTGCAGAAAAGAACCCACCTCAATTAATTCTTAAATGGTCAAAAGACCAGGGAGATGAAACACTTCTCCACACAGGACACACTAAAAGCAGGAAAGGCTCCAATCTAAGGCAGATGTCACAGGCCAGAAAGGAGGAGTTGGAACAACCTGGACAGGTTTTGCCATTCCAGTATCAATTATAACCTGTTCTACTGCCTGCTGCTTCTGCAAGCTTAGGTTCCAGATTAATTCACTGCTTCTTTTTTCTTTTATAGACAGGCCAAATCTCTCAATGCATTCCAACAGCAGAGCACAGTCCAAGCAGGATGGCAGAACCAAGCTGGAGCCAGCAAATATTTTTATTTAAAACAACTTTTGCATGGATGTGGAGAATATACTCCCATCTGAGTCCAGTTCCCTGGTGCAATCTGATGCTCCAAAGAACAGCACAAGAAGGAAAAAGAGGGAAAAGCCTGGTTTAAGGCTGGCAGAGGGGAGGTTCAGGTTTCAGACATTGCCCCCTGCTCTGATCTTTGAGGCTGAGCTCCCTCTGAGGAGGTGCTGGACCAGATCCCACCTTCCCAGGCTGATGGGCTGGACTTCCTGCACGGCCTGCTCCCCAAATCCCCCAAAAAGCATCTTCAGCAGGCAGCCAGAGGAACCAAAGTGAGCCCAAGGTGGGAGGAGGGGGCCACTTTGGGGGTCAGGGTGGAAGCTGAGGTGGAGCCAAGGCAGGGGCCCCTGGCAGCAGCTGGAGGCTCTGTCTGCCACAGCAGGGGCTGCTCCAGCTGTGGGCTGATCCAGCTGTGGGCTGATCCAGCTGTGGAGCTGCTCCAGCTGTGGGGGTGATCCAGCTGTGGGGCTGCTCCAGCTGTGGGGCTGCTCCAGCTGTGGGGTGATCCAGCTGTGGGGGTGATCCAGCTGTGGGGTGATCCAGCTGTGGGGCTGGTCCAGCTGTGGGGCTGATGCAGCTGCAGGGTGATCCAGCTGTGGGGCTGCCAGAGCCAGCACTGAGGGGACAATTCCTGAGGCCATTCCTGCTGTGGAGGAGAGAGAAGGGGCCAGTACCAGGCTGGAGGAAATTTGGTGTTTTGAGCACCAACTTTCCCAAAAAGGGAGCCACTGGAATGGAGACCCAGAGCTGGGGTCAAACAACAGGTGAGACAAAACTGGGAATCAGCAGCAGAACAGGCCAATGGATTTCCCTCTGTCCCCCTCCTTCCTTTCCCACACAGGGCTTGGCAAAACAAGGAGAAAAATAGAGAAAAGGTATTGAGGGATGACAGAATATCACAGAATCAGGTTGGAAATGCCCCCTAAGACTGAGCCCAGCCACCAAGCCACCACTTTTGGCACATCCAGGTACAAGTGACAGCAGAATTTAGGCTCAGCCCCCATCAGTCTGCTGGGATGCACAAGAAAAGGAAACATTCCTGGTTCAACAGATGCAGGACTCTGTCCTCCAGCTGGTGCTTCAGACACTCTTTGTCCTGCAAGTTTAATGGGGCTGAAGAGCCAAGAGTACAACACAAACACAGCTTAACCAATGCAAAATCTGCTTCAAGAGACAAAATTGCTGAAGCAATTCCAAAGATTTTTCTGAAGCAAATGTTGCTCAGACAGACAAATCTGGTTCTGACATGCTCCCCAAAAATAGCCATGTCAGACTCAGAATTTGCATCTACATAAAGAAGGTTAATGAACCAGGCAAATTGTACTGCACAGGAAACAAATGCCAAATATTGCTCTTAGCTTTTCCTTGTGACTCAGTGGCTGCTCTGGGAATGGGGGCACTGAAATAAATAGAACCAAATTCCTCAGTGCAGTTGGAGCATTCCAAAATGCCACGGAGCTGTCAGTCTGCGTGTCAGAATCGATGGGCAAGCTTGTCAGGAGAAAAGCAGGGGGATTTTGGGGCTTGAAATAGTCACCAGCTTCTAGGGTTTCATTTAAAAGTTATAATAGTTTAAAAGTTATAATAGAAATATATATATATACATATAAAATAAAACCCCATTAAATAAAAGTAGTTATATTTTTACAATGCTTATAATATTTACAAATATTTATAATATCCACAATACAACAAAATTAAGTAAAGATAATAAATCACACACACACAAAAACCCCTATAACAACTATCTATTAGTTTAGAAAGTTATATATTGCCTTATAAGAAAGGAACTTGTAACTACTCTTAACCTATAACCAATTACTTACTCCTTTAAAATCTCACAACCTCTAAAACTAATACTTATCTAAACAATAAATCACTCTTAACCTAAAAATAATCCCATCCCTTCATTAAAACCAGCAGCAATAGTAGGTTTATTAGTAGTAATGGAAGCAAGGCCACCTCAGGATTTTAAATCAGGCTCTTTGTTCAGAACTGTGCTGTAGCAATTAAATTTCATGTGAAATCATGAGATAAATATTTATTCCTGTCTGAAAAAGAACTATTCCAGTCAGAGGTGACAAGACAATTCAGATTATTTGAGGATGTTCAGGGCTCGAGTCCAGGACTAGACTTGGAAGCATTAACAAGGTTTGGGGAAAGAAGGGCTTCCAGGAAGCAGAAGAATTTTCACTGCTATTGACAGAAACTCAGCAATGCAGCTCCTTTGCAGCACCCCAGAATTCCCAGGGCAAGCCCTGAGGGTCCAAGCTGGGACTTCAAAGAATTCCCAGAAATTAGAGCTGAAGGGACTCAAGAATGAGAAACCTCCCAGTAATCACAATGGTCTCCCAGTTGAAGCCTCAGTGTGAATTATTCCTCATTTTCCCCCCTTTTAGCCATGTCCTGGCCCATCCTGGGTGTTTTTTTCCCTCAGCCTTTCAGCTCTGGTCACAAAGAACACACAGAGATAGGGAAGGCTTTGCTTAAAATGCAAGCACAAACACAATTAAATGCAAATTGCACTTTGTTCCCGTTTTCCTTTGCCTTTTCTGGTTTTCACCTGCACCTCATCACCTCACACCTGGATACAGAACTGTCTGTGGGTGTTAATTACAGCTGCTTCTAATTAAATAGGAGGTTTGCTTCAGCTCTTACTGCTCTGATTCCAGATGTTCAGTGGGGAACCTCAGAACTGTGGCTGAGGATGGGCTGACAGTGGGGACATTTTCGTGCTGCAGACTGGATGTTCTGAGATGTTCTTCAGAAATATTGGGCAGGGTTCAGACAATGCAAGAATAAAATGAGGAGAGAGAGGGGGAAAAAAAAAAAAAAAGGCAAATGTGAGTTTGAATTTCCAGGATTGTGTAACCTGACCTGAGCAACAAACCCAGACATGAAATGTATAGGAGTGGCCTTTCCCACAGGATGTCTTGTCATCATTTTCCCTCACAGCACATGTTATTCCCCATAATTTAAACATCTGTACCACGCTCAGGGCAGCTTCAGCCTGAAGCTTTATGGATATTTAAGAAAGAAATCTCATTTTATCTTCTTGTAAAAACTCACTGCATTGTTTGCATCATGATTCAGATCCAAGGAAACCTCTCCTGACCCTCTGTCTTCCAGCTCTGGGGACCAACAGATTTTGTGCTGGCATGTGCTGCCACCTAATGATATGGAAACCAAAACTTTGGAAGGAAAAACCTCAGAATTGCCTCAAAAAAAAAAAAAAA
>VZRH01002090.1:229044-278650 GCA_013397555.1 Urocynchramus pylzowi
AAGGCAGCTAGAGAAGGGATTTGTAAATTTTATCACCTGGAACAGGGAAGGGCAATGTAGGAAAAGCTGAGGGTAGAAGTGGGTGCGAGGTGGGGGTTGGATCCAGACCCAGTTCAGACTGCTTCTCACCAAAAGGTGTCCCCAGAGCACCACAGAAATCCTGTCCCAAGGCTCCTGGTGGAGCAGCTGCAGCAGCCCAGGAGCCTTCCCCGGGGAGCTGCTGCCTCCTGCGCTGCACAAGCGGCTTCCCACAGCTCCCCTTCTGGAATGGAACTTTCAGCTGGGAGAAATCCGATTTTTGAGGCAGATTTCACTCTCTGTGTCCTTGATAAGAAGAGATAATCTGTCTGGGATAATTCCGTGTCAATGCAGAGTGGCTGCTGCTGCAGGAAGCAGAACCCCAGTGTGCAGAGCTCCTGAGTTTCAGGGTTCCTCAGACAGTTCTGTCAGCCCATGAAATATCCACATTTATTTAGTAACAAGCCCAGAGAAGCAGAACCACATTTCCTGCCCCCAGTGCTGGCTCTTCACTCCATCCTGCCTGCAGCCTCCTCCCCAAAGCAGAGCTAACACAGCTTCCCACAGATTGGGTCAATTCATACAAAACCCCCAAGCTCTATAAAAATACAGTTAATTGAACTCCTGCAGCTGAATAGATAAAAATTTATTTTACCTTGCTACAACAACTCAAAGGACACTTAGGATATACAACAGGATTACTCCAGACTATGTGTTACGTTCTCAAAAAAACCACACATGGCTTTGTCAACATCTGCTGAAAAAACACCTTTAATTCCAGCAATTTTAAACCACTTTACTTGACTAAACCAAATAATTAGGATCTTTTAATTAGCAACAGCACTGTACTACACAGAGGAGGGTTACAATTCAACCTGCAGGGGTGGGGTGGGTAAAACAGGGGTTTGAGGAGGCTGAGCTTGCCAAGGGTAGGAAAAATTAAGGAAAAACTTGCACACTCAGTGAACCTAAAACCTGGAAATTGATTGTCAATTCAGATTGACAAAAAGGCCTCTGAAAACACCCAGAAATGCATAGAAAACACCCACAAATTCCAGAAGTAACAACACAAGAAAACTATTTAAAAAGCAAAGCTGCCACCCCTCCTTGCTGCATGCTCAAGGAAAGCAGAGACCACAGCTCTCCTTCCAGCTTCTTCCCAAAAATCCAACTTCCTCCTGCCTTCTCCCCCTGTCACTTCACTCTCCTTCCCCAGTCATGGTCATCATGTGCAGGCAAACTCTTTTAATTAATCCAATTAGCTAATAGCTCTGATAGCCTCCAACAGCCCTTCCCCTTCTGCTCCAGGAGCAGAGGCTGCACTGGCAGCTGAAGATGTTGAAGGGGAAGGACAAAAGTGGTTCCTACAGGAGATGGGAAAGGAGGAATCAGTGCCCCAAGAACCCAGAAAGTTTCCTGTGAAGTCTCAGGAAGGAGCTTGGCAAACATGCAGAGACTTCTGAGCATAACCTGGGCTGGTTTGCTGGGAATAATATCTAAAGATAAGCAGGAAAAATGAAAAGCTGATTTGTCACTCGTGCCACATCATGCTTTCATCTGTGCAAACCTCACACAGAGGTTCCTTGTTCCTGTTTTATCTTACTGGCCCATTCTGCTCTTATTTCTGTTTTCTGAGCTGGTTTTTCTGTTTTTCTGAGCTGAGTTTTAGGTCTTTAGCCTGTGATTTTTGCCTGCATTTCAACCCATACAAAAAAGCTAATTTCACTGGGAAAGGAAACCAAAACCAGGCAAGGTGATAAAGCCCAAAAGAATTCCTGGGCAGGTTTCTGTTGGGGTTTATACATCTGTTTTTCAAAGGGGATGTGGTGGCAGGCTGGGGGGAGCCTGCCAGAGCAGGCAGAGCTCAGCTCCTGCTGCTGCAGCCAGGCTCTGCTGCTCCACAGAGGGCTGTGAGCACAAACACAGCCCTGAACCCCCCTGGCACCAGGGAATAACCCACAGAAAGCCTGCTCTTGCCAGGAACATTAATCCACAAACACCAGAGGTTTATGTCCAAGAAGGAGGCAGAAGAATCCTGTGACTTTATTTGAATAAAGGGAGAGGCCATGGGCATTTCCCATGGGGTCTCTCAAATTGTTAGAGGACACAGCCTCCTTTTTATCCCAATTTCCTGGCTGCCTTCCCCTCTCTCTTCCCACATTGGCTGAGATACGTGACAGGTACAGACTTCTCAAGTCATCTAAGACAGAGCCCTTCTAATTTATACCCCCCCTTTTTCTTGTCCTAAGGAATTTCTGGTTCCTCCCATTGCTTCTTCCATCTCTCAGCATCCAGGTTCACCCACAGTTTGTAAAGACAGACCCCTCTCATTCCTTTCCTGGCTCAGTGGAGTCCTTCCCGTTGTTTCTTTCACTCTCAGTACCTAGTTTTATTTACCAGCAGGTTTCTTTCACTCTCAGTACCTAGTTTTATTTACCAGCAGGTTTCTTTCACTCTCAGTACCTAGTTTTATTTACCAGCAGGTTTCTTTCACCTCTCAGAACCTAGTTTTATTTACCAGCAGGTTTCTTTCACCTCTCAGTACCTAGTTTTATTTACCAGCAGGTTTCTTTCACTCTCAGTACCTAGTTTTATTTACCAGCAGGTTTCTTTCACCTCTCAGTACCTAGTTTTATTTACCAGCAGGTTTCTTTCACTCTCAGTACCTAGTTTTATTTACCAGCAGGTTTGTTTCACCTCTCAGTACCTAGTTTTATTTACCAGCAGGTTTCTTTCACTCTCAGTACCTAGTTTTATTTGCCAGCAGCCCCCAGTCTGTTTGTAAAGGCAGACCTGCCTCATTGCTTCCATTCTGAGCACAAGGGGCCGTGGCTTGGCTGTGCCCCTGTCCCCTGCCCTCCCCTGCCTGTGGGTGCCAGGGCTGTGACACCAGTGCTGAGCAGTCCCACGTCACTGCTGCTGCCAGACTTAGCCCTGGCCCTGGAGGTGTCAGCCCAAATAGCTGCTGCTTGCTCTCCTGAGCGTGGCATGCCTCAACTGCAGGCAGCTTCCAGCCCCCTGGGAAGAGGGAGGGATGATTCATCCTGAGGAGCAGGGGAAGGAAGGGATTGGTGTCAGCCCCGGATCTCAGTGCTCCTCAGAGGATGTTTTACATCAGTGTTGAAGGAAAACTGCTGTGCCTCTTCCAGAGTGGAATGGAGGGGGGTTGAGGGGCTGGATTAACCAGCACACTCCAATATTTTGCCATTAACCACTGCTAGCAAGGAATTCTTGATTATCCATAGGCTTCCCTTCTTGTTTAACTGGAATACCACAAGGACTCCCTGATTCTAAAAGCCATGGAGCTCGCCACAGTGTGGAGGGAGCCTCTCCATCAGCTGGTAGCAACACCTTGGGAGAAGCAGGGGCCTGGCTGTGGCTTCTGGCACAGAGTAAAACAGCACAGAAGCACCCAGGAGTGGCACAGCCACAGAGGAGTGGAAAGGTTTTGTCAAAATCCACAGCACATTTTCTTTATTAGTGCCAGGCTTGGGTAGTCAAGGTAAGAAAGAGTCTTAAAGAAAAGAATTTCATTTCCTGTGTTACAGGCTGCTGTATAAGAGGGTGCCTCAGGGGTAAGAGCAGAATTTTTCATGAGTATGTTATGTATTAAAGCAAGAATTTCTCCCTGTACATGGGCTAGAGATATAAGAAAGGATCATAGGAAAATTTGGGTTGGAAGAGACCTTAAAACTTACCCAGTGCCACCCCCTGCCATGGGCAGGGACACCTTTCACTGTCCCAGGATGCTCCAAGCCCTGTGCTGGGTTTGGAGCTTTGGACACTGCCAGGGATCCAGGGGCAGCCAGGATCCTCCCCACAATCCCAGGGAACAATTCCCAATTCCCAATCTCCCATCCAGCCCTGCCCTCTGGCAGTGGGAGCCATTCCCTGTGTCCTGTCCCTCCATCCTTGTCCCCAGCCCCTCTCCAGCTCTCCTGGAGCCCCTTCAGGCCCTGGAGGGGCTCTGAGCTCTCCCAGAGCCTTCTCCTCTCCAGGTGAGCCCCCCCAGCTCTCCCAGCCTGGCTCCAGAGCAGAGGGGTCCAGCCCTGGCATTGCTTTTGTGGCCTCCTTTTGACTTATTCCATCAGCTCCACATCCTTTCGATGCTGGAGGCCCTGGAGCTGAGCACTCCAGGCACCCAGAAGGGCACAAAAGCATAAAATCAGAGCACCAAAGATCACGGGGGGCACAGAGCTGGGAGTGAGGCCCTGGCTGGGAGGTTGTTTCATTTCATTTCATTTCATTTCATTTCATTTCATTTCATTTGAGCAGCTGCAAGATGCAATTCCCCTCCCTGGGGCATCTCCCTCCAGCAGCAGCCTCTGGCTGGGCAGGAGCTGGAGGCACTGGGAGCTCGGCTGGGCAGGGTTTTCATCCCCAGCAGCTCCTGAAGCCACTCCCTGCACGGCTCTGACTGTGCCAGTGACACAAAGCAAAACCAGGCATGAGTGAGAGGGAAGGGCCAGCAGCAGGAAAGTGGTGCCTGGTCAGCAATTATATTTATATTTATATTTATATTTATATTTATATTTATATTTATATTTNTATATTTATAATATTTCTAGTTACTTTTGTTTTATATTCTTATCTGTATTAATTTATATCTATATATATATCTATTTATATATAGATATCTACATAAAATATAGGTGTAAATAAATATAGCTATAGACCCCAGGGAACTTCAGTTTCTTTCAGCCACAGATTTGCTGCATGACCTCAGACAAGTTGCTAAACCTCCTTTTGTTTCTCAGTTCCCCACTTCACATCAAAGGACGTTTGTTTGCTGTGCCAGGGTGGCTGTGATTGATGAATTCATTGGGGAGTGTCATGTCCAGTACATCGATATAAACTGAAATACACAGAATGGGGTTTGCCCATTTCCTTTAATTTTTGAGAACAAGGTAAGTAGACGAAGTCTTGTGCCCTTCAAAACCAAACAGAATCTTTCTTTGTGTAAAATGTTACATAAACCTTAGTGGCTGTTCATTTTTGTTGTATTATTTTTAATAATTCTGCAAATATTTCAGAAAAGAGCAGTTTGTTCCTACTGCATAAAAAAATCATCACAACAGAGCTGGGTTTTTTACATTTCCCCCTCATATAATTTCAAAAACACCCCCAACCACAATTAGGAAATTTACCCTCCCACTTCCCTCCCCACAAAAAGAAAAAAAAAATGTTTGTTTTTTTTTTTAAATCAGTAAAGTGTTAAATAAATCAGCTATTAGGAGCACAGAGAGCACAGCACATCAGTAACAGCTTCAGAGCTCAGGTGAAACGTTCAGAGCAGCTCGAGGGAGCAGCTCCTGGCCCTGCACAGCCTTCCTGCAGGCTTGGGCGAGGACCAAAGCACTCACAAAAGCACAGGGAACACTTTCTGCCCTGCAGCAGCATTTATCCCAATCCCAGTGATGCTTTAGGGTTTTAGCTTTTGTATTTTTCATTCCTGTGGGGCATTAGTGCATAACTCCAGTGTCAGCTGCAGCTTTCCCATTTTGGGCAGACACAGCAATTCCTCTCNTGAGCCTGTTCACAAATCCCCACTTCATTCTCTTCATAAATCCCCACTTTATTCTCTGAACCTTGCCTGGCCCCTGCTCCAGGGGCCCCTCCAAGGCATCCTGGACATTTCCTGTTCCATCTGGGGTGCCAAAAACACCAAGGCATCACCTCAGCCCTTGTGGAGTCACTTTGTGCCCAAGGATGGCCCCAGGAGCAGGGGCTGCACCCCTTGGCACTTCCTCAGAATCCTGACTGCCAAGGGAATGACACTGAAATCCAGGCCCAGCACAACCAAAGGTTCTCAGCAGTCCTGAAATCCAGGCCCAGCACAACCTAAAGGTGCATTTCCCTTCACTGATCAGAAAATATCTTCACATTCTTCCTTGGAGGGACCATAACCCACCCCTAGGCCCACGTGTGGCTTTGGGGCCTTGGTTCTGCAGCCTGGGTGGGTGGAGAGAAATCCCAGGAAGGGACAGACACTGGGTCACAAATATTTCTGATTTGTTGGGACTTCCAAAAATGTGAATTTCTAAATTTTGGGGTGTCGATGTCAATTCAGTTTCTTCACTGTATATAAATCATTCTGTGGTTTCGATTCTGGGAACATTTCTCTCGCAGTTTTCCCATGGGATGAGTTTTGGCTCCCTCTGAGGGAGGCACAAAACGATGGTTCTGTGCCTTCCTAAATCCAGGTTTCTTCCAAATGTCCTGCCCCAAGCAACTCACAATGGAGACATGCAAACAGGACTTACAGGATCTGAAGTCCTCTGCTAGGCTTCCACCTTGCCACACACAAAATAAACCCCTACAAATAAGATAAAGTAAAAATGAAATGGCTCTGTTAGATTTAATGAAGTGACTCGAGACAAAGCAGTTCCATAAAAATGCTTTTTTTAAGAAGTAACAGCAAGAGCTCAGAGAAGTGCTGACTGCAGGTACAGTTCTAGCCAATATTAAGATATATTTAGTGATTTCTAGGGAAGTATTTCCTTGGGAGAAGGTCAGGAGCCATTTCTGTTGCTTACAACTCCAGGTGCTGTGTCTGAGCTCCAGTGGGTTGGAGATGCAGAGAAGGCAGCAGGTTTTATGACATTTCTTCTAGGCTGTCTCTTGTCTCTGTCCCCCAAATCCTGTGCAGTGCAGGATGCTGTTCCTCCACAGGCTTCTCACACAACCATCAAATAACAAAAACAGGCCAAGAAAACATTGTCCAGAACAAATAATAGTGTTTGGAATATTATCAGGTAAAAAAACCACCTCCTAAGGCAGAGTTTAGGAGCTTCCATACTGGGGCATCTGCACACCTCTGGGAAGAACCATCCAGCAGCTGGATCTACGTACAAAACCAGCTTTAAATCCAGGGGTTTAACCCTGACCAGTCCAGAGCAAGGCCTGATGTGACAAACCCAGCACTGCTCCCTCTGTGCCACCAAGGGGTCACAAGAGCCCTGTGTGAATCCCTGCCCCACACAGAAATGACCTCCTGGGGCTCTGCACAGATGAAGGACATCACCCCAACCTCCTGCTAAAGAAGTTACTGCTCTGGCTTCAGTGCAAGCCTCCACCCCATCCAGGGCACAGGAAGCAGTGCCTGATCTGAGGGGACCTGAAGGACCTTGAAGAGGAATCAGAGCCCCATGAGTTGCAAGGATCATCCAGTCCAGCTCCTGGCCCTGCACAGGACACCCCAAACCCCACCCTGTGCCAGCAGAGGGGCTGTGTAGTGCTACACATTGGCATCGTGGGATCCTGGAGTCCTTTGGAGGGGAATGAGCTGTAGTACAGACAGAGAGCCCTAAACCTGGCCCTAAACCTGTTCTGTTCCCCTCAGAGGCATCTCCAGCTCTGTGAAATAGCCATGATCTCCTGTTGCAGGAGCACAGACAAACACGGGTCACTCCAGGGAGTGGGAAGCGCCGGCCAAAATTCAGGAGCAGCCACCCACGGAGGAGAATGGAAAGGATTGGGAGCACACCCTGTCAGGGACCAGCAACTTACAGCAGCAAATTTCAGAGCCCTTCAGAACCAGCCTCTATCCAATCTCCAGGAAAACAGTGGCTCAGGATGGGCCCATTCCACGTTTCCAGCCCTGCTGAAGCCAGTGGAGGGTGGAGGGAAGGAGGTGGGAGCAGCTGAGGCATCACCAAACTCGCCCTGAAAGGAAATTTCTTCCCAAGCAAACCACAGGAAGGGCTGGTCCCCTTTGTATACACACATGGACAGCTGAAATGGGCTGAAATGCTTACAGGTTAGAAGGTCTATACAACATTACACCTGCCACAAATCAAAGTATAGAAAAGTTTTACAGCACATTATACAGGTCCCTCTAAAGTCTAAAAAAACCAAAAAAACAAAAAACATTGACTGGAATCACCATATTACAAGAAGTCATCGCTAACAGACCATATAATTCTATTTCTTTTTCTTTTACAGAATCATTACGGATAGAGTAATTTAAAAAAATCACTTTTTAAACAAGTATACAATTTTCACTTTAAAATTAACTGGTTAATAAAATTCTGTGCAAAACAAGCCAGCCTCTATAATTAAGTGAATTTATTTATTTCTTTATACAAAAAAAAAAAAAAAAAAAAAAANAGTAATTTTTTTTTTTTTTTAAAAAAAAAAAAAAAAAAAAAAAAATAGAACAAGAAAAAAAAGTTCTTTCAGAAATGTGTCTCCTTTTCTGTGATGGTGGAAATGGTGCCATCTCCTTTCAGTTTGGCATCGCAGTCATTTATTGCTGCAATGTAGGCTCCTCCTCCGAGCTTGCCCCGCATTTTCAGGTCTGAGCTAGGTGTAATCAACTTCCTGAATTTCTAGAAAATTGGAGAAATTGGAAATCATTACGTTTTTCTTGGTCACAGACACAGCTCTCTTTAACAGGTCGGTCATGAAAGGCTTTTCTCCTGCATGTCTGCCTCTCATTTATTTCCCTGTCGTGGGCACACCCTCAGACCTGCAGGCTGCACATTTCTGGATAAATCCTGCCAGACCAAAGAAGGCAAAGCTCCACCCAAAGGGAATTTTTATGCTGATTGAATCATCCCCTTTCATGAAGACTCTCAGCACTGTGTCTGTACTACAGGTGCATTTTGTTTCTCATCTTATCATCAATGATGTTCACTGGAAAAAGCAAATAAACCAGGGACAGCCAAGGTGTATTGAGCTGTGCTAAAGAAAAATCTACTTTCTCTTTTCCAGCAGTGACATCCACAGCAAGGTTGCTGCTCACAGCAGGAAGTTGGCTCCTCAAGCAGCTCCCAGCTGTGATTCAAACAATCCTCTTGTCATCCTGGCAGGGAAAAGATAACGACCTGTCTGCAGTGCTGCAGCTCCAGCAAAGTCAGCTCACCTGCAGGGACAGGTGGGGCTGGGGCACTGAGGAAATAGTTAATGTTTAGATTTGTGCAGACTTCCTTTTTTGACTCTCTGAGACAACTAAATCATGGACAATTCAGTCTTAGTTTATATATCCAGTAAAGATTTCCTAAGCAGTCTCCAGGCTGTGTTTAATCAGCTGAATGGAGTCTTTGCAATGTGGACAAAACGAGGCTTTTCTGCAATCCTGAAATCCTAAATGGCTGAAAAAGGTTTGTATTTTTGTTTCTTCCACTGTTGCTTCCTTCACTGCCTTTCTTTGGAGGTCCCACAGAAATGAGCAACCTTCCAAGCTTAAATTTGATAATAATCTCAGCCTAGACCTGAGCTAACCTGACACCAAATGTCAGAAAATTCCACTGAATCTTTTTATTGGCCTGAGTTTCTCATTTAGAGAACTGAAATTAGGAAAACTGTCCAGAAAATGGGAATGTGGGCAACCCAGCTCCTGGAGAAAATCCTGCAGCACAATAAAAACCGTGGAAAAAGGGAATGGCTGGTGCAAACCTTGAGGGATCTGGGTGACGTTACAGACATTTTAAGCTGCAAATTCTGCTGGGACAGGGCACCTTAAATTGGTTAGTTTACCACTGGCAGCAAAATGCCCAGCAGGAAGTCAGAATAAAGCAGAGAAAGTTCAGAATTCTCTTTCCAGCAGCAGCTGCGAGCCCTAATGCAGGGAACAGGGATGTGGCACTGCTGCTGTGATTAAAGGATGCAGGGCAGGAGTGCCACCCCCTTCCCAGCATCACTGATCTGCAGCTCTGTCTCACCTCCATGAAGGTGCCTTCTGTCTTCCAGAGCTTGATGCAGATCCACAGTGGGATGCAGACCATGGAGGAGAGTGCCATCATCCACCCGATGCCGTAGCCCCAGTCAGGGTAGATGTACACATTGTTGTACTTCAGGGGCTTGTACTTCACCAGGAAAAAGATGAAGATTCCCTGAAACAAGCAGAGATGTTGTCAGAGGTCTCTGGCAAACCCTGAGTGTGTAACAAGGACCTGGCTGAGTGTTTAGGCCAGGCCAGGCTCCCTGAGGAGGGAGAGCAGAGGGAAGCTCTTCACTCAGAGCAAAAAACCCACCAGCAACATCCTCTTTTCTGTACAGCTTAAATAACACATCTCAGAGGCTCCTGCAGAAACGAGCAACCTTTCAAGTTTAATCCTATTTACCTCTTGATGACAATAAACCCTGCACTTTGATGGCAAACAGCACCTGGGCAGGAAAGATTAAGTTTTGCTACAGTGAACCAGCTGTGATTAAGTAACATGAGCTGGGTTCTCTCCAACCTGTCAGGATAAAAAAAGGAAAGCGAAAATTTTTGAAGTTGCTTTAATCCACTGTGTATTCTGCAGTTCCAATGCTTTCATCCTGCCAAAAACCCTAAAAAATCTGTCTACATTTCTAATCAAGCAGCTTGGACCATTTCAATGTATGAAATAGAGAAAAGCTACCGTGTAATTTTCTCCAAAGTGGTAAAACGAGTGCACAAGACCAAGTGGTATAGAGGGCATTTCAGATTTGGTGCAAATGGGTCAGAAATTTTCCTAAGTTTGCAAATGAGAGCCTGGATCTCGAGGTACCCCAGCTGCTGAGGTTTGCAGTTGCCATCACTGGAGTGTCTCACAGCTGGAAGGGGTTTTGGCATCTCATCCTCAATTTTAAGGGCAATCAGATCATGCTGCTTTTGGAACTTTGTCCCTGTGACACTGCCACAGCTCTGCAGAGCTGGCACCAGCCTCCTTCCCCTCCTTCACGCCTGTGGGATGGGCTTTTGGCCTCTCCTACTACTTTTAAAAGTAAAAAATGTCTTGTCTCCTTTGGGAAATGTCTGCTCCCCCCAAAGAGAGAGGAGAAGGGAGGAGCAAGCAGCAAAGGACCCAGCACAGTCTGGAGGAGCTCCAGCTGTGTGTTGGCACACAAGGTGCACTAACTACAGGGAAAAACATCTCTCTTGTTCTGGCAAATGTGCATTTAGGGCCGTGGTGTTATTTTTGTTCCTATGGTTCAACATACCAAGATTTTTCACAGAATATTAAACAACTTTTACAGATCCTACAGAGTTTTTTTTTAATTTGAAATACATGCTGCAAATCAATAGGCATTTCTCTCAACTGTTAGTAGCAGCAAAAATATAGAAAAACATGTTCAGAATATCATGTTCTTTATATCTAAAAGAAGAGTTTTGGACATTCTGTACTTACTGCACAAATACCTGGAGTTAGGACCATCCAGCACCACTTAATCAACGACACAGGTTTGTACCCAATCATGTCTTCAATGTTCTCATAAAAGCGATTGCTGCCTGCCCAAAACCAAAGGAAAAGCAGATGTAGAGGGCACATGGAAGGGGCTGTCCAGGTCAAGATTTAAAGCAGTGAAGAGAAAGCCCAGACAGGGGAAG
This sequence comes from Urocynchramus pylzowi, assembly GCA_013397555.1. NCBI lineage: Eukaryota > Metazoa > Chordata > Aves > Passeriformes > Fringillidae > Urocynchramus > Urocynchramus pylzowi. The sequence continues at coordinate 240,362 of VZRH01002090.1, forward strand.
GCTGAAGATGCTCCTCTTTCCCTGGAAGACTCCTCCCTGCCATCTGCCCTGTGCTGGTGGCAGGGGTTGATATACAATTCCTGCTGCTACAAAACTTCTGGTGCTATAAAACTTTTATTTCATACAGATGATTGTATCTCTTATCAGAGAGGGAGATTTCATTAGTGTGGCACAAGCTGTCACAAAAATATGAACATTTCATTTAGTCCTACTCTCCTTTTTCCTCCACACCTTGAGTTTTGCTTTCCTTCAAAACAAGTATAAACCTAATATATTCTGCTTAGCTGGTCTCTTCTCTTCGTTGTGGAATAAGGTTGCAAACAACACCAGCCAAAGAGTATCTATTTTATATATAAATACATTTAGATGCTATATTTAGATGCTACAAGCTCATGTGTGAACCCCAGAATAGCTGGGCACATGTGATTTGCAATTCTATGGTGCTTTACAAAGTGAAATTATTCAGAGTGTGCATCTTTGTGGAGAAAAAGGCATTTATGATTTTTTGTGGGGCATGGGAACGTGGAAGGTCCCATTCCATGAGGGTACAAGGTTCTCACTTTGCTTTTATGCAAATAGAAAACTTTGATAAGGAAAACAGAGCAGTTTCATCACTCACCGTACACCCAGCCTATGCAGACACACTCAAATATGGCCACAAAGAGCAGGCACATCCCACTGGCTGCATAGGAGTCAAAGAGCTGGAAGACATACATCCCACCCTGGAAGAGAAAATAGGAAAGGGGGAAAAAAATTGGGTTGACACCGGTGGGAATATTTCATAGCAAATCTCTTTTAATTACACCATCAAGCTGTTGGCTCCCTGGCAAGCTTCCTACTCAAGCTGGCTCCTTCTTGAATAAAGAATATTAATTTCTTTTTTNTACTCTGCACTTCTTTTAGGGTGGTAAAGCTGGAGTGGACAGAAGTAAATTTGATTTTTTTTTCCAAAAATGCTCTCCCACCTCCCTGCTTTCACTTTTGTTTTTTATCACATCAAGATGTAGATATTCCCAGGTGCTTCTGACATCCAGATCCTGGTTCTGTGTCTGTGTTATTAACATTTAAAACAATTAATTAAAATGTGGGGAAAGAAGGCAAAATCTGTATTTTGGTGTATGTAAAATTTTGGTAAAAAATACCAAAATCCCTCTCTGATGGTATAGGGATTACAAAATGAGTAAAGTGACCTAAAAAGTGGGAATGCAGCTCCCAGACTTGAAGCCTCATTACTGAAACAAGTCTTTATTATTTGTCACAAAGAAAAAGAAACAAGAATCATCCAATCAATATCATTACAGTTAAAATAATTAAAATCATATGGCTAATAATACACTACTTTCTATGTGAGATACTTAATCATTTATCACATCTGTATTTAATATTGAAATAATGAGGAGGAGGAGTTCACAAGAGAGCATTTCAATGGAAAGGAATTCCAGGGAAGGAAAGAGGGGCTTGGGATGAGCACCTCAGTTGGAATGTAATGTTTTTTGGGGAGCTCATGTGATCCATGATATCTCAGACAACTTTCTGCAGATGGAAGAGAATCCTAAAAATAGGAAGAAAATGAAATTTCTACTGCAAAGTCATCATGATGAGGCTCAGCAAATACCTGAGCAAAATGAAAATTTAGAAATCAACCAACTGAGATAGTACAAGGTAAGGACAACAAAACTCCTGTGTGGATATTCCTGCAGTTTGGAGAACTTGCTTCCCTTTCCCTCTCCAGGTTTATCTTTCTTTTAGCCTGTATATCTTAATATCTCTCAGTGCTCTGTTCAACATGTGCCCTGTGCAGGGGTTATTCCAAGATTTCCCATTTTGCATAGCAAAGGTGATTCATTTCACTGAGAACAAGAATGGTTTACAGGTAAATATAAAGTCCATAAGTATATAAAATTTCTGTTCAATGTCTTATTTCACACAGAGCATCATGTCTCTTATCAGAGAGGGAGATTCAATTAGTGCAATTACATATTAATGTTCCAAATTCCAGATTATTCCAGGTTGGAAGGGACACAAAATTTCTGTTCTTAGGTTGGCTGCCCTAATTGACGTGGCTGATGATCTGGAAAACAAAGATGGTTGGATTTTCTCTTTTCACTTTCCTTCATCTTCTTTATTGTTCTTTCCATCCAAAATGTGGTTGTTGCTGCCCAGGGTAAGCAAGCAGAAACCACGATCAGTGTGTGTGGCTGGCTGGTGCAAAGCAGCTGGAATTTCCTTGGCTGGGCTGTGTATCTTGGGTTACAACATCTCCTGAGCTCAGCTGATAAAACAAGGCCGCTTCTCCCACTTGGGATGTTACACAGGAGCTGAGAACAGCCTCTCAACTATTTTGTTGCCACGTTCCTGGCAGGGAAATGTGTCTGTGGCAAAGGCTCTCGTGCTTTATCTGTGGTGATTACAACCACAAGACCTTTCCCTCTGAGCAGGGCAGCTCTTACCTCAGTTAACATGATGAGGCCGAGGAAGTAGGACACGACGGAGAGGCCGAGGATGAGCAGCTCCCGCCTGTAGCCCCTGCGGAACACCTTGGGGTACATGTCCACCACAGCTGTCACAATGCTTTCCACACACACAAACTGCAACAAATGACAGCAAAGATCCTGTCAAAGCTGTCTCCTCTGCTGCTGGCACCTAACACTTTGGGATTTGCCACCTAACACTTTAAATGTCTTCCTGTGTTTTCATCCCTGGGGATGCTCCATAAGCAGAAGCTCAAGCTGAGAGGAACATCTCCCAATGAAAAAGTCCAAAGTGATGGATTTCCTCCAAATTCAAACAGTTGGGTTCTCTAATATTATCCCAGACTGAATTTGTATCAGTAGCAGGTGGACTAAATGAAAATTAAACCTTTCAAATGTGGCTTGAAGGGGAATTAAATAATGTACAAACCCTTCATGGGATCATGTCACTCCATGCCAATGGAGTGACTTTTGCCAATTTTGCCATGCATCCTCCAACATGCTAAAGGAGCAGCAGGGTTTGGGGGAAGTTGTCTCCATTTTCCACAAGAGAGAAATTCCCCAGAGCTGCTGAGTGCCCAAGCCAGGTACCTCTAACACAGGAGGGCAGGAGCATGTTCAGTGTCTTTAAGCATCAAAAAAGCAAAAGGTGTGAGCTTCTGACTCAGGGCTCTGGAGCAAGGTTTCTAAAACAGGCCCCAAATTAATGCCCCAAAATAGGCACTGGAATAGTCAAGAGCAGAATCCAGGAACTGCTCACTTTAAAAAAAAAAAAAAAAATTTAAGAACCTGTTAGATCATTAAAAAGAACAGTTATTAAAACATTAAAGTTAAGGATTGGAAATGTAATGCGGACTGAGCACTGCTGAGCTTTAGAATCATAAACTTTCTGCACCCAGTCATGCCAAGGGCTGAGCTGCATGCTAAAAATCCCAGGCACTTCAAGTTTTCCTTCGAGCAGCTTTTGTAATTTTTACAGTCACACAGGGACAATGACTTCTGTGCTGCCCCTTTGCTGCAGGATATGACTACACATTCCTTGCTATGCTATCTTGCAGTAAAAATATACCATAGAAAATGGCATTATCCCTATCTGATATTCAGCTTCCAAATTCATTGCAAAGTGCTTTAAAAATGGGCTGGTATTTTACTGAAGTGTGAATTTTAATCAGCCCTGTTGAAGTTCAGACTGATTTCCATGTTAATAATGAAGCTGGAGTCAGGCTGAACCAGCCTTTGCAGTGAATCATGAAGGAATATCCAGCATCACAACTAAGAGTTAAAACAGCAAAGAATTAAGTTAGGGCTCAGTCTTTCATCAGGCTGATGCTGCTTAGGTGTGATTTCCTCCTGTTGGGGAGGCTAAAAACTCGTTGCAGTGGGGTTTGTTTCATACCTGACTGTCCAAGCCCAGGAAGATGAGCATCATGAAGAACAGAGCTGCCCACAGAGGAGACAGAGGCATCATGGTGACAGCTTTAGGGTAAGCAATGAATGCAAGTCCTGGTCCTGAAAAGGAATAAAGACATGAAAAGTTTATACTTGTGGGGGAGTCTGAGATGGAGTCCAGCTCCTCCAGAGCAGCCTGAGCTGTGGGAGAACAGCATTGCTGACACCAAAAGTGTGGTTCTGGCTGAGCAGGGCTCACTCAGCATCACTTATCAGACTGTTTTGTCTGGACACACCCATTTTCTCACCTTTCCTCTTCCTGCTCCCTTCCCCATCCCCTGTGGAAGCTGAGAGTGCCCAGCAGTGAGGATGCCCAGCTGCTGGTCAGGGTCAGCCCACCAAATCCTGATTCTTCTGCCGTGGCAGATAAGAGGAACAAAACCCAAGACTGAACTCCTTGACAATCTCTACATCTCTCATAGTCTAAACAACTGGTGATGAGGCTTATCAGAAATGGCACAACCCTCCCTGCATCCTGGCCAAAGGATGCTCAGCTTCTCTTCAGACATCCCAGTGCTTTCTGTTCCCCTTTTTTTGTGTGGATGTGCAGCTCTACAGACATCCCTGAATAAATCATAGCGAGTGCTCCTGTGATTGCCTTATATAACTTAGGAACATATCCTGGAGTCTTTATATAAAAACTTAGGAACATATCCTGGAGTCTTTCTTTTCCTCCTAACCTGGTGCAAGGCAAAGGTTGGTTCCCATCCTGCTCTGTGTTTTGGGGTGCTGCTGCTGCTGTTGCTGTGTGACATTGGCTACATGTTTAGAGAAATCTTCAAAACAGAACATTTTTGTCACAGCACTGATAACTTCTCAGGTCTGCTAAGATACCTTCTCACCTTGCTTGTGTTATTCTGTTTTAATTTTTTATTCTTTATGAAGCCAGCCAGCTTTCAAAGCAGGGGCACAAAGGCCCTCCCAGCCACTAAAGGAGAGCTCTGTGCTCCTGCTGCAGTGACTTCAGTGCAGACCTGTCACACTCTGCTGCTTCTTCATTTAAAGCAGCATTTACAAGCTCCTATAATGAAGTACAAGCCACTTGCATGGAGTTTAGGAAAAGATAAATATTTTCCATGAGAGCATCACTGAAACCCTGCTTGTTTTCCAGTTTTCCTGGGATTAACTCCATGAGAATCAATTTTTCCTCCTCAACAGCTCAGCATTACATTGGGGTTTTTTTTGGGGGTGCAGCCTCCTGTTCTTTTTCTTCTGTTTGAGGATGTTACAGCCCCAAAGGTGTGGAGTAACTTTCATTGGATGCCCAGCTCCAGTGGTGGTTGTGGATGGTTGATTTTTCATAAATCTGTGCCTGTGTGCCCTTCTAATTTTTCATTTTAACAGCTGCAGCTTCTTTTCTTTAATATCCTTTTTATTATTATTTTTTTTCACAGAAGGAACAAATATTTGTGCATTTCAGTCTGTCTCATTGAAAGAAGGTGGAATGCAGATGAGGATTAACACTCACAACTGAGTTTATCTCTGCTAAACAACATTCTGGATGCTCAGCTGGAGAAAGTTTGTGTAGTTTGGGACTCCCTGAATTCATGAATTTGGTTCTATGCACAGCAACATCATCTTTTTTCCCACACAAATGTATGGCCACACAAATAGTTCAGAACTCTTCCTGCAGCAGTTATTCCATCGAGTCATCCCATCCACAGGCCACGACACAGACTGGGAACTCTGGCCTCACCCTCTGTGCATTTCTGGTGTGAAAAACTCAGAAATCTGCTTTTGGAACTCACCTGATTCTGCAACTTCTGCAATGGGCACGCCTTGTTCATAAGCCATAAATCCAAGAACTGAAAAGATAGCAAAACCAGCAACAAAGCTTGTGCCACTGTTCAAGCAGCAGAGCATGATGCAGTCTCTGAAAATATAAATAAAAAACACTGCAGTTGATCTCCAGAGCTGGGGTTTCTTCCATCCACTGAGCCAGAGGACTGACAGAACCCTGGGCTGCAGGAATGGAAAGCAAGTTGTTCATTAACAGTGAGGCCCCAACTCAGATTATTCCTGAGAGCAGCCAGGAATTAGCACGTGCAGGAAGACACCATCAGAATATCCTTGCTTGTGTTTTAACTGCTGGAGTTGCAAACCTGGTGCAAGTCCCTTGCTGTTTTCCAGTGAAATCTTTTTAAAAAACCACCTAAAATTATGTAAAACATGTAACAATTGCTAAGAGCAATTTCTCCACAATAATTATACTAATAGATTCCAGAGGGTATGAACTCATTAAAAAACTCTACAAAAATGGTAACTTTTGTTTCCTGGGGGAAAAAAACAATCCTGTGGTCAGCTCTTTCTATCCCTGTTAAACAACATTGGCAAAATCTACCCATGCAAAATACAGCTGCAGTTTGGTTTCTAGACATATTTAAGAGGCTGTGGGAATGAAAAGCACTGCACATAATCTGGAAGTGTGTGCATGCCTAAAAAGGTGTATAAAGAGGCAAAGGCAGTGCAGGGACAGAGATGTCTCAGACAAACACATCCCACACTTCAAACCATGACAAGGCCAAGGTGAAGAAGGATTTCTTTGCCCAGGCTGGAAACGTCACAAGAGTACATCACTTCAAAGAAAGGGAAGATCCTCTTGCAGAAAGGTGTGATTTCCCCCAAAGCCCAAGGAAATATTGTTGTTGCTGCTGCTCTGACAGCTCTCCAGGCGTGACAGAGGATGAGGCAGTGATGATTTATGCTGACAGTCACTCCTTGGAGACTGTTTGCAGAAAGAGCTTGAGAAAGTAATAATCTAACCCAGGTGTCTGAGGTAAATTAGGGTTCTAACCCACTGAAACAAGGCAAGCCTGGAGATGTCTCGAGCCTATCCCTTAATCTGCTTTATCCCCATCCCACTGTGGCTCTGCAGCAAATTTTTGTGCAAGTTATCAGTAAGAAGAAAGGACCCTGTAAAATCCAGCAGGTTCTGAATTCACAGCTCCAATAATTCAGCAAAGGATCACATCTTTGTCACAGATTTGCTGTTGAGAATCGGAGACAATTCCAACTTCAAAGTCCTGCCAATTATTCCCTTAAAACTTCTCTGCTGATCTCCCTGCCTTGCTGTTTGTCTCATTTAGTGTTTTTACACTGTAACAACATCTCATTAGTTTTTGGAGCTCAAGGTCAGGTGAGAAGTTCCAGCATCTTGTTCCTTCAGGGGTGAGCCCTGCAGTGTGTCCCAGACCTGCCCAAAGCTCTTCTGACACCCCTGGGGCTCACCTGAGCACCAAGCACACACATTCCCCTGGCAGGGAGCACCTGGGCATTCCTGAGCTGCAAAGCCAAGGATCAACTCAGCCTCTGGGCCATGGGAGGCTTTGGCTCCCTCTCATCACCTCAGCTACACTTAATTTAACTATTATTTTGGGAAGGTTTTATGTTTTCACAACAATTTCAGGATAAAAATAACCTCTGTGGCACAACATCTACAAATTGCTAAAATATGTCCAGCAATGAAAAAGAATGAATATTCCCATTTGTAATGGAGACTCAGACAGGGACAAGTGCAGTGATGTTCACACTTCTTTCATGCCTGGACTCTCTGTAACACTGTTCATTTGCAGTGAAATACTTGCTGAAAATACAATTCTAACCTTTATTTATTTGCTTTTCATATTAAATTCTCCCCGTAGTTATGCCCAGCCAGGCCAGTTCTACACTTTGGACATTTTAAAGCAAAATAGCAATCCAAAATAAAGGGCTGAGGAGCACAGAGGCCTTTGTGCTTTGCAGAGATACAAAACAATGAAAAATCAGCCCCTTCCTGACCTTCTCAGTGAATTTCAGCTCTAAAGAGCTCTGGAGGGACTCTCACCCCGCCTCCCTCACCTCAGGAACGGGTGAGTTCAACACCGAGAAATTAAATCTGAGTGTGATGAAAGCCAGTTGATAAGAGAGGTCAGAAAGATGAATTTAAAAATCCTCTGGGGGAAAAAGAGAGCTCCTGCTTTGGGGGGATGCAGCCAGATGATGCCTCCACTGGGCAGGGGCTGGGGCTGTTTTCTTCAGATAAGATTTGGTTTAGATAATTCCCTGCTTCAAATGCAGTCTGAACAAGATATTTCCTTCTGAGCAATGCTGTGGCACAGGGTATTTGAAAGCTGCTGGTTCCTGAGTGGGAGTAAAGGCTGGAGCCCTGCAGTGATGCCTCAGGATTTAGCTTTTGTATTTTCACATTCTGTGCTGCTTTAGTGTGTGGGTCTGGGCTTCACATTCAGGGATGGTGAGCTCTCTGCACAGAGCAGGGAGACAAAACAATTCCTGCTCCAGCTGGGCACCAAGGACAAATGATCCAAACCTCAGGCCCAGGAGCACAACCAAGGTGGGCTGGAGAGAGAAAAACAAGCAGGGTGGGGCTGCCTGGGCTAAAGCTGGAATGGGACAATGAACTCCAAGGTGCAAATGGAGCAGAGCTGATCCCAGGGAGAGCCCCCGGGAGCGGCCGTGCATTTTGGGGCCATTTTGGGTCATCTTGGGTGCAGCCCTGGCTGGGCTCTGGTGCTGCCCAGGGTGGATCCATGGAGGAGATCCTTTCCATAAATCCTTTATTCTTTAGCTCTGTCCAGCCTGTGCTCTAGGGCAGCCTTCCCAAGGCACCAGCAGGGGCTGCTCCCTCCTGAAGCAGGGAGAGCCCAGCTGGACAATCCCACAGAACAAGAGGATCCCAGGGATCTCCTCTCTCAGGCAAGTCTGGCAAACCACAGCACCAGGGTAAAAATTATCTGCAGGATAAGCACACATTTCTCCAAGGAAATTGGAAAAAGGGGATTTTCATCCCCTCCAGCCAGTGAGGTTCCTGTTCTTTTCAGGTAACTCCATCCCAGCTGAATCATTTCAGGGAGGCAGTCACAGACTGAGCACAGCTTCTCTGGGGTCCCTCAGAAAAATATAACCTCCAATTTCCCTTCCCTTGGCTTTGCAGGAGTTCTACCAACCCCTCAGCTCCTGGTTTTTATCCCACAGGCAGAAGTACCCTGTAGTTCAGGGGTTTTTTTCTGCTATGGGAAGAAAAACCAGAAGGGGGAATCCAGACCTGTTGATTGTGAAACCAATGAGTTTTAAAACACAAATGCTCAGGAACCATTGGAAGGGCAACATGAATTTTTTATGTGCACTCTTGGCAGGAGGACATCAGAGCCTCACTGAAGCCCAGACTGATTTCCAGTGAAAGGAAAACTTCAAATTTTTATGAAAATTTCACATTCTTCCAAATTAAACTCCTGCCAATCACCTGAATAATTCAAGAGGTGCATCACTTCTCCTCTCCCTGCCTGACAGGCAGGACACTTCTGAAAATCCATCCTTCCTTCCTAAGGTGCTTCTCTGAGCCCACAGAGCCCCTGGATCCCTCCAGTTCCTTCCTTGTTTTTATGGATTCCTCAAACCTAATTGAGAAATTCCCATTTCTCTTTTCCTCCTAGACTGGAAACTTGACAAATCTTCAGGTCTTAAAAGTTTTGTCCATGTGTGAAATCACTCTTTTATCTCCTGCTCCACAGTGGGAGCAGGGGAGCTGACCTTGGACCTGTGCCTGGGAACAGATTTGGGATTCTGAGCTGGATAAAAATCAGAGGAAGCATCAGTACACCTGTCTGTGATCCCTGTGGGGGACAGTGCCAGGGTGTAGTTTCACCTTCTCAGAGGAGTCACCTGGGATACAAACTCTGGGACAGCCAGGGAGGAGCTGTTTTTATGGTTTTCAATGAAAGATACGTAAGGATGATAAAAATTAATTTCCTATTCAAAGACATGACGTGACTTTTGCAATTCATTTACCACATTAATGAATTGAATCAAGTTTTAATCTTTAAATTCTTTAAATTAAAATCTTTAAATTCACAAGGCCCACGTGCAGTTCAGACTTTCCCATTTCCCATTGAAATACCTCTTGCCATTCTTTTCCACTGCAATTTTCCCTTAAGGAAAAACATGGAGTAAAACAGAGCAGAAAATGTTGATGTTATGATCAGACTGTGGGAATTGCAGGAGAAAAACACCCAGCTTGATTTGATTTTTTTAAGTGCTGGTTAGAATGCAAAATTGTGGTTTTCACATCAGAGCTCTGTTTAGGTCCTGCCCTGTCCAGCTTGGCCACATTCTGCTCTTCACTGCTGTCCTACCCCTTCCCTCAGACTCATTAAAAATCACATGTCAGGACACATTAACATCTATTTCCTAGCTGGGAAATTTGGGAAACGTTTTGGGAGGGGAATTGAGGAGCCTGGATGGAGTAAAAGGTGTTTGGCTGCAGCATCCTGCTCGGGAGCTTCAGAGCAGAGTTTTACCAGCTGAGCTTCAGGCTCAGGGAGAGGGAAGGAAAATTCCATAAATCCAAACTCCTGCTTTTTGTAAAAAAAAAAAAAAAAAAAACCCTCAGGAAAAGCATTCCTGCACTCCCTGAGGCACTGACAGCTTCCAGTTGGGATACAAATGGAAAGAAATATAAATAAAACTGGATAAGAGAGGAGAGGAGTGGTGCCTTTGCTAAAGCTTGTGCTAATTAGGGAAAAGGTTCATTAGCAGCTCTGGAGGTTGTAGAGGACTCACATCACTTTCTGCAGCAAAATATTTTGTCTTGCTAAGACATAGAAAGGAGCATTTCCTAAAACTGCCTCCTGAGGTCTCTAACTAAAACTGTAATTTAGAATTTAAATACATTTGGGGGGTTGGGGATGGTTTGTTTAGGATTATTTCACTTTTGGACTGTTATTTCCTTTACAGAAAAATGAAATTTTAATTCTCTGTCTGAAGATCTTAATGGAGTCACAACAACCAAACTGTCCTTGTAGGAATTTTAGGAAAACAAATCCAGTGACCATGAATTCCAGAAGAAAAGACTATTGCTCATATTGCTGCCCATGCCAGGATTTTGTGCAAATCAATCCTTTGGGCATTGACTCAGGAGAGATGAAAACCTCCTGAAGTCATTGGCAATTCCCTCCTTGGGAATATAGAGATAAGCCATGAAATGCTCCCCAGTCCCTCTGGGTTGGGGCCTGCAGACTTCCCAAAAAATGGGGAAAAGTGGCAGTCAGAGCACAGACCAAAGTGAGGTGATTTTTAATGACAATTTGTGGTAGTACTTTTTAAAAAGCAGCTTAAGCAATGCACACACATTCAATGATACCTATCTGAAATCCTGTATTTTTACATGAAATTTATATCTCTGTGTGTGCTGAGGGGTTGTGGGAGGCTCAGATCTGACCAAAAGGGATGAAAACACCACATTTTGGAGCAGAGCTCCTCTGGAGCAGTTCCAAGAAACATTACAGATCCCTGTGCTACAAAAACACGTGTGTGTGTGCTTATGGTTATCCATGGAGATGGGGGAAGGGAGGTGATCCCAAATGTCACCCCAAGGGCAGAATTCCAGCGTGGAGGGTGTTACCTGTAGCAGTTGTTGTTGTAGTTGTTGTAACTCCCCAGGGCTGTCAGGCACCCCAAGCAGATGGCATAGGAGAAGAAGATCTGTGTGCCAGCATCCACCCACACCTGCAGACAGAGAGCAGGGAGAGCTTCAGAAACCAGCCAGGAGCAATCACCCTCTGCCAAGCATTGGCTGCAAATCAGCACAGGTGGCTCTGCAGGTTAAGAGGGTCTGGAAAAGCTTTTACAAATCATAACCTTAAAAAAATAATGTGCTGAGAGGGAAATTCCCCTCCCCATCCCAGCTGGTCTTTACAGGCTCAGCCTGAAGGGAGACAGAATTCCTAGAATGGAAAAAGAGACAGAATTTCCATTCCTAGAATGGAAAGGGAGACAGAATTCCTAGAGGAGGACCTCACCCATTAAATTAATTAATTGCTTTTAGATAGGTTTAGGAATTGCAGCCTAAATAGAATCATTTATCTCACTCTCGTTGGACAGTTATTTATTCAAATTTTAAAATTTAGTGTGAATAAATGCTCTAAAGACAAAATGTGCTATTCCTAGATAATACATAAATTGAGCTGGGGAAAGAAGGCATAACTTGTCCAGGGAAAGGATGTTTTCAGCAAAATGTAATGGATCCAACAGGCACACAGTTACAGTTCTGGTCACTGTACAATCAACAAATGAAAATTATATATATATATATATATAATATATATTATATTGAATATTCTATATTTTTATATAGAAAATTCTATATAAAATTCTATTCTATATTATATAGAATAATATCATTATTATTCTATAATTTAACGAGTCAGTAGCTTTGTAAGCCATTGTGGGGACATTTATATCCTACAGTGATGCAAACAACTTTAAATCAGGGAAAAGGAAGTGTGAGTTGACACAGTGAGATTCTTCTCCTCAGAGCAAAGTCAGAACATTAATGAGCAGGTTCATTTTACTTTAAAAGTACTGCAACAAAGCAATTTATTTCACTTGACCAGAGTGGGTGTGTTCCCAGTGAAGCTGAAGGTACCCCTTGAAGTCCTGGATATGGAGATGTGGAGAACCCAAAACCATTGCTGCCATCCAATAAAATCCTGCTCTTGTTCTTCTGGGATAAATGATCTCTTGAAGTCTTTGTTAAAGCAGAGCAACCAGAACACCAAACCCTGAGTGATAATCAGAGGCAGTGGCTGTGCAGCCATTCCCAGCTGAAGCTGGAGCCGGGGAAGAGGGAGCACAGGGAATGATTTCAGTACTAACAACAGCCATCAAATCCTCCTAAACACACAAAGGGGATGTGTTTGTTTTACAGCTGATCAAGTGAGACCTTGCTCTCTGGAGCTGTTGAGTGTTTCTGTTTAGAAATAACATTAAGATCAGATTTGATTTACATCAGAGGCGTAGAGGGTTTCGTTGCTGTCACCCCGAATAAGACACAGCTGGTTACATCCCAGAGCTTCACCAGGAAAAGCTGCACACAGAGAGGCTTTTGACAGACAGGCTCTTTAACGAGACTGGAAGCTCCCAAAAAGCTGTGAGGAGCGTGGGTCAGCTGAAAATGCTCCGTCTGCTGGGGCCCAGACCAAAGCTGGGAAAGTGGATCAGCACACGGATCCTTCCCTTCCCTTCCCTTCCCTTCCCTTCCCGCCCTCCCACGGCTGCAGGGCACTGAGGGGAGCAGCAGCTCTTCCTGCTGGCACAGCCCAAGGGCTGATTGTCCCTGGGGTGCTGTCCTGCTGCAGCTGGGGCCACAGCACAGCTGTGCTGGAAGGGAGCAGCTCCAGAGCTGCTGGAGCACAGGAGCAGAGAGCACATCCCTCTGGACCCCCCGTGCCCAGGCAGAAAAGCAGATCAAACTCTGGCATCACTCCCTGAGCATCACTCATCACAAGTGAAGCTATGTCCTTCAAAGGGAGCAAAGACTGTCACATCCCACAGGGAGTCAGCCTAAAACGTGGCAAACACCCTGAGAAACCTCTTCTGCAAGGAAACATTCACATATTCTGTAAAACTGGAATGAAACTGAAGAGGGGTTTTGTTGCACTCTAGACTGATGCCATAGAAATTCCCTCAGAACTTAGGGCTGATGTTTGAATAGGAATGGAGAAGCAATTTTATTTGCTGAATGGAATAATACAATCTGCATAGCTCCTTTTTGGGTTGTATGCTCAGAGGACAAGTGACATTTAATTCGTTCAGGTTTCTAAAATGGCAAGAAGTGATCAGCAAAGTGGCAAACAGGAACATAAATTTAGAAGCCACGGGTAGGTTTTGTGTGGCTGAGAAAACGTGAGAGCTGGAGTAACCCTGGTGTACAGTGCCAGATACACCAACACTCTCCAGCCCTGAAGATGGCATTTCAGATCAGTTCCATCTCCTTCCCCAACAGCCAGGGACCATCTGACATTTAGCCTCAGACTGCAGCGCTCAGCTCTTGGCAGGAGGATTTGGTGAGGTCTCCAATTGTTCATTAGTCTAATTGTTCATTATTCTGTGTCACCCCAGTTTGGTCATTCCCAGAGGGCACCTCAGGGGAAGTTGTTCTCATTCCAACTTGGTGGGCTCTTGGAGACACCAATCCCAAATCCAGGTGCCACCCAGGTGCCACCCACCCATTGCCACAAAACCATTATGGGATATTTCTGAGAGTGCTGAGCCTGCCTTAAACCAGGAGTTGTTCCCCTTTCCATGCAGGGCAATGACATTCTGGAGGGCAGGGACACAGAGGCAGACCTGGGGCAGCAGCTGGGACCAAAGAGGACATTTGTCTGAAAGGTGACACAGCTCAGAACTTCTCTGCCATGAGGAAAGCCCAGAGTAAAGGACCTGAGAACACCAGAGAACACCCTGTGGGTGCTTTATGAACCTTGGACCTTGAAAACCCTTAGGTCAGTGCTAATAAATTCAATTTAGCACTCACAAACATGGGATTGGAATTGTTTTCTAGTTTCTATCAGCTCCTACCTTAAAGGATGGAAATAGACTTTTTTAGCTTTATTCAACTCATATTAAAAGTTTCCATGCCAAAACAAGATTCAAATTAAAGCTCAAAAACTTTGATAACTAACCCTAATATTTGAAAAATCGCAATTTCCAAGGACAGAACCTTATAAAACAATAAGCAGGAGCATTTTCTACTAAAAAATGGAAAGTGCTGCTCTGCAACATCCAACTCTCGAGTCTGGCAATGCCCCTGTTTAAGTCTGTCTGGGTAACCTCAGTTTGGCCTTCTTGTGGCAGGTCTGGGACACAATCTCCATTTCCATGGGTGTTTTCTCTGCCCAGGGAGATGAATTGAGCTGGCCAAACACAGGATGCTGCTGCCTGGAGGATCCCTTGCCTCCTTTGTAGCTCATGCAATGAAAGCAGGATAAGGAAGAAAGAAGGGGGATGTGCTGTAGTGCAGACAACAGAGCCCTGCTCTGGAGAATTAGGTTCTTTTCATGTCCCTGCCATAAAGTTTCTCTGGGCTGTTATGTCCATAAATCACTTCAAGCAACCTTTTCTCACATGCTCCTTGACTTGGCTGTCCCCTAACGGGTGTCCAAAGGGAAGGAGAAAGTTACTGAGCGCTGACTGCTGCAGATAAAGTGAATTAAAATCACTTCTTGAACAACTAAAAAGCCCCACAGTTTAACAAACCAAATTGAAAATCCCCAGCAGAGTGACAGGCCCTCATTTTAGTCTCAATATAAATGTCTTTCTGTCAGTAAGGTGGGGTCATGCCATACAATGAAAATAAGAGAAATGAGGTGTCTGAAGCACATGGCCAGTGCAGAAATAAGTCCCTTTGCAAGGCTGAGCCAGTTTTTTTGTGATGATCAAGCCTTGTGCAGTGAATTTAGAGGGCCAAGCAAGGGGTGAGAGGGATAAAACAAAGTATTGCATAACTGTCCTGAGATGAGCTCAGAGCCTGAATAAGGCAGAGACCTCGGGGACAATCTGTGATGAGTTGATGTTGATTATTTCCATCATGCAAGGAATAAAAACCAATTCCTTCAGGTGGAATAAAAAACAATTCATGGAATTGTTGTTTCTTTTAGAAAAAAACCAAAATCATGGAATAAAAAGCAATTCCTTCAGGTGCTCACCTGAAGGAATATCTCAAATTCCAGGGGTTTCTCTACCTTTGTACCTCCCCTTTACTTTCTGCACTCTCTGGATGTATTTTGAGCAAGCTACAGTGCAGGTGTTACAAAACCTTTCTGTGGATGCAGGAAGCATCTCCCAGGACACTCTGACTTTAACTGGCACTTTCTCCATGACAAACAGCTGAATAACTCAACAATTTTTTATAGTTGTGTAAAACAAAATTTGTGTAAAATTGCTCTGTGTCTGGGCAACATGGGAAAATCAGGCAGCTATTTTTAAATTTCTGATCCTCCCAAAAGATAGGCAGGGCTTTTTTAAAAAAGAAAATATATTCTGTGGTCACATGAGAAAGTTCATTTTACAGCCCAGGGGCTGATGTGCAGCTTCTCTGATGTGGGTAAAGCAGCACACACATCCCCCCCTCTGTTTTGGCAGCATTCTAAATTCCATTTCACAGCTTTCTGTGAAATTCCATTTCACAGATCCGTGGGACACTGCTCAGGAGGCAGTCTGGGCTTCCAGTGGCATAGGGAGCTGCCACGTCCAGGGGTCTCCATGCAAACAGGAGCAACAGAGGAGCACCAGGAGGGTTCTCCCAGTAAATAAAATCAATATATTGGTTTTCTGTCTGTCCCTGGCCTTTCCTACAGCCCACACAGCTCTGTTTGCTTCCTTGAGAATCCCTGTCAAAGTCAAAGGTATTAATTTCATATTGAAGCCCAAGCACTGGCTGCAATCTGCATCCCAGGGGTGTAGCATCATAAATATCAACCTTTTTTTTTTTTTTTTTTTTTCTCATTTTTAACAGTGAGGTTGAACACCAAAGCTGAAAGCAGCCTTAATTCCAGAGTTTTAATGACAATCCCATCATGAGGCATGTCTGAGAATATGGGAGAGCTCACAGCAACCTGTGCTTGCTTTTTAAAACATGATGTTCCAAATGTTGACAGTCATTTATTTCCCATTTTGTTATCAGAGAACGAGCAATCACTCCAGGTTTTCTTTTATTTTAAATTATTCATTACTTTTTGATGAACCTCAGCAGTGTTTGTATTTTAAAAAGCGGTTTGCCTTCAGTTTCAAATGAGAATTTTAAAAATAAAGCCGTGGCTGTCAGGAGATAATAAATGAAATTTCAAGGTTAGGGCATAGAATAACTGCAGAATTTTATCACAAATGCCTGAATAAAACAACCAGATAGGTTTGGGTATGACAGGACTGTAGGAAACCATCAAAATGTGAATGTGACCTTGAGGTAACACCTGCACTTAAAGCGTGACCCCATCAGACATGGGGCAATTAGCAACAGGTTTAATTAAGAGCACTAATGAAATCTTTTGGAGAATCAAAGCATTTCAAAAGTACCTGCCAGACCTCTCCCTAACAAAGGCTTCCTTCCTCTCCTCTGGAAGGAGGTGGGAGAGGGTCAGGGAGTGCTGCTGGAAGAGCTCAGAACAATTTCTGACATAAACTATAGGAAACGCCCAAAATAAATGCTAAAAAAAATAAATAAATAAACAGGATAAAAAAATGCAGTTGCTAATTGCTTTGGGAAGAAGGCAAAGTCCCAATTCCAGCCTGTGCTTGCATCTCCAGTACCCTGGGAAGTTCTTTTCCATCAGTGGATCAAGCAGGCTGCTGGAGCACCTGGCTGCCAGGGCTGGGACTGAAGGCCAGGGGAATTGCTGTTTGCACCCCACAGAAAACATGGGGTGCTCGTGCTCTGAACCCCCCTGAAATTCAGGGTTCACTCACATGGAGAAACAGATCCCACCAGGATGAAGTTGCCCACACAGCAAGCTTTAATATTTCCTATTTACAGCACTCCTTTTCCCAGTCTTAGATCCCAGTCTCTCCAATAAAGGACAATTTTATCCCCAAGCTGAACTTTTGGTGACACCAGGGAACTAAGAGTTATTCTGCTGCAATGTGCAATGAAAAGAATCATTCCCTAAATTGCATTTCATTACACTCCTCTGCTACAAGTCCCATCTTTATGTATATATATAAATGTATTTCCAGAAATAATACTCAAATAGATAGCAGTGGAGGACTGAGCATTTTACCTCTGATCTTATTCCAATAAAGTGATTTTTTTTTCTGGCTTTTTCATTATAAAGAACATCCAACCACATCACAGCCTCCCCTGTTGGGCCTGGTGTGGCAGCAGGGGGGAACGTGGGAGCTGCACACGTTGGGAGGGAGGCAACAGATCTACAGCTGGCTGCTTCCTTGAACACTTCCCATGTTCCTCAAGCTGGAAAATCTTATATATTCACATGGCTCCCCCACGAAGTCAGGCAGAGATGTAGTTTGGGTATTTTCAGTGCAGAGTGCTTTGTGAAAGGGATGGAGGAGGGGCTGAGGCACCACATCTGCCCAGCTGAGCAGCAAGGTGCAGCACCTTTGGGTTCTGCACCGAGTGCAAACCACAATTCACTGCCACCAACCCAAACCCCTGTGCAAAGGCAGGAAAATAAAACCAACCAGTTTGCATTTACTCTCCAGCCACCCTCCTGCAATCAAGTGAAATTTTTTCTTCAATAGCAGCAAACACAGAAATCAGCTGAGTGTCTGGGCTGTGCAGCTGCCAAAAATCCAGAACTCAGAGGTCAAGGTTCTGTTCTATTCACAAAACAACCCAAACACTTGGGGGATGCAGACGTTCAAAGGGAATAAATCCATTCCCTGCATGCATCCTGCTGCTCCCTGACTAGCAGCACACTGATTATAGCTCATTCCTACCAATCCTGCAGGCAAAATCAAACAGGGAAGAATCAGCTTTATTATCTTCATTTTCCCACATTGTCAACACAGTAGTTGTACCTGTATAGTTTAGCAGATTTGACTAAAAAATAGTCAAATATGAAAATTTGACTATAAAACAGTCTTGGTATATGTTTAATTAAAAAAAAAAAAAACCACTACAAATCTTCTGAACAGAGTTAATTAAAGAGACATTTTGTCTTTAAAAATCAGACAAAAGAAGTTATTTCATAAAATTAAACCAGTTAATCTCTGGGGTCCCAATGAAAACCTTTTTGCTGAGTATGAAAATACCGTTTTCCACTTGGAACTAGAATCTTGAAACACCCAGTCAGTAAAACAGGCTGTTATAATACAATTTTAAAGCAGAATACTACTTTAGCTACAGACACAGGTTAAAGCCCTGAGAATTCTTAGGATGCTCTTCACAACGAAAGACTCTGGACGTCACTGCCTCCACAAACACAATCTCTGATACAACTTACTTCTGATATATTTATTTTCCAATGAATGTAGCCCTTTAAAAGTCAGCTTTCAGTGTCTTTTATCTGCATTGATTGAACCTCTGCCAGGAGTGTGAATGTAGGAAAATCAGGACATCAATCAGACTGTCCGCTGAAGACGTGCCTCGGGCTGCTCGAAGTGGCAGCGCCTGTGACAGCCGTCGGTGTACAAGTGTTTGGTGTGATGTTGGCCAGGTGAAGCTCAGCTCCTCCAGGCTCCTCCAGATGGCAAGGATAGCACAAAAATATCCCTCAGTTATCTCCAAGCAGCCTCAGCTCCAAGGAGTTGTAGCTGAGGGCAAAGCTGGGGTGCCTGGCTGAAGAAAATAAAGGAAAAAACCCACTGGATCCAAGCAGCCTGGCACCAACCACGTTACCTAAAATAAATTAAGCTCTTTAGCCCCTGCCCCCTGTCCCCAAATGCCTTCTTGGGAAAAAAAAAAAAAAAAAAAATTATCTGTCCCAACTCAGTGGGAAATGTCATTAAATGGGGAACTAAACCCAAACAAAATATGAGCTGTGCATTGTGGGGAAGCAGCAACAGAAATGGTGAGTTTTGGATGCAGGAGTGAGTTTGTGGCTGAAGTTTACTACCCAGGGCTTTCTAAACAACACAGCTTCTGAAAGCAGAGCCTTCATTAGAGCAGGAAAACAGCACTTAAACGGCCAGGCAGAAAATGGCTGAATTAAGCTCTTTCTCCCTCTCTTTAATGGTAGTGATTCTCAAAAGATTCAAAGTAGGTTAGGGGAAGAATGAAACAGCTATGTTTCTAGTGTCTACCTGACAAGAGCTTTTGTAGGGGTGAATAATTACATGAAAATCACTTCCTTTCCACCTCTCTTTGGGGTTTCTGTGGGTTGCTAGGCAGTCTCTCTGCTACCTTCTGCTAATGTCACTTCCAGAGGGCTGAATACAGTAAATTCATTGGGAGAATGGAAACTCGGGAGAAGAAGGACCTAAATACTCGGAGTTTTGTTTATTCATTGCTGCCTTTGGAGCCCGGCACTATAGCTGGGATCACTTTACAGGTATTGAAATGCTAATTTCCCAGGGGGTGTTGTCAGCCAAGTACCACCCAGTTAAAATGGGACAGGACCTTCCTCCATGCTGGAGCCACACCAGTTGCATGTTCCTGTGGCAGCATCCAATTTGGGAAATCGAGTGCTGGAGCAAAGCAGGCTTTGAGGATCCTTCAGGGACTTACAGGAGCAGTTCTTTTCCTTCCTCTCATTGCTTTTCATAAGTAAAATATTCCTACACTCCTTAATCCAGAATTTAGGGGTGTCTCGGTTGCCTTGGTGTGATTCCAAGAGGAGCAGCCACAAGGTGTAGTTGTGGTAAATCATGAGGGTGTTCACAGAGAAGAGGAGGGGGCAGAAAATCCTGGAACAGATTCCCAGAGCAGCTGTGGCTGCCCCTGGGTCCCTGGAAGTCTCCAAGGCCAGGCTGGATGGAGTTTTGGAGCAACCTGGAAAGTGGAAAGTGTCCTGCCCACGACAGGGGTGGCACTGGATGATCTGTAAGATCCTTTCCCAAACCACTCTGCGATTGTGCACAGGTTAAAAAAGAAATGAACTTTATCCAAAGGTCCCTCTCCTCTGCAGAGTGCTGGCTGAGCAAAGTGGGGCTGGAATGCTCCCTCCAGAGAGCAGGGATGAGTGCCTGTGGGAAGGGCAGCAGCCAAACCCAGAGCAGGGCTCTGAGGGGGCTGAAAGTGCCTTTGAGTTCCAGTTTCAGTCTCCCGAGCCTGGGATTCTCTTTGATTCATTTTCATCCTCAAAGTTACCTCACTCAGCCTGGCACAACAGGAGACAGCGAAATCCAGAGGCCTTGAATTCACTTCCCTGTCAGCATTTTCTGAGGACAGGATTCAAATCCCTTGAAATATGTGTCAGCTTTCCATTAATTTAGTTCTGGAGCATGTAGAAGGAGATACCTGGCAGTATAAAGTACACAGAATATCCCAGAGACACTATTCATATAAAATAATTTATATCCTTATGATAACATGATTTTGGGGGGGGGGGGGGGGGAACCTGGAACAATTCTGTGTCTGAGTGATAGGAAAAAAAAACCTCAGTGGATTGGTAGCTTAACTTTGGGAAACTGGCAAGCTGGAAACATTTTTAGAAAGGTATTGATATTTAATTCCAATATCTCCTTTTAAAGGTATCAATAAGAGGCCAAGCATCATTAAATCCCAATATCTCCTGGGAGCAGCACCTTTTTCTTCACTTGTTCATTTCTTTAAAGAGCAAAGGTTCAGGGCAGGAGGATGCTTTGCTTTGTTGTTCTGGGGTTTTTTTGGGTATGGAAAACCATCCCACCCTCTGGGAAGGTAAAATCCCTGACTGCTGAGCATCCCCATGGTCCAGTTTGCTGGGGAGCCCTCTTGCCTTAAAAGCATCAAAAGTTCTGCCTTCTCCTACACTTTCACTATATAAAGCTCCATGCATTTGGAAATAAAAGAAGGGTATTTTTTTTCCAGTCTGTGTATAGTATGGAAAAAGCACAAAGAATAACCATTGCCTTTCTTTCTCTTTCCATATTTCATAGATTTCCATGTATATTTCATATCTTTTCAGTCCCAGAGACACCAGAATTTACCAGGTCTTTTAGGCAGCCTGTTAATGTCATTTCCTATAAATGATAAATAAAGATGCTCAATTTTTTAAAATAAATGCAGGAAGTGCAGTCAACTAATTTTTAAAATGAAGGTGTTGATTAGAGTTCCACTTTACTGAAGCATTTCCAACAAGTGCTCTCAGGATGAGAGATTTGGCAGCCCCCACATCCACCAGAATGCACTCACAGGGGTTTCAGAATATTTACACTTAATTCACCTGAGGAATTGATGGGAGAGGGGACCCCGAGGAATTTCTGCACCTCTCTGAATCCAAGCCAAGATGGTTTTAAGGTGTTTTTTCTTCAGATGTTCTATTTGTGTTGCATTTGCCAGAAAGCAGGGCTCTGGGGTGGGTTTGGCTTTTAGGTTTTCAGGGGGATGCAGGAGATTTAGTAAAGGCAGTGGGAGGAGGAGTTCCATCTCCTCTCACCAAATTGATATCAAAATATTTCCATATCAATTATCCAATATCCAATTGGATATTTCGAAATATCCCATTTTTATTACAGATCTGCTCAATTGCAATATCCCATTGATGAAAACCCTTCTCCAATGGCTTTTTTATTAACTCCTCTTTCTCTCTTTAGTTTATCCTTCACCATCCTTGAAGCCTGAGGAACACTGGAGATGCCAAACACAGCATCCAGCCCTGGTATTCAAAGTATTTGCAAAGGGGAAATGTTTTGGTTATGATCATTATTCACAGACTTCATTCAGAAATGAAGAGGAAGCTGTACTTGGGCTATATAACATCAGGTGAAATGTTATTTAATCTAACTTCTTTAAAAATAATAATTCTCAAGGGTCCTTTTTAAGCCACCTGAAGAATACTTATCTGTAAACTGAACTCCTAACAAAGGATCTAAAACACCTGTTCAAAACAGAAGAAAATGCAGTTACAAAATCTGAGGATAGTTTGATCTTAAATTCTTCCTTTTCTTGAAGGCAGCCTAAGCCTTGTATAAATATCTGGTACCAAAAGATCCTCCCAGAGGGGGTTCAGTTTCTGTTGGGAAAACAGAACTGCTGCCTGTAGAACAAAGCCTTTGCACCACCACGGAGGGTCACACATCAAAAGCATTGTTTTTTCCCCAAAACTCTGCAGTTCCCTCCTTCAGAGAAGTCTCTTTTCTCTGTTTCTTATATGAGGAGTGAAAACCACTCCACTGGGGCTTTTCCTGCTCTTCAGGAATCCCAGAGATTTTCAGTGAGCCCTGAAGATCCCAGACCACTTCAAGTTCAAGTTTAAATCTCCATATTTCACCTGTTTCCATAATTCATCACATGCAAATGTCTCTGTGTGAGGTGAACTTACATTTAGCACTCTGCAGTTTTAAAAAATAGAGAAAAGGATGCCCAGAATAAAATCTGCTGCCTCACTACTGAATGCTTGAAAATGGTGCATTTTTGCATTTGAAACAGGTGAAGCTTCTGTGATGTCAGGGCACAAAATTCAAAGGAAACTTTTCCATCAATTTCCAGGAGCCTGGATTTTACCTTGCTAGATTTTGCAGAATTAGAATTCATGAAAACAAGAAATGCAACTAAAAGACTGATTCATCAGCTTCTTTTGCTTACAGAAATATTTTTTAAGCTAAATTAAATACGGGAAGGGTTAATATATAAATATATTCTTCTACTCCAATGTAGCATTTGGCAAATTATGGGCTTGAAGACACAATATGCAGAGTAAAAATTACAAAAACAAAAACTCATCCCCTACAATATAAATACCTTAAAACTGAGTTGGGTTGGAATAATCAAATGTATGTTATAAATACTCATCTAAATAAAAAAAAAAAAAAAAAAAAAAAAAAAAAAAAAAAAAAAAAAGCAACCTAAACTCTGCCTCACTTCTTATCATTCCCTATCTTCTCCCCCTTCGCTATTACCAATGTNGCCTGCAGGAATACATTTAAATTTCCTAAGCAGTAAATCAAAGTTTGTCTCACCAACCTTAACTGTGTTCATTAGAGCTTTGTTCCCCTCAGAAATCCCTTAGAGGACAAAACTGCCGAAGGAACCCTGGAGGTGGCAGTGGGGTATTGGGCCAGTTGGACAAAAAAGGGGAAAATAAACTTATCCAGAGATTCTCCCCTTGGATAAACTTTCCCAAAGACAGAGAAATTCCCTGCTAAGATCCCTGCATGACCTTAGGTCAGCTGAGGTGTTGAGACTTTGTGTGTGCAAAAAATACCTCATGGCTCCCGATAAAAAGACCTTTCTTCAACTGGACAGTTTTGGAGTAAGGGATATCTGAGAGTGGTTTGGTTTTGCATACCAATAATACAGGTTTTTTTTCTCTGGGTTGTATCCTGCAGTGAGCTCTAACAGCTCTGCTTAATTCCTTGGGTGAGGCTGTGACAGGCACCAGCAACCCAGGGTGAGACCAGCCCTGGTGGAAACAGCTCTCCTAAAATGTGCCCTTGATGCCTTGAGAAAGCTGCCCTAGAGCAGAGGCTGGGCAGAGTTCCAGAATAAAGCAGGGATTTATGAAAAGGATCTCCTCCATGGATCCACCCTGGGCAGCACCAGAGCCCAGCCAGGGCTGCACCCAAGATGACCCAAAATGGCCCCAAAATGCACGGCCGCTCCCGGGGGCTCTCCCTGGGATCAGCTCTGCTCCATTTGCACCTTGGAGTTCATTGTCCCATTCCAGCTTTAGCCCAGGCAGCCCCACCCTGCTTGTTTTTCTCTCTCCAGCCCACCTTGGTTGTGCTCCTGGGCCTGAGATTTGGATCATTTGTCCTTGGTGCCCAGCTGGAGCAGGAATTGTTTTGTCTCCCTGCTCTGTGCAGAGAGCTCAGCATCCCTGAATGTGAAGCCCAGACCCACACACTAAAGCAGCACAGAAAGTGAAAATATAAAAGCTAAACCTGAGGCATCAGCCTTCATGGTTATACTTTTTTTTTCTTGTTTGTTTGTTCTCGAATTTTCTACAGCAGCAGCTCCAGCACTAAAGGCTGTTTGGGGCAGTAAAAATTTCATTCCCACTTTCTCAGGTCAGATCAAACCCTCCCTCAGTAGCTCCTCATAGGGCTTGGGGGTGCTGGGGGTGCTCAGCCTGGAGAAAAGGAGATTCAGGGGTGACCTTATCACTGTCTACAGCTCCCTGACAGGTGGCTGTAGTTGGGGGGGGTTTGTCTCTGTCTCCAGGCAGAAATTGAGAGTGAGAGGACACAGCCTCAAGCTACATCAAGGGAAATACAGGTTGGATATTAGGAAAAAGATTTTATAGAAAGGGTGATAAATTACTGGAGTGGCCTGCCCAGGGAGGTGGTGGAGTCACCATCCCTGGGGGTGTTTAACACAGCCTGGATGTGGCACTGGGGGCCAGGGTTTGGCTGAGGTGCTGGGGTGGGTTGGACTCGATGATCTTGGAGGTCTCTTCCCACCCAGGGATTCTGGGAATTCTGTGATCCCTCTGTGCTGGGGAAGATGTCATTGATGCTGAGTTACGTTTTTCCTGCCTGCAGTTTCTGCTGACACACACCTCTGCTGTCAGAGCCTGCAGCCAGCAGGTGATGGTGAGGAAATCTCTGTGTCTCCCTGGAAAGCAGAGGAGCACTCCCCAGAGCACAGCTCCCCACCCCAGCTGCCACCAAAGCAACCCAAGGCCGAAGGCGAGCAGAGCTGGATTTGGCAGCGTGGCCCTGCCCGGAGGGCAAGAGCAGATTTCCCTTCTCAGCTCCCCTGGCACAGCGCCCTGGGTGGGCACCTCCACGCTGGAGCCTGGCCCAGCTGCTGGAGTGGTGCCACTGGCAGCTGCATGCAGGAAAATGAAGAAACCAGTGGAGTTTGTATGGCACTAGCAGAGCAGAATTCACCTCGCTCTCTCTGCACGGCCTGCTCCTTCTGTGCCTTCTATACTTGGAATTGGAACCAGCACAGAAGCTGCTGGTAAAGCTTAGAAAGTGCAAACAAAAAAGATAAACTCCCCTTAAGAGAGATCCTTGTTCCTAAGGGGTTTTTTAAGTGGTCAGCAACCACGTGGTTGAAGGTGAAGGAAGCCTGGGTTTATATTCAAAACCACTTTGGAAAAATCTGTCACTAAAAGCTCTTTAGAAACTTGAGCAATTGGGGTTTAAGAAAGTCACTGCTGGAAAAATCTCTGAGGAACAACCTCCTGGAAGGTCCCAGGGGACTGGCTGACCATGAGCCAGCAGTGTGCCCTGGAGCAAAGAGCAGCAGCTCCTGGGCTGAGGATGAGTTACCAGCACCCTGAGGGAGGTGGGTGATCCCTTTCCTCTGCCAAACACCACAAATTCAGTGCTGGGATCCCAGTTAATGAGAAACAGGGACTTACTGGAGCCCAGTGAAGGGCTAAAGATGTGTTTGAGGGACTGCTGCATCTTGAAAAACGTGAAAGGTTTGGGAGGCTGAGAGAGCTGGGACTGCACAGGTTGGAGGAGAGAACTCAGGATTCTTGAGTATAAATAAATGTGTATAAACAAATACCTGATGGGAGGGAGTAAAGGACAGGGAATCAGTGCCTTCTCAGAGGTGCTGACAGGAGGACAAGAGGCACAAACTGAAACACAGCAAGTCCCATTTAAATGTAAGAGACACTTGTGGAGAGAATAGTAAAACCCTGGAAGAGGTTGCCCAGAGGGAGTTTGTGGAGTCAGCACCCTTGGAGAGCTCAGAACCTGCCTGGCCGTGGACTTTGGTGGGGTTGGCAGTGCTGGGTTTAGGGTTGGACTTGATGATTTTAAAGGTCTTTTCCAACCCAAGTGAATCCTGGGCTTGTTCTGGTTGAACCTGCTTTGGGGGGCTCTATACAAACAGGAATTTTCTGACTTGCTGCCATCTGCTTCCCTAAAATTTACACTGTATTTACAGTAGGCACACAGGGACTGCCCCAGCAGGGTGGACTCCCCAGGACAGGGAACCCCTCAATAAAAGCTGCACAGAAACCAGCCAGAACCCCAAGTTAAATCTGCACTCTTGTGTTTAACAGTTCACAATTGGCCCATCTGGAATTAATTGAATTAATTGATACTTTCAGCCTCCCACATTCTCCAGCAGGGAGTTCCACCATTTAGTCATTCATTGTGTGAAAAAGCACATTCTTTTGTATTTTTCTAAACCCACTACATCTCCATTTTTATAGGCTTTTGCCAAAGCCAGGGCAGGGCTCCAGGAGGACCTCCTGAGTTCCTGGCTGAGTGCCACCCAAACAGGGAATGGTGCCTTGGCTGTGGAATCAGGAGAGCTGAGCTCCATTTCCAGGTTTGACAGTGTGTAAAAGCTTTTTTCTTTTTTCTTTTTTCTTTTTTTTTACTTTTTCACAGAAAAAACCCCACCAGTGACTGTTTGGTGTATAGTCCTACACTGCTATTTAATGAGCATCACAAATAAATACAAATCTCTGAACAGCCACTCCAAATACTCAATTTTCTACAATACCACCAAAACCATGGCCTGGCTTCCAGTTATTATCCACTAAGTAACACTATTGTAATTTGATTTATGTAAAAAAAAACAATTTATTGCCTAAAGACCGAAAGGAAAAAAGGGAAAATGTTTTTAATTTAACAGAAATGTCTCTAGAAAATCCCTCAACTAAACCCAGTGTTTAATAAACTCATTAAAAAGGCCAAGTAACAACTTCTGACCCACCATTGTGTCACACAAAGAAAAACTTAATTGAAGGCAGCATTGATTTCATGTTGCCCACAGAACAGTCTAAATATTGCCCTTCATAAGCAGAATAAAAACTGAGTGCTTGGGCAGAATAAATACTAAGGACACAATTAAAAGTTAATTATCTTTTCTAAAGTAACCTCAAAAGAGAGAAATGGAATCTGGGGCGACACATTGCTTCAAATATTGGTAGTGACAATATGGGTCAACAATCCAAAAGGACAGACAAAGAAGTATTTAATTTTATTCTAATTTAATCCCATTTCAGTCACTCAGCTTTCCTCAAAGCTACTGATGTGGATAATCCCATGCTAACTCAGCAAAAATTGGCCCAGAAATCTATGAAAATCCATAAAGTTAACCTAGAGCATTAACCACGTTATTAAAACATCCTTTTTCATTTGAGAGCTGTCATTTTCTTTTTAATAAGATTTAATAGAATGGAAAGGATCGAAATCACTATCAAGACATGGAAATAAAACTGTTTTTTCACCTTTGCTAGTGATACACAAGCAGGGAATTGTTTCAGAATCCATTGCAGTGACCTCCTCTGAAATGTAGGTCACAAAACCTTATCAATTTATTTACTGCAGCCTCAAAACTCCATAATCACAAATACACACTCTCCTTTTTTTTTTTTTTTTCCCCCTGTAGCCTCATGCTCAAATTCCACCGATGAAAGCACTGAGCAAGCAACAGCCATTAATTTTGTCATTATACAGAACCGTGGAATAACTAAATTAAGTTTAGATTCATCTCTCCCCATACTCCCATCTCTTACAGTGGGAATTCCACAGGCACAGCTACGGAGGGGGTGGGACCACAAGCCCCAGGAAGGAATTTGGGGTGGCACCCCGAGGAGGTGAGGAGGATCTTGAGGAGAACCTGAGATTCTGTGGCTGGAGGAGCACAAGCCCAGCCCTGGGGCTGCCAGGGCAGAGATGATAACTCGGGGTGGCCCAGCTGCCTCTGCCTCAGAGTTAATTGCTGGTGAATAGTGGCTGGAATTTGCTTGGAGCCAAACCAAGAGCTTGGCACCCACCCAGGGTTATGTGCCAAGAATCTCTGAGATTACTCCAGCAAGCTCAGAGCAGCAATTTGTCCGAGCAATCTCTGATTTTAAGAACTAATTTCTTTTTTGAAGGGGCGTTTGGGATTTGTGGTTTCTCTCAGTCACAAGGCACTGAGAGTCCCCCTGACAATTCAGGGAATTTAAGGAGCTACTGACAGCACCCAGGCAGAAAAAATCAGAATGAGCTCCCCAAGTAATTTTTATAAATAAATGCAGGGAGGGATCAAAAAAGACAAAGCAATAAAGCGAATTTGATTTAGACCTTCAGGCACAAGCTTGTGTTCTCTGCCCAGTGACAGATTTGTCTGGGTGAAGTTAATTAAGCAAACAAACAAAGCGCTGCTGACGTGCTGGGCTTGTTTTAAAGGCTTATCTGAAGTGTTCACAGAGTGGTTTAGGGGTGGTTCACCCCAAACCCTCCTTGGGGCAGTGTCTGTCCCTCAGAATCACTCCTTGCATGTTCCCCCTCCACGAGAAGGACCTTTGGCTTCTCTCTGCTCCCTCCAACCTGCAGCACTCCAGACACAGAATGGAAAAAGACAAAAATTTGGTTTATTTCTGCCCCTTTCTCGCTTGCTGCCAGCTCACTTAGTGTTGCCTTCTTCAACACTATGTTTTGGGAATATGCACTCATCTCTTACTTTTACTTGACCATGGAACTGAAGTAAAAATTTAAGCCAGAGCATAAAATTTTTAAAAAACCCCGAAAAATCCAAAATAGAACCAAACAAAAAAAACCAAACCAAACCAAAAAAACCTCAAAAAGCCCACAAAAAACCCAAAAAAACAAAACCAAAACAACAACAACAAAGAAACCAAAACAGAAACAAAAAACAAATCCACCCAAACCAAACACAAACAAACAAAAAACCCCAACAAACAACCTAAACTACTTAAAAACGAAACAACTTAACAATCTGCAGGTAAGTGGAGTTCTAGAAATACAAAAATGCATTTACCAGCAATATACCTGTACTGAAAATCATTGCCTGCTCAGTGTCACAATGCACAAGGAAGTCAATTAAGCCCTGTGTTATTTAATTTCTGCCTGATTCACTCAGCTGAGGCATCTCTGCTCTGGCTCTTGGGCATTCCAAGCGCTCCACAGGACCAGGGCAAGGAGGAATTTCTGGGACTGATGATTTGCAGGAACCAAACCACACTTTCCCCTCCCCTGTTCAATACAATGACCCTGAACCACCTCACCTACTTTGTTGCCAAGACCAAATTACCAAACAAATCATTTAAATTTGGAATCCCTCCTCCTCTGCCACATTCTCTGCCTTCATAACCCGTCACCCACCAGGGCTGCTTCTCCCCAGTGGATTTTTTGGTGCTGCCATCATTTCCCACCTCTGTTGTGCTCCCCTTCATGGCTGGATAAAGAAATTCCTTGAGCCCCCCCAGGCTGGGAAAGTACCAGGAGCTTTTTGTGAGCATCCCCCAGAGCGCCCATGTTGTTTTATTATTTTACACAGAGGGATTTAGAGCATTTTAAAAGCCTGAGTTGTTTCTAGAGTGGCAGGAGCTGTGTACCCAAGTGGTGAATTTTAGTAAACAAGCCACTCAACATTCACTGGAATTCTGCTGTGAGCCTGGGCCTTTTTTCAAGAGAGCTGGGCAGTGGAAAACCTTGCATTTATGCCACAGAGCTGGCAGAAACATGAAGTAAAACTGAGATCAAGACCAAAAAAAAGTGCTAGGATAAAAAAAAATGCCATTTAGAAACCATATTCAGGACCTTCTTGACATTTGACCTACTAAATGTACTGACATTAATCAAATGTTTAATTTTGCAAAAGAATGAAGTTTCAATTTAATTTTATTTGCAAATTTGTGTGAAGCATAAAAGCATTTGGCCAAAAACTGGAAGGTTATTTGAGAAGCCAAATGTTGATGCTCCATTTTTTAAATTGAGCATTTGCTTTTTAATTCCTAAACAAGATTTTGTTTCAAAATGTAGTAATAAGTAAAAAAAAAAAAAGAATTCAAATGTTTAAAATAAAGATACTTTTTAAAGCTCTGGCCTGTGTGAAATGTCTTCTGTTTGTTCTGCCAAAATATCAGTGTGCAAACAGAGCTTGAGTGCAAAATCACCAAGAACCAGATCCCACTTCCCATTTTTAGGGGTTCAGCTGCACTTTTTGATTCAAGTATTCTCTGGAACTGACCACAAACAAGTGAGAAATCAGTGAACCCTTACCCCAAACTGCAGCAATATCTGCAGATTTCCTACCAAATTTGGAACACATTTTCTCAGTGCATTTCATTCCCTCTCTGTTTGTGACACCCCAAAAGTTTCTTCTCTTTTCCTTATTTACAGACCTAAATTGCAGCAGCACTGTGGGGTAAAGCCCATTTTATTATTTTATTTATTTCTGTTCCCCAGGGACATCAAAAGCTGCTCCTGCAGCCAGGATTTTGGGGAGAATTCTGGGAAAAGCTCAGTTTTAAAGCAGCTACCTATAAAAATCCATATGGGAAGACCCATTTCCATGTGGAAGCTGAGATTGTGCACACAGCAAAGGAAGGTTTTCCTTCAAATATTCATGATCCTTCTAGGAATTCCTGTATTATAAAGTTTTCTAGGATTTAATGTTAACACATGAAAATTTATCTCTTTAAGGATTCGTGTCAGAGGAAAGAATATGAAGTCACATAATGCACCACAGCCAAATGGGAAATTAGGAAAATGTTGATTTCCCATCCTGTCATTTATCCTCACGGGCAGCTTTGGTGACACCACATCAGTGGGAATATGTGGGTGTGTGTTTTATCAAGCAGAAGGGAGAAACAACTGTGCAATGGAAGGTAAAGAACAAATTTGGGACAATAATCCAACAAACAATTCAACACCTAAACCAACCCTACACCAACACAGTGGAGTAACTTTATCCATAAGGAAGGAAGGAAGAGGCAGCAATGCAGTAAATCCCATATTTAAGCAGAAATGTCCCACAGATTTCAGGGGATACCAAAACCTTGGCAGTAAATGCTGAGGGAAGCACCTTTCCAGCCTCACAGCAACCCCAGAGCAGGCACCTCTCCCAGGGCAGCTTTGGGGTGACCACTCTACTTTTCAGCAGATGCTTGCCCAGCCCTTTCTTTGTTGGGGTATTTTGGGAGTTCAGCTGTTACTCCAGTTCTAGGGTGGAAATAAAAAGAGTTTCAGAAATGCCAGGGGGATTAGAAAGCATTTTGTTGTACAGGTCTGGAAAGAATAATCTTTAGGAGCACACAACTTTCTAAAGAGCAAACTCCAGATTTTCTGCAAGCAGCACGTCATTCCACCAGTGTAGTAATCTTATATTTTCCTTTTCTCTCTCATTCCTCTGGAATAATAGGATTAAGAATCCTACTAGCAATTCTTAAAATAGCTCTGTATTTCCAATGCCTCTATTTATATGGTATCATAAACCCACTTGCATCACAGAAACAACATGGAATATTCATTTGCTTCACTTACTGACTCCCCCCACTGTGTGTGAGCTCCCTTGTTATTATTTCCTCATTAATATCCATCTGTCACTTAGCATTTTATTTTACCAATTCTGAATTTCATCTGAAATATGTGCTTTTAACAACAGCTTTTCTCTGCTAGAAGACTGGACTTCTAAAGTAGCTGACAGAGCAAAGTCATTGATATTATTTGTAATCCTTTAAATGTTCAAGTTTATGCAAAAAAAAGGCTCTCTGAGTTTCTCTTGTCTTTCTTTTCAGGTTCCATCATGAAAGCAGGGGGAAGTCTCTGGCTGTCATGCCCATACTCTGAGTTAATGTGTGGATCCTGTCTCCCTCCAGTGGCAACTGCACCAGCCATAAAATCTGATATTAAAGTGCAATTAAAGCCTCTCTGACACTCAGATGATGACTCCCCACTGCCAAGCTTGCTGAGGGGTTGCAGGGACAGCTGGAGGAGCTCCCATGTGGCCCAGAAATCCCAGAGAAATCCCAAAATGAGCCCATTCTTCCAACAAGTCTCTTCTCACTGCCCAAAGCTTCTCAGCTTGCTGCTGCTTGAGCAGCAAGAGCAAGGAACACAGGGAGGAACCGTGGGGAGAAGGAGGCAAATCATTTCCTCAGGGCTTGAAATAACACCCCAGAGCCATAACTGGAGTTCAGAAAGCACCTTTGGCCCAGAAAATTAACAGTCCCAACACGATGCTGCTGAATAAACCAGAGTTGTCTGGTGAGCCATGAAAAGGTGAGCTACGTGCACTGACACACCCCAAAAGTCTGTGTATGGAATTTAGACTGAGCTTTTCCCACAGAATACTGAAATTTACCCAAAACCTTTCCACTTAAATATTCCCAAAACACTTGCCCAATATAAAGCCA
This sequence comes from Urocynchramus pylzowi, assembly GCA_013397555.1. Lineage (NCBI taxonomy): Eukaryota > Metazoa > Chordata > Aves > Passeriformes > Fringillidae > Urocynchramus > Urocynchramus pylzowi. Next base: position 272,715 of record VZRH01002090.1, read on the forward strand.
ATGTGGTGAGCAAACACTCCAGGCACCACAGGGAGTTATTTTCTGCCCCAGGAGAAGCCCCTGGGTGTCTCCATCCCATCCTTTTGGGATGTGTGTTCCCAACCAGATTCCTGCCAGAGAAGGGGATGCAGCTGCCTTGGAGCAGGGAAAATGCAATGTGCTCCTTCATTTGGGGAAATTCATTCCCTTGATTTGGGAAAAATGGGGAATCCATTCCAGGAGGGATTTCTGCCCTTGCTCAACACCTCTGCCCTTTCACTGCTTTTGGGATTTGTTGCTCTCCCTACTCTTTAAAGCCACATAATCCATAGTGCAAAATCTGCAGGACATATTAAATGAAATAATTCCTCATTGGGGAGGTTATAAACTGCATTTTAGGAAAAATATCTCTAAGCACCACATTGGGCTCTATCCTTGAATTTCATTCCTTACCATTTCAAACCTCAGTAATTTGTAATGATGGTGCAAACAGCAGATCTGGAGAAGAATTAATTCTTTTCCCAGTTTAAATTTGAAAATTTAAAGTTTAAATTTGGGTAGGGGATTCCTACCTAACAGCAGCACAAGGACCTCACCTCCAGAAGCAAGGCTTTCTCCTTCACTGAGAGGACACTTTGAAATTTAGATTATTGTTTGTTCAAAGGTCCAGGTAGAGGGGGAGTTGTATTATCTGTTACACAGATAATAAATTTGTGATGAGGATTTTCATCCTTGCAGACTTTGTATGGACTTCTGACGTTCACTCTTGTTTGAATTTACTGCAATTCACACCAGGTTCAGACTGAATACCTGCTGAGGGAAACAATCCAGAGAATGGGAAGAAAGTGGGAGGAAAAAGAGTAAATTCCACCCCCTTAGCAGAACTGCACAAGTGTGATAGAAGCTGGACATCTTCCTCCTCTCATTGCTACTATTTTTTTCCCCAGTTAATTTATTTTTTTTTTTAATTGCTGCCCAAACTCTTATAAAAGCCAAAAATGCAGTAAATCACTGAAGGGTTTACTAACTTACAGGTGCCAAAATTCAGGATGTTTGATCTGTTTCTGATCCATTTTCCCAAGCACTATCCTTAAACATTCACCAACCAGAATTGAAGATATCCTAATGGAGCAGTTTCTCATTTCACTGCAAGTTTTTCACTTAGAGAATCATGGAATCATTGAGGTTGGAAAAGATCTCTAAGGATGTTACCCATCACATTTTAAAAAAAAAGCCAAAAATTTTCCAGCAATCAGAGATAATTTCATTGCCAACATCTGAAAATCCCAAGTTTTCCATTGTAAGGATCAGCAGGTTTAAATGCAGGACAGGTATGAAATCACTGCTCAGCAACCTGGATTTTCTGAGCATGAAAGCTCCCAAAAAATGAAATCCCAATTTCTTTTACAACCTTTTCTTTTTTGGAGAAAGCAGAACCCTAACATTTATGTTTGAATGCAGCATTTTGCCCCACTCTGAGGCAGAAAAGAGGATTTTCCTCTGCCTTGGAAAAAGGCTTCACTGGCCTCGAGGTGGCGACAGGATCGTGGATTCCAGGGCTGCAAATCCTAAAATTGAATCAATCTGCATCATTTAGAGCAACTCAGCCCCCCTAAATCTTGGAAATAAAAGGTTAAGGGAAGAGACAGCCTCAAATGCTTTTGCAGTTTGGGTTTTCAGATCGGGATGTAAGGAAATATCACCTCCACACTGATGCAGTATTCTCAAATTTCTCTCACCTGTATGTATAATATAATTAGACTGATCAGAAAGCAATTGTTTGCAGTTTTGCTTAGCAGCATCTTTTTAAAAGAATACTGTTATTTATGTGCTTAAACAGATTAATGTAATGTTAAGGAGGGAAAAAAGCACCACAATAAACTCATGCTAATACAAAAATTAAGGAAATGTAATGAAAAACTACAATTTCCAGGGGGAAATAAACAATATGCATTTATTTTAGAATGGCTTTCTACCAGAAAAAAAGTGTTTTCTCTGAAAGAGATGTACTAAAATTCTCTTTTTCTCTGCAACTACACGTGAAAACAGCCTAAATGCCACAGAGGAAAAAGAATTTTTTGACCCAGAGGGCAATGTAAGGAAGAGAGGGATGTCAGCAGTATAAAATCTACCCAGAGTAAGTGGGTTTTCAGGCTCAGAGGATGCTCATTGCTGTGCACTCATGTTTTGGTACTCATTTTCAAGAAGGAAAATCCAGTGGGCTTCAAGCCAGCCAGCCAAGCCTCAATGCCAAGGAAATTTATGGGCAAAGTCCTTCTGGAAGCCATCTCCCAGTTGTCACCTGCACATCCCAGCTGCCTAAAAGTGAATTCTCTTGGCTGAGCTACCAAAGAATTGCAGAAATGTTTCTGCCACCACAAATCTTATTGCAATTTTAACATTTTCCCACTGCAAATAAAAGACCTGAGAAGCCTAAAATCAATTTACCTGTCATGGCTCTGATTTTCCTGTATCTGATTAATCTGGCTTCATTCCTCAAGCTCAACATTCACATTATCAGAGATGAGGTACAACCTGTATTCATCCCACAGAGAAATGGAAATTTGTCCAAGAGTTTGGAAATCAGCTGTTCAGTGCAATTGTGGCTGTGTTGATAGATGCTCTCATGAATATGTTCATTAAAACAGATCACAACTTTAAAATTTAAAATAAAAAACAAACCAGCAACTTGGCCAATTTTTAGCATACAAAAATACAGTAAACAAGCAAGCTTTATTCTTATTTTCCTCCCCTTTTTAACAACCCTCTGTTACAGTAGGAGTTAAATTGATGTGATTTTCCATACAATTATCCATACTGTCACTTCCTGACCCATCAAACTGCTACATCTAAACTTCTAAATTTCTTCCAGGCATGAATGTTTGCAAAATCCTCTTACAAAGAACCAAATGTTTTGCCCAGAAAGGCTCAGTGAGCAGCACACACAATTACAATCACCTTAAATCTGTCCAGGGACAAGCAGAACCATATTCTGAGTCAGGTTTGCACACAAACCCCATAACAATCCCATTAACTTGCTGAAGCACTGCTTTTGTGGGAGTTATAACTCAGCAAAGATCCCTTATTTCAGCCATAAAAAGCACCTGTATCTCCCAGATTAGGGCAGAGGGATGTATTTCAAGCCAATTTGAGCATGGAGATTATTGAGACCCTTTTGTTGATGAAGGAAAACACTTCTGAGGCTCAAACAGAGCTCCAGACTGTTGCAGCTTCCACTGATGCAACACAAAGTGATTGGTATGAACTCTACACATGCTCAGGACAAAAAATGGCATTTTCAGAGCGAGGGAATTTGGTCTGCTGGAAAGACAGAATATAACAATGAAAAGGAGACCAAAGCCCTTGGAAGCTGAGGGGAGCTGCAAAGATGAATAGCTGCTCACAAAGCTTTAACCCACCACGGAATGCAAATTGCCCAAAGACAAAAGAGTCCAGAACTTCAAACTGAAGCGAGCCTTGAAGAGAAATTTCATTTATTTAATCCCCAGTAAACATAGCTGGCTGGGGGGCTCAAATACCTCTCTCCTAATGCAGAGCCAGCACCCTCCCTGAAATATTATTGAAACAGGCCTGCAGCTGAAGGGGAAAAAAACTTCTGCTGGTCCACAGCAGATTTATGCTCTGGCATTAGGGAGGAAATCCACTGAAATGAGTAAACATGGAAACTGGAAGCACGAATCTCCAGGTAGTTTCTGTTGTGCTCCTTGGCAAAAAGGTCCAGAACCAACTGACAAGAGGTTTATGGAGTGGGGAGAGGTTATCCTAATGTCTCTGGGTTTGAACATTAAATTCTACATTTCCATGAAATGGAGAATGCCTATATATCCATCTTATTACATTAAAAGTTGCACTAAAAGCTGAAGCAAAAGCTATTTTAAAAATAAAATTAGTTGTGTGCCAAATTCTAGTTGTAAGACTGAAGAACTAAGCTTCCTCTATTTCTTGAGAAGTGACTAAAGATTGCACCCATTAGTCTGAAAGCTTTTTTCAAGTATTGAATTAATTATTCTCAACGATGTATTTCAATTTTGGTGGAATGACAGTTTTTTCCAACACAAAAATAATTCTCTAAAACCAATGAATACTACAATTTAATTACCTGCATTGGTGTTCACCATCTCTGTTATGGCACATTTTACTTCACCTTCTTTCTACTAAAAGGTGTTTAAAATCCAAGAACAAGAACTTGGCAGTGAAAGTCTCCCTGAGCCTGAGGAGGAGCTGGCTCCTTAAAGCATTCCCAGAAGGAATTCCAGCCCCACATGTGAGGGACAGGCACACACAGCCCTTAGTGCTTCCCAGGCTGCTCCCACCAAGCCATGGGCTTTGCAAATTGCCATGGCAACACCAGTTTCTTTACAAGTGGCACCAGGATAGTAAATAAGCATATAAACCCTCCCTGGAGCTGGCAATCATGTCCCTTAAGCTGGCGTGCCCTCCCTCAATGACAAACATTGCAAGGGTGTCAGTGGCACGTGGGAAATCCACAGGCAGGGCAAAATCCTGTTAAGAGCCTCTAGAAAAGCAGGGGCAAGGGAAGGAAGCAGCTCTTTAACAGCAGCACTGACCCCTGCTCATACAGAGAGTTCAGCTCTGCTGGGAGGAAAGGCTGGCACAGCTGGGATTGCTCACCTGGAGAGGAGAAGCTTTGGGGTGACCTCAGTGTGGCCTTGCAGGGCCTGGAGGGGCTACAGGAAAGATGGAGAGGGACTTTTTATAAGGGATGAAGGGATAGGACGAGAGGAAATGGTTTCACACTGCCAGAGGGCAGGGTTGGATGGGATGTTGGGAAGGAATTCCTCCCTGTGAGGGAGGTGAGGCCCTGGCACAGGGTGTCCAGAGAAGCTGTGGCTGCCCCACCCTTGGTTGTGGACCCTTGGAAGTGTCCAAGGCCAGGTTGTGTTGCCTCAGGTTTCAGCTTTTATATTTTCACATTCTGTGCTGCTTNTTGGGTCATCTTGGGTGCAGCCCTGGCTGGGCTCTGGTGCTGCCCAGGGTGGATCCATTGAGACCTTTTAATAAATCCTTACTTTATTCTGGAACTCTGCCCAGCCTCTGCTCTAGGGCAGCTTTCACAAGGCATCAGTTCAGGGCTTTTTTCTGCTATGGGAAGAAAAGCTGGAAGGGGGATCTGGATCCATTGGTTGCAAAACCAACGAGTTTTAAAACACAAGTGCACAGGAACCATGGGAAAGACAACGTGAATTTTTTATGTGCTCCCTTGCCAGGAGGACATGAGTTGGACAGGGCTTGGAGCACCCCAGGACAGTGGAAGGTGTCCCTGCCATGGCAGGGGTGGCTCTGGGTGATCCTTAGGGTCCCTGCCAGCCCCAGCCACTCCATGACTCCACACAGACACGGCAAGTGGAGCAAAGCCCAGGCTGTGGCACAGGATCAGGGCACCAGGGCACTGCTGGGGAAGGCAGGGGGCACCTGAAGCTCCAGGGGTGACACACCAGCTCAAACCAGGCAGAACAAAGCAGAGCCACCCCCGTGCTCAACAAACACAGCACACGATCCCCTGTCCTGGCTGGGAGCTGGGGCACCTGGGCTTCAGCTGGACCCGGCTGGGCTGCTGGCTTCACTGCAGGCTGAGCCTCTTGGCAGCTGCTAACAAACATCTGGGAGCCTGCCAGAGAATCCTGCCCTTCCCTGTGGGCCAGGGCTCATCTCTGTGCTGACCTGAGGCCACCTCTGCTGAAGGTGCAGGTGGAATTCTGCAGCCAGCCCTGAACCACTCCCACAGCCCTTCCACTGCCCAACCGTGCAGGCACACAACACAAACACTGTCAGGTCCAAAAGACACACATGATCAAAATCTTTCAATCTTTTAAAAGAATCTTTTTCTTTCTGTTGTTTTTTTTTTGTTTGTTTGTTTTTTGGTTTTTGCCTTTTTTTGCTGGTTTTTTTTTTTGTTTAGTTGTTTGTTTGGTTTG
>VZRH01002090.1:291926-323363 GCA_013397555.1 Urocynchramus pylzowi
AAAAGGGCCCTTGTTTTTTTTTTTTTTTTTTTTTTTTTTTTTTTTTTCCCTTCCACACATCTTTCTCTTATTTTTTTTTTATTTTTTTGTTTCTGTCCTTTTGCTCTCTCTTTCTGCCTCATTGAATCCATTAAGGCCTGCTATTGAGAAATAAATTTTCGTTGGGACTAGTGACTGAGTCTTAACTGCTGGCAAGCAAGGCTTAACTCCTGAGGGGAGGGAAAATGATGGGTAAAATATAGAAAAAAAACATCTCTGAGTTTGGCTCTTCAAGCACACTAGTTACCTAGCAGTATCTTGCTCCACAAGGAAGAGGAATAACCTAATCCCAGGAATTTTCCCACTTCTCTCATGCACTAATCCTGACACACTGAGCTCTCTTTCTGCTTGTATTTCCCAGCAGATTAATGTATTCTCTTATTTTAAGGCCACATGCCAGTGATTTTTGCACAACTGGAAATTACAAGGCCTCAAGAGAGGTGCTGCTATGAGAGAGGTCCTCAATTAACACAGAATTACTCCCAGTCAGAGATGTTAGCACTCTTCAGGCCTATTTTTAAAAATTATTTTAATTTTTGTTATTGTTTTCCATCACGGAATTGTTGGCCCAGTTCCATAAGTGTAAATCTAGTGCCTGTGCATGCAGAAACAGAAATCCAAATCTCACTTGATTTTCTTCCTCAGCTTATATCCCAAAACTAGCAAAAGACACATTAGCTTCCCTTATTAAGGTTTTTTCCTGCTTTGTGACTCTCAGGGACTGGAGACAGCTACAGAAATTCTGTGACTCTTTCTGGCTGCTGTTGCAGCCTTGCTGCAAACCTTTGGGCAGAACAGATAGGCTCCAAGCCTTACAGAGAGGTAAGCAATTAAATACAACCAGCTTTAAAGCTTAAAAAAGATGTTGTTCTTTGGAGAAATTGTTGAAACTTACTGCTTGGTATTTCAAATTCTTTGTTTTAGGCAGGAAAAAAAGATCAAAATTTTAAAGTACAGATATAGGGCTGAGTTCTTGGGTTCTCCTCGTTGCATTTTATAATTTTTTTATTATCAAAATATTATGAATAACAATAAGATTGAGCATAATTGGGGGGCACATAATTCATGGCATGGTAGATTATTTCAGGGCCACCAAAGCCCAGTTCAAACCAAGAGAGATGAAATTCACCTCAGAAGCAGGACAAAAAACCTTGGGGGGAAAAAAACCCCTCAAACTTCTGAGAGTGACAGAAATCATTCACAAAATATAAAGAAACATGAGCTGGAAGTGTGTGTGAGGGCGTGCAAAAAGAACTTTTTATGTCTGGATAATGAAGTTTTCTGGGGAAGTACATCCATGAACCATCCCCTGCTCCCCTCCAGGTGGAGCAGGGAGCAGAACTATAAAAACAGAGCTAAGGGGGGACATTTGGAGTTCAATAGTGAGAGGTGACACCACACTCTGCCAGCAGGGCCTGGGAGCTCCTATTTTGCATTTTAAATTGTTCACAAAAATTCTGGGCATTTTCCTCAACAGCAGAATGAAAAATAAATTATAAGCAAAAGTTAACTACAGCTGCAGCCTTATTTTATATATTTAGTTTAGTAGTACATAGTACACAGTAGTACACAGAGCTTAATTTGTTGGAATAAACTCCCAACAGGTCAGGTGTCTATTTTATATTGAATTATTCAGAACTGCAGCCCGGGACAGGTGGTCCTCAAAAGCATCATAAAATGAAAAAACCCAGAGCTCTCTAGCTTTAGTTACACCTTGTTAAAATGTGAGTGTGAATTAAGAGTATCTTAGTCCATTTCCTTGGCCACCTCAATTATTCATTATAAATGGTCCAGTTTTCAGTGACTGCTTCCTGCCCATCACACTCACAGATTAACAATAATGTCAAAACCCCTTTTCAGGACATTTTTCTGTTATTGTTAATAGGATTCTATGTCAAGATGTCCCAGCAAACAGGCTGTACCTGTTCTCTCTCACCTCTGGTTTTTTGACAGATATAATTAATATAGACTTCCAGAAATGTCCTGACACTTAACTGGCCCTTCAGCTCAGCAAATCAAAGTGACCCGTGGCACTAATTACCAAGGGAGGAGCAGTGCAGCATTGCAAAGGAAGCAGCTGTGCAGCTAGAAAATGAATTTCAGGGAATCACAGAATAATTAAGGCTGGAAAAGACCCACCCTTAACCCAGCCCTGCCAAAGCCACCACTGTCCCCAGGTGCCACATCCACGTGTCCTTTGAAGGCTTCCAGGGATGGTGATTAAACCCCTGCCCCGGGAGCCTCTTCCTGTGCCTGATCACCTTTTCAGGGGAGAATTTTTTCCCAATATCCAGGCTAATCCTGCTGCAACCCGAGGCCACCTCCTCTCATCCTGTCCCTGGTTCCCTGGGAGCAGAGCCCGACCCCTCCTGGCTGCACCCTCCAGCCAGATCGTTTTAGAGAGAAATCAGGTCCTCCTTGAGCCTCCTTTTCTCCAGGCTGGACATCCCCAGATCCCTCAGGGAGCTCATCTTAAACCCAGATCCCTCAGGGAGCTCATCTTAAAAGACTGATCACAGCTTTAAATGCACTCAGCCTCTACAGGACTCTGGTCTAAGTTTTGTATTAAAGGTTAAATTAAATGTTCAGAGCAGGAAATATCTGGGGGTCTGAATGGAACCAAATTCGTTTTCCTAAATGGAACTTTTAGAGAACATTACAGGTGAAGGCAACAAGCACAATGGCAGGGGAAAGAGGAAAAAAAATCATGAGTAAAAGAGTAAAACAAGAAATGATGCCCTCATTTGCANAGCCTCCAGATCCCTCAGGGAGCTCATCTTAAACCCAGATCCCTCAGGGAGCTCATCTTAAAAGACTGATCACAGCTTTAAATGCACTCAGCCTCTACAGGACTCTGGTCTAAGTTTTGTATTAAAGGTTAAATTAAATGTTCAGAGCAGGAAATATCTGGGGGTCTGAATGGAACCAAATTCGTTTTCCTAAATGGAACTTTTAGAGAACATTACAGGTGAAGGCAACAAGCACAATGGCAGGGGAAAGAGGAAAAAAAATCATGAGTAAAAGAGTAAAACAAGAAATGATGCCCTCATTTGCACATATTCAACTCCAAATCCTGCTTCTTGTGGCATCTACAGCAGCAGAGTTGCTCCTTTGAGAAAAAAAAAAAAAGTTCTCTGCTTTGCTCTGGTGTTTCCAACTTTTCCAGTGGGGTTGTGTAGAAAGTGAAACACTTTCATGAATAATGAAGGCAGCAAGGACAGTATCAGAGCCCCTCATCCTTTTATGTGAATATTCAACAGCTACACCCCCCAGAAATGCTGCCAGGTCATTGCTCAGGGTTTACAACGATGAGCTGCAGACTGAGCAGAGTCCTTCCAGAGATGCAGTGGATATCCAGTGACAGATCAGGTGAGAAGTCATAAAGGAGACCCTGTGCAGTCATGAATGTCATTTTTTGACCCACAGCACTGTTTAATCGAGCATCTCAGCTCATGTTTCTGTAGAGAGGAGCCACATCAGAGCTTTTGCTCACGTGGCACAGCAAAACCTCCCAGCAGAGCTCCCTGGGCTGTGGGTAACAGAGCATCTGCAGGGTGGAAAGGGCTGAAAAGTGACTGACAGAGCCCCATTATTATCAAAGGCTTGGTGAGAGCGTGAAAGGCATTTGCAAATTGATTATGACCTGAAAAACCAAGCAGATTTATTTTAGAGCAATACCCACAGCCTCTTGGCTCTGGGTCTACAACATCCCTGCTCTCAGCACCACCCTCTGCATTTACCAGCCTCTGCTCCTGGGGCAGCTCTGAAATATAAAATATTGAGAGGCAGCTTCAATTCAACACCTTCTAACATCAGCAGGAAGTGGAAGCTCAGGGAACCGAGCACAAAGAGAAGGAAAGGATCAAAATATTCAGAATTCAGAATCAGATAGAATAATATTCAGTGATTATGGTATGTAGAGCAGTTCCAGGAAAAGTTAAAGAATTCATTCCTGTGAGATTTTTCTCTCTTGCAGCTGGTTCTGCACAATGAGAAGGATTTCTCATCACTTATTAAGCAGTAACTAGTGCAGAAGTAAAAATCACTGTGCAAGAACTATTTGATTTTAGCACTGGCAAAAGAATATTTGCATGATGTTAACAAGAACTCATTCAAAAAGACACAAAATATTTGAGAATTGGTCTCAGTGTTCATACAATCAGTGTGATATTCTAATACTCAATAAAACCCTGGAGGGAGAATGCTCTTTGAACACTTCACATCAGAAAATGCTGGCTTGGTGTTGAGTCATAACATGACAAAACCTCATCTACAGTTTAATTAATGTGCTGTGGGTGGAGTAAAATGTTCAGATATCAATAAATTAAAAATTATACAAAGGCTGGGGGGGGGTTTTAATATTTTTGATTCAACTTCTCCTCATCTACAGCACAAAATTCTGAAGCACCTCAATGCTGATTAGCTCTCATTCCCACTCAAGAGGTCCAGGCAGGAAAGCTAGATTATTTTTTGAGTCAATTAATTTAGATTATTAATACAGAAGTCTTTTCAAATCAGTAATTGGAGACACTCAAACCCAGCTCTGTAGTGACACAGATGACACAAAAAATGGGCTTTGATTAGGGCTGGATAACAGAAATGTAACACAATAATAAAAAAGAAATAATTTTTAAACAAAATTAAATATTGTAATGAACCAGCATGTAGGGAATAACTGATTAATGGAGGGAAACTAATCTTTGGAAGAGGTTTTCCCAAGACATGAGCAATCCCTGTCCTTGGAGGTTTTTAAGATGCAGCCAAACACCAAGACAGCAGTTCCAAGTTCAGTGCTGAAGCTTCTTTGACCACCAAGTTCCACCAGAGGCATTCCAAGTGCCTCCCAACCTTTACAATTTTCTAACTCCAAGTCCCTGCCAGCTTTTCAGACCAGGGATAACAGAACAGGACAGGGATGTGTTGATGCACCCAAAAATTAACAAATAGCAGGAAAGAAGAATTAAAATGCTTTTCTACAGCTGTGAGTCCAGCAGGCTCCTCCCTTCAAAAGGAATTGGGCAGAGAGACCTGAGCTCAATGCAAGGCTTTGTTTGCAAAAACTCTCATGAAAATAAAAAAATAAAAAGGAAAATATTAGGGTTACTGCCTTCAGCAAGCAATTTAGGAAAAATACTTTGGCAGCTGCTGGTGTGGCTCTTTCAAAGTTTAAAGCACAAGGATATTTAGTTAAATTAATAAAAGGATAATCAAGATCCATAAAAGAACAGGTTCCCTTCTACCTGAAGATTTCATTAATGAAAGAGGAAAATAAAAAAATTAGGGAGACTCAGCAGCTCTATGTACAATATAGAAAAACTCAGAATTGTCATAACCAGAAATCAAAAGTAAGATTTTGTAAAAATCAGATACAGAACCAGACCCAATGATCAGAGACTGGAATGATAATTTAAATGTTAAAAAAATTAACTTTCTTCAGTCTTCTAGATAATTCTTACCTTATCTTTGGAAGCATTTGATCTCAGCTACTGAAAACTCTTCTCCATGAGATAGAGATCAGATATTATCAAGCAAGTTTCAAAATACACATCAGATTATGGTAACTGCATTGGCATATTTTCCTCCTTCTGATTTTGAGTTTCTCACTGGAAGATCCTGCATTTTGTGTATTTGCAACATTTAAAATGTGAAAGCTGGCACACAAGTACCTTGGGATCTAAGATTGGATAATTCAGGGCAAGAAAAGGGTGAACAATTAAGGACAAGGACCTCTGAAAGGGCACCAATCTATTTCACCTGAAAGCTGCCAGAATCACCTGGATTTACTCTGCTATTTCACATCTGTGGGGAGGGGAAATGGAAATGCTTTGTGAGAAAGTGATGAATTTCAAGAACAGTAATGGAAAAGGCTGGAACATCCTGTTACCAGTGTAATGAGCACTTCCTCTGGAGTTAAACTTTATGTTAGTCTTAATATATTTAATATCCTGAAATATTAAATATTCATGACCTGTGGTAGTGCTGGTTGGAGAATGATGGGGTTATTTTATAACAGCTTTTAAGGCTTGGATTCTTTTTCCACCATGCATTAGAATGCAGAGTAAAAAAGAGGAAAAGGGTGAACCAACCTCCTGAATATTTCACAAAGCACAAGTGTGTGGAGAGGACACACCTTCTCCATCTCACCTCTGTTTCCCCTGTCCTCTTTCTCTCCACTGTCCTGTCCCATAGACACCTCCCTTTGAAAAAGTTCCAAAGGTAATAAAACTTTAAGAAGTTTTTTGCTTTGGATAAATGTATTTTTTCATTGAGATTATTCAATCCAATTAAAGTATGTAATAAATTTAACAGACTGTTATATTATTATAATAAAAAACCCAGAAGTCAATTTTAAATGTTTCCTGGAAATGAGCATATAATAAATTCAATTTAGTGGGAAGGCTTATGGATAAGCTTAAATATGAATTGTAGAAATGGCTTTAGATTTGAAATGGAAACTTCAGCCCAGAAATCTGCTACATCATTTATATTTCAGAGCATTTAATCCATTTACAGCATCCCAAACACCTCAGTTCTGCCTTTGTTTTTAAGCTGGGAAGTTTGCTGCTCTGGGAAGGCAGTGCCATGGCCCAGATTTCCAGAGATTAGGCTGAAAAAAGTGGCAAGTGGAAGAGTATTGAATAAACAGTGCATTAAAAAAATTAAAAACAGTAAATGTATGCCCAGGGGAAAAACCTGTGCTGCAGAAACAGAGCTGGAAACAGGAATTATTGGCTAGGATAGATCCTTCCTGCGAGCCATGGACCCTCTGGAAAGGCAGATTCATGGATACCACAGAGTCTCCTGAGAAATGTGGGAATTCACCAGTCCTGAGGAATTCCTCAGGATCCTGGAAACACAACAGCTGCTCATGGTAAACTGATTGAAATGATGCAAGTATATCATGAGTCTGCCTCTTACAGAACCCTGGTCTAAATGTTTTAAGCTTGAGACCTATAAAGCTGAATATTGGGTATGAATTCCCTTCTCTTTGCACTTCTGTTGCAAGACTAGAAGTTGTTTCTGCTTGTTGAAAAGTTTATTATCCCATTTCTGGTGCCCAAGACAGGCTGTTCTTTCCCAGGCTGACCTCATCAGAGAGGTGGTTATCAAAATCAGTCTGAAATAAAATCAATTTATTCCACCTACCTAAAGCTGAGGGCTTAGCTAAGCCATCAGAAAAAGAAAAATAAAAAGGTCATACAGGTTATCCACTTTCAAAGCACAAGATCTGGTTCTGGGGAATTGGTATCAACTGAAGGAATGGAAGAACAATAAAAATCCCGGATGTAAACTCCAGAAATGTAAAATAAATCCTTTCTAAAGTCACTTCAGCCCCTTCTGAGCCCAGGATTGCTCCCAGTGCTCCTCCTCTGAGTGCATCTGGGCCAGGCTCGCGTGCGTGCACACACATGCAGCCACGGAGCCTTTCCCTGCACCCTGGGGCAGATTAAACCATGCTAGAATACATTTCCATCCTCAGACATTCCTTCTGATGGAGAAAAAAACCCAGTTTTGCTCAGTTTCATTTCTTCCCCACCAGCTGCAGCCTCTCAGAAAACTCCAAAGTGCTCGTTCACCTCCCTGAGCCCACGTCAAAGATGTGGGGACATTTATCCTGTCATTCCCTTGGATCACACTGGCTTCTCCAGATTCCTCTCTTTAGGATGTTTCCCCTGCCTCTAAACTATTCATTCTCATCCTGATGCCTCAGGTTTCAGCTTTTATATTTTCACATTCTGTGCTGCTTTGGTGTGTGGGTCTGGGCTTCACATTCAGGGATGGTGAGCTCTCTGCACAGAGCAGGGAGACAAAACAATTCCTGCTCCAGCTGGGCACCAAGGACAAATGATCCAAACCTCAGGCCCAGGAGCACAACCAAGGTGGGCTGGAGAGAGAAAAACAAGCAGGGTGGGGCTGCCTGGGCTAAAGCTGGGATGGGACAATGAACTCCAAGGTGCAAATGGAGCAGAGCTGATCCCAGGGAGAGCCCCCGGGAGCGGCCGTGCATTTTGGGGCCATTTTGGGTCATCTTGGGTGCAGCCCTGGCTGGGCTCTGGGGCTGCCCAGGGTGGATCCATGGAGGAGATCCTTTAATAAATCCTTTATTCTTTAGCTCTGCCCAGCCTCTGCTCTGGGGCAGCCTCCCCAAGGCATCAGTCCCTCCCCTGGCAGCGTTTCTCAGCAGTGGTTTTCCCTGTGGTGATGAAGGTGGGGCTGCAGGAATCTCTGTGTGTGAAATACTTGCATGGGAAATGCAGCAGCAGATTGAGTGGCACAGTTGGCAAACACACCCACAATCAGCAATTGGGAACAGCCAAAATGTTGATAGTATCAAAGATGTATGCAGCTGACACAGCTGAAAAATTTCACTCTGGCATTTTCTAAATTTCAAAAATCCATGATGATTCAAATATTTCACTTATAAACAGAGGTCACTAAAAAGGAAGCAAAAAATAAAAACCAAAAAACCCAACCACAATCCAAACTACAAATAAGAAACAATTGAAAATTAAATGTTTCAGTGCAGCTATTTTGTTCCTGGTTTCCTTTAGTTCCAACATGAAAAACCAGTGCTTTTTTTAGATCCTCCCTCCAGATCTGTGGCTCTTTTCCTCTCTCAGTGTAGTTGATTATTCATAGATTCTACTCAGAGCTGTGGCTGACACCACTCCAGGGACAGCTTCTTCCTCACCCCATGGCTCCCCATCCCTGCTCCCAGGATTGAGTAGAATTCACTCAAAAAAAGCTAAATATTTTTCTTTTCCCCCTTAATACACCCATCTTGGTCCCTCTCTGAGTGCTTTCATTATTTCTGCTTTTGGTGTTCAATCTGCATTTTTAGATTCTCTTTTTGTGTGCATCAAAACTCTCAGTGACTCTTTTCTGGGACTGAGAGTTTTAACTCCTGGCAGTTTGGGGCAAAATCCAAGTTTTGCAGAATTTGTGCCCAGACATCAACAAAACCTGGATTCTGTCCAGGAAAGCTCATTGCTAAATTAACAAAAATAAAACAAAACCACCCAGCCTCACCTAAGAAAATTAGGGGAAAAGCAAATCACAAAACCAAAAGGACCAAAAAACACAAACAACTCTTAATTACAATTAATTTTGCTATTTATACACCCCCCAAGTGCAGTTCCTCAAGCAGGAGAAATTCTTCTGTTGGAGAATTTATTTCCTGGTGGAAATAAATATTTCAGCCTCACCTTTCCAGTGGATTTGGTTCCTTTCCAGATGCAGAAATAGCAAATAGTCCAAGCAGCCAGGAGGCAGAGGGCGAGCTCCCAGCGCAGATTCCCAATGTGCTCAATCCCATCGGAAATTGCCAGCACCCTTCGCCTTCCATGGGGAAAAAAGAGGGGAAAAACATTATAATAATGAGCTAAAACAGCATTGCATGGGAAACACTGGGATAAAGCTGTCTTAATTACAAAAAAATAGATGATAATATTGAAGAAAACAGTATTACATATGAAAAACCAGGATAAAATTGAATCAATTACAACAAAAGATTCTAATTTGAGCTAAAACAGCACTACATGTGAAATACTGGGATTAAACTGAATTATTACCAAAAAAAAATTAAATTGATGAAATCAGCATTACGTATGAAAAACCAGGATAAAACTGAATCAGTTATGGAAAAAATTAAAATATCGAAGAAAAGCAGCATTACTTGTGAAACAATGGGTTAAACTTTTCCTTAAAGACAAAGAAAAATAAAGTATTTTATTTAGTTACCAATATATACCAGCTAAAAATAAAACACTTCTTAAATAAATGGATTTTTCAATTTGATTGGTTTTCCCAAAAGAAATTCTAACCTTTTTTTTTACCTGTTAAACTTGATTTTCATGAATTTCCTTTTGTAATTGAAACTATAACATTAAAATATTTCTTTTCAAAACCTCAACATTTTGAAGCTGCTTAAAGCAACAAATGCAGACATAAAGATATTCATATAAAAATTTTTAACACTCAACCTGAAATAAACCACCCCGAGCAGAGATTTCTTTAAAATCTGTATTTCAGGTTAATAAATAAATAAACAAAATATAAATTATAAATTAGTAAAGTTTAAGTTATAAGTTAATAAATAAATAAATATAAATTACAAATTATTACAACCTCAGACTTGTACTCCTCTCCCTCCACATTGTGAGTGAAAACAAATTAATTGATTTTCACTGCTTTCAATTGATTATATAATTAATGTCTACATAGGTATACAAATCACTTAATTACAATTTAGTAGAAAGGTTAAGCATTAAATTCAAACCAAGCAAACTACACTTGAATATATAAAATTATTCATCCTCTTGAATTTGGTTCAGTTATTGTCTGAGGCAATAAATTCAGGGATATAAAGTCTGATCCTGTAATTCCAGCCAATAAAATATAACAGGTAAATGATATAGAATATTTATATGGAAATATAATATTTATATGAAATATAAATATTTAAATGCAATGAAATGAAATTTATACAATGAAAAAGGAGGAATCTGCTCTGTCTCTGCTGTCACCCTTAGCAGGTGAGGATGAAGGGAAATTCCTGGAGTGATGGAGGGGGAGGCTGGAGATGCCAAGAGGGAAAATGGAAATATTGAAGCATGCCCAGGTTTCACACCTTCAGAGCTGCAGCTGCTGCTCCTGATGGAGGCAGCCACTCATAAAATGTGTGTTTAAAATTTCCTCTTTAGCTGGGGAATGACAGAATTAACAGGGTAAAGAAAAGTCACAATTAAAACCCCAAACTGCAGAATTTGTCTCCGTATTTCCCAATTAATAAAGACAGATCTTCCCAGTCAAAAACAAAGGGGGCAGGAAGTCAACACAAACTTTTTGAGAATTGTCTTCTTAAGTGTAAAATTGCTGCCACCTCATCCACATCTGTTGCCCATCCAGGAATTGGTTTTATTCTTCAAATCTCTATTCTTTAAATATAGCACCAGCTAATTTGGGAGAGATGTGATCCAGCATAGAGCACCCTCAGTTAGCCAAGACCTGCAAAGTGCCTGAAGCTCTGTCATCAAAATGCACCCAAATGAAGAGAGGTGGCTTTTAATGAAGGGTTATTTTAATCAAGAAGAGGAAGGACATAATTGATACCTGCAAACAACATCACTGAGACATAATTACAGAGAGAGGTGATGAAATACATCGTTAAAATTCAAGTTCTTCTAAGCTGTTTGACAGATGAACGTGGAATTTTACCTAGGATGAAGACCACCCTCCTTATAAATTCTCATCAAAACCCAAATGAAGTCCTTGAATTCTTAGATCACCCAGAAGAGGAATTAATTGCAAGAAAACCAGGACAAAAATTGGCATAACATGATAAGAAAAGGAATAAATAATATAGAGCAATAAATACTAAAAGGCCTTTTAAAGCAATACATTTTTAAGATGAAATCTGAGACAAAATATTTATTGTTGAGCCACAACAACAGTGGAATGGAAACCTTTTTCATTTAGCTATATTTTCACTGTGAACTAATAATGAAAAAAAATTCTTTATGTTTTAATCAGGTTTTTTATGGTATTTGGATTTATTTATCTACATGTGAACCCAAACATGAGTAAGGTTCCTTTTCCAAAATTGGTGTCCAATTCACTTCAATGCCTACACTTTCTTCCCCATCTGCAAAACAACTTCACAAATAAATGTTCTCTCTCTCATGAATAAAATATTTCGCCCACCAAAAGATGCCTTTGCCTTAAGAAGATAATTTTTAATGAAGGCTCGAGATGAAGATTTTTAAAAGCAACCAATTCCTGAGAGGAGAAAGTCAGAGCTCAGAGTTTTCTGGATCTCTGGAAGTCCCAAAGAGCAGGGACACCTCCCTCACCCACACGGGTCTCTTGGCCAGATACTTTTGTAAAGTGCCACAATGGCCAATTAATGGGCTCGCCACAATGAATTATCCCCGCGGGTCCCATTTAAAACAGACACGTGGTGCCAATCAAGGGGAACTGTCAGCACCATCGTGAGGATTCAATTACCCTGAAGTGCCCTCAGTCGGTTTGCATTCCCTTTGTTCCAGAAGAACAGAGGGTTGGCGTTTCCCTCAGAAAGGGAGCAGCAACGAGTCCAGAAGTGATAATTAATCTATAACATAAAATGTATGCAAAGAGCGGATCCAAGGAGGGGAAAGTCCTGCCCAGAGGCCAGCAGGGAAATCCCTCACAGCTCTCCCTAAAGCCAGACCTAAATTCTGCTGCTGGAACCATCTGAACAGCAGTGGTGGATGGAGTTTTGACAGGAGGGAGCAATCAGAACATGAAATTCTTCTCACAAAGCCTCAGTTCAGTCACATCTACCCCTATTCTTTTATTATTTGACTGAAATAACAGGAAAAGGGGAAGCATTTTGAAAATGTATGATTGTCCCCTGTGTCTGAGAAGTGAGGTTGATATTCAGGGGTCAGATCAGAGCTCTGCTCCTCAGCAGTGCAGCTTCTACCTAAAACCTACCATAAATCACTGAAAACAACAAAAAAGGTTGTGTAGCTTCTTCCAATCCTTCCTCCTCGTCTCTTACCTGCAAGAGCCCTGCCCTGCCTTGTTCTCCTCAACTCCTCATGCACAGAACACAGAAGCAAGCAGTAAAATCAGCACTGGATGTGCTCCTCTCTGATCTGAAGGAGCAAACATTTGAAAAGTTCTGTAGTGAATCTATAGCTCTGCTGCTTCGTATCACACTTGGGCGAAAAGAAAGAAATCATTTAATCCTAAATTTTTTATTAATTTTTTTTAAATTTAAGACTTGCTAAAGCTGAGCATCTTTAAAACCCTCTTAAATCAAATGAGAAATAACAGATATTTCATTGCAATGTCTTGACTCTTTCTCACTAGAATTCACTCCTGCCACTTCTTTATTTGAAGACAGATGATTATCAACAACATTCCTGGATAGATAAAAGCCCAAGAACCTGGGAGACCACAGTAGCTGGCAGTACAACTGCAGGTAACCATTTGAATTACTCCAGAACATCAAATCCCTGCTTGGTACAAAAGCCAGTTTAAGCAGAATTTACTGGCAACAACTTCAGGCTGTGTGAAACTTCGCTGTGAGAAAGATCTGTCCTGCACTGAAGACACAAATCAGTAATTACTGCTGGATGTCATTGAAAACAGAAATTGATGAGAGTTTGAAAGTGTGTATTGTAGTTATTCAGCTTGTTTTGCTGTGGTAGCTGTTTGAGGGGGGTGGGGTTTTTTGTTGTATAAAAATACTCAGCACTTCAGCCCCTTGAACCCACCCAGAGCCTGGGAGAGAAGCCAAGGGGTTGGTGGCACTTGAGCTTCTTGGGCAGAATATTGAGGGAAACACACTCCACTGCCATGGGGGGAGGCTGGAATCAAAGGTTAACTCAAACCAGGGCAAGGTTTTCATTCAATAGCAGCAAAATATTAATTCTCCACAGCATATCTTGCTCGTAAGTAGAATATTAAACCCCAGCCAGAGTGGATTTGTGGTGTCTCACACTGTGCTTGAAGGTTTCATTGCCTCTGATCACACACACATTTGAATTGGCTAAATGTTAGTGAAGATTCTTACATTTCTTCCTGTAAATAATGCAGAATAAGAGTGGCAAAAGTTCCAGGAATCTAATGAATCAAAGATAAATTCGGGTGGAATAATAGGGCACATCTCCAAAGGGGGCCTGTCAGAAATTCTGAGGTCTGGTCACAAGGGTCTGTGCAGTTGGGCTGAACAAAATCATGACAAAATTACTACAGTGTAGATTAATTCTACTTAGAGTAAGAAGTATTGTAAGCCTGGCTTAAATCTCACTGGAATCTAAATATAA
Organism: Urocynchramus pylzowi; assembly: GCA_013397555.1. Taxonomy (NCBI): domain Eukaryota; kingdom Metazoa; phylum Chordata; class Aves; order Passeriformes; family Fringillidae; genus Urocynchramus; species Urocynchramus pylzowi. The sequence goes on from VZRH01002090.1 coordinate 305,783, forward strand.
ATATGGATTAAAAAGGAAATAAAAATGGATACTCAGGAACTATCTAAATAGTTGGAACTATAGAACTAATAGAACTATATAAAGAAAAAATTCAGCATATTTTCAGTACACATAAAATAATAAACCCAGGAAGAAATTAGACCTTGTACAAGGACCTGGTGCTCCCCACATGCCAGGGACACCCCGTTGCCAAGGGTTACCTCTGTTCCCTCAATTGACATCACTGCATATGCACAATTTACACAAAATTTACTCAGATAAAGTCCCACGGGGAGATGATTTCAACAAGTATTAGGTTGGGAAATGGGACTCATTTGTTTGAGAAACTACTGAAACACATTTCAATTTGGTGCCTCAGTGCATGTGAGAGGAAGAAGGGCTCCTCTGTTGTTGGAATTGCTGGAGAGGGGAAGGTTATGAGATAACTGAAAAGCAACCTTTCCACCCAAATTTGAAAACAAACATTCTGAAAGCTCACACACTATTTATTGGCTATTGGAACACTGGATTTTCCTGGGAAAGAGAATCTTTAATAAAGTTTGAGGAGCTGGAACAGGCTCTCGAATAGAAAGAGGATTAACAGCTGCCAACACATTGGTAAAAGGAATGTTCTGGGGTACTTCTTGATTTATTTCATGATTTGGGAAGCTGAAGAACAGCTCCAATCTATTTGAGGAAGGTCCCTTCATGTTCCCACTTGCATTTGGAGCAGTTTCCAAGACACTTGGCTTTGAAAAGCCCAACAACAAACAGCAGCCAAACAGAGATTGCCCCTTGAGGCGCCTTGTCCTTGGAGCTCAGGGGCAAAGCTCCTCTCACCCTGGGCCAGGCTCTGCCCTCAGAGCATCCTGAGGGCATGAAAACCAACAAAATCCTGCAGTGCCCCTGTACAGAGCCCGTTTTATTTTATATTTTGGTGCACTTTTATCCCTGCAGTTGTCAAACCCAGCCCATATTTGCCTTGTGAACCTCGTCTCTGAGCTCCTTGTTCAAAAACCACAACACACCTGAGGGCCAGTGCTGCACAGATTCCTCATCAGTTTAGGGGAAAAGGATTGAGATCTTTTAGACATCCTCTATTTCTGTGTGAAAGTGAATTTAAGTTTCTATCTAAAGACATTTCCTTAACTCACATTTTTCTTTCTCTCATTGCACTTTATGCAATTAATATTCATTTATTTCTGTGAAAATTTGTTGGTTTGAATATTTCATACCTGTATGCATTCAGGTACCCTGTGCAAATACACAGTGTCTGACTCAGAAACTTGAGCAGATATTACTGAACTATGAAAATTCAGTATTCCAATCCCATGCACCAGAATCCTCTGTGGATGCTTGAAGTGCCAGGAGCTTTCCCATGCCAAAATACCTGTCAGGAAGGTGAAACATTTCCCAGTGGCTGTCTAATCCGAGCTAATTACTCTCTAATTTGGGAGAGGCAGATCCATGCATCCAGACTCCAAGGTGGAAAAGAAATAGCTGATATATGATAACTTTGGAAAATTATACTGATAAACTTAAAAAAATCTATGCTGAATGCTAAATATAAAACTGTGAAACCAAAAGGCTGGCAGCTTACTGTGTGAAATTCTTGGATTTTTTTACTTAACATAAACATATTTTATATAGATCAAGGTAAAAAAAATATATCCTTCAATAAAAGGAACCTAAAAAGACTGTTTTTAATTCTTCAGTCAATTCATTACTACATTTCTTGTACTGGTTTGCAAGATTTCTCTTCTCTTGTGTGGTTTGTTATCTTTTGACATTGAAAATGTAAAGAATGGTGCAATCTTGTCTTAGAGAACATTCTATGTCCTGGAACTATCAAAGCTGGGAAACATTTTTCAGCTTTAACACCTAAATTCTCTTCTGTGTATTACAGGATGTAAAAGATAACTGTCAGATTAGAGACCTTTTGAGTTCCATTGCATAAACAAAAAGTAATAGCTAGATCACATACCTCTGATGAGGGATTTGAGCAAAAATGTGTGGGAGACCTCTCCCTTTTCCAGGAGGAGAACACATATTTGAGCAGTGATAACCTTTGTGAGTTTTAGCCCCAGAGTAGCACTGAACCATGGAACGGTTTGGGTTGGAAGGGACCACAAAAATCACCAAGTTCCACCCCCTGCCCTGGACAGGGACATTTCCCACTGTCCCAGGCTGCTCCAAGACCCATCCAGCCTGGCCTGGGGCACTGCCAGGGATCCAGGGGCAGCCACAGCTGCTCTAGGCAACCTGTGCCAGGGCCTGCCCACCTCCCAGGGAGGAATTCTTTCCCCATATCCCAACTAACCCTAATCTCTTTCAGTCTGAAGCTATTCCCACTTTTCCTGGCACTCCATCCCTTGTCCAAAGTCTCTCCATCTTTCCAGCAGCCCCTCCAGGCCCTGCCTGGCCACAATCAGTGGCCCCATTCAGTCACCCCAAAGCTTCTCCTCTCCAGGTGAGCAATCCCAGCTGTGCCAGCCTTTCCTCCCAGCAGAGCTGCTCCATCCTCTGCCCATCCTGGAGCCTCCTCTGGGCTCTCTGCAGCAGCTCCAGGTCCCTGCTGGGCTGGCCCAGGGCTGGACAGTGCTCCTGCACTACAGAGCACACCCTGGATCAATGTCAGAATTCAGAGCTCAGCAGGACACCACTCGGGCTGCAGTCAGTTGGTTCTGCCCTTACTTCCACCCAAATCCTACAATCTGGATTAGCAGGAGGGGAGGAGGAGCAGCAGAGACACACTGGGCACTGCTTGACCCTGCTTTGTCCAGCTGCCCTGAGGAGCTCGGGGCTGTGATGGTGACTTGGGCAAGAGTGGCACAGTGACAGCACTAACAGCCTACAGAGAGCAAATATCTGACAGAGATAATGCCTTGAAAAGAAATTATTCCTTCCAGACTTTCTTTCCCCTCCTCTAGAACCTGGTAGTTGGGAAACCAAACACGGGCTGGTTGTGCCAGGTGTTTTCCCAGGGCAGTGGTGTGGTAATCACTGAAACACCTCCAAAACAAGCACAGCTACAAAAGTTAAATAGATCCCAGTGGATTTTTTGCACCTTCAGTCATTAAAAGTGTTTAAAATCGAGAGAGAGGGAGTCTGGATGCCAAACTCTCCCTGCAAGTAAACATGGGATGACACCTTGGCTTCTCTGGAATATCCAGAATAAGAGCTACAGGCTCTGTGTAGTGTCCAAACCTCTCCTTTGAGGGTTTCATGGAAACTTCAAAGTAGGAAATATACTCACAGATTTCTAAAAGAGCTAAAAATGGTCCTTGATAGATATTGCTGAATACCCATGTGTACTCCCCAGCCAGCAGTGCTCAAGGATTAGAAAGAAGGAGTTCAGCTTTTAGAAGCTAATCCATGGGTTACAGATTGAAATAAATTTATTGGAAATTCTTTGAAGTGTAAGACTTCATTTCTGGAAATCCACTGAATTCCATACTTGGCTTGTTTCTCAAGGCAGCAGACAGACAATTCCCAGAGGTCACCCTAGCAAGAATCCCTCAGCTACAGCATTATTCTGAAATATTTGCCTCTTCCAGCAGATCCAGTGTGAATCACACATAACAGAATGAATCATTCCTGGTTGAGCCACATTTGCTGCTATCCAACCTAGTTCCTTCTCCTTAAATTCCTTCCAGGGTTGAACATTGTTCCATTCATTACCCATTTCTATTCACCTCCAATTAAAAAGTGAAATTAGGCTTTCCTCTGCAAAATTTTCTAGTACATCTTGCAAAACACGAAAAGAAGGACACATTTCTTGTGTCAACCCCTGGCTCATTAAGGTCAGTACAGTTTGACTGTATAAATAATAATATAACGTATAACAGTGTATATATGTATAATAATAATGTATAAATATATTATTTTTTCATTTTTACATGTGTGTATCTGTGTATCTCTCACACTGAAACAGTGAGGGATAAACACACAACATCCCATTCCTGACCTATTTTCCTTACCCCTCTTTCACTGAAGTCATGGCAACTTCTCCTTACCCAACCCCAAGGGTTTAATCCTGTTAAACCACTTTTTGTGCTGTTCCACTCACCTCTGTTCTACAGTCTCTTTTCTCAATATATCCAATGACTCCTTCAGGCTTTTTTTGTAATTTTCCCTCTCCTCTCTGAAAAAGTCATCCAGCAACAAAAATCTCCCTTTTTATTCACCTTGAGTGGTATAAATTAGCTCAGCACACAGCACCAGCTGTGAACTGAAAGCACCCAGAAGAAATCAAGTCAAGCTGATGCCTCTCAGAATTTGTGTGGAGCCTTTTAGAAAACCTGTACAGTTGTACTCAGCTTTTCACTATTAATTAAATGTTCACCAAATGAGAACTACTGAGCACAAAATATTGAGAACTGCTGCATGATCTTGTAAAACAGACCTTCACAGTGAGTTTTTGGCTACAAATTCATGCAACAAATGAATGGTGATAAGCTCTTATCTCTTCCCACAGAACAGGCCAAAAGAACACCATTACCTGACTGGCAAAAAAAAATTAAAAATGGAAAAAATTCCTCTGTTGACATATTTCTTATCTCACTGGCCTTACACTCTAGTCACCAAAAAAACCCTAAGATGTGAAAAAGAGCAGGGGGACAAGGAATAAAAAACAACTTACAGCTCAAAAGGGAAAAAAGAAAGCTGCAAATGGACAGGAGTTATTTTGGGAGGTCTCAATGCTTTGTCCACATTTGCAGCTCCTGGATTTTCACAAAATATCACTCTGCTGTAGCACTCGCAAATTACAGAATTATTAATTAAATCCAGATTCATTCTACTGGATCAATTTTTCATTTATGAACTCAAACCTATGGACACCAGCTATGAAATAAGTAAAGAAGAGCTGTTGAAGGGATTTGGGGGAGATTTCAGTGATTCCCTTTGCACCCAGAGGCCAGCAGTGCCCATAGCAATGTTCCAAGGCCTGCACTGATTGGTGTTCTGGAGCCTTTCCAGGAATTCCTGGGCAATGTTTAATGAGCTTCCTCAGGAACTCCTCCTGACACAGCAAAGCAATTTTGCTGTCATATGAGAATATAGTGCAAAACAGTGAAATAATAATTAAAAAAAAAAAAAAGTTGTTTTGTTTCTTCCAGCCTGTGCTTATTATGATTTTTACACAGTAAAAACACCTCTCCTTCGAGCATTTAATTTGATTTAAAATCCCAAGCAACCACCCTTTCTGTTTACATCCTGAATCTACAAAGCCATATTTGAGAAATATGCTTTAAAAGTTTCTAAACATTTGATTTTTCTTATTGTGATTTTTTTCAAGAGCCAAAAGTAGGCAGAGGCTTGATGAATTGCATGGAAATCTGTCCTTTACACAGTATCCACGCTGAGATAGCAAAAAACCAGAGGAATGTGATTCCTGTTAAATGACATTTTCAGTTACTTGTGCATCTCTAAAATGCCTCTCAGCAAAGCCCTTCCCATTCCCAATTCCAAGACAGGGAATAAATGTACTGGACACATTCCTGGACAGTTGGAAATAAAAGTCTCTTATTTAATTGGATATTTAAGGGATTACAGAGGTATGAAAAAATATGCCTTGGAAGATCTCCATATGATTTGTTAGCACTTCCAGTCTTGCACATCTCATTCCTGTGGTCAACCAGTAAAGAAAATAATTCCTGGAGTGGGCAACTTTGTCAAACATGGATGGGAATTTTCAGCTTGTCCTCTGGGGAGATACTGGAGGGGACTAATTGGTTTCAGGCAGCAAATGGCACCAGAAGTATCCTTCTTTCAGTTTTTCAAATTTAAAAGTTTATCTAGACAGTTCCTAATTTCAGTTTTCCAGATTTAAGTTTGTGTAGATCCTTCCTACTTTCACTTTCCTAGATTTAAAAGTTTGTGTAGACACGTCCTACTTTCAGTTTTTCAGATTTCAAGGTTTGTGTAGATACTTCCTAATTGCAGATTTCTAGAAGATTTAAAAGTTTGTATAGATATTTGTAGGATGCTGTACATAATAACTCAGGAAAAAAGGGGATGAGCTGGTTTTATAATTGCATAAAACCAGATAAAGCTGAAGGGAGGCCTTTCAATGGAAGAGTCCTAATAAGAAATAATTTAACATTTTTTAAATTAAAAAAAAATTAAAAATAATTAATAAAAAATAAATTTAAAACCCTACACAAAAACCCCAGTAAACCAACAAGTTATGAGAAACCAATGAAGCCCTGGCAAAGGCAGAAGAAACACTCCTGGTTATTTTGGCTCGTGCTGCTCCTGGCTGATTTGGCCAAGCCCACCACGGCACCACTTAGGTTTTGCTGTTTTAGACCTTCCACTTTATATTAATTTGACCTCTTCAAGCAAAATGTGCTTCTCTCATGTAATTCTTTCCCTACAACAGCAAAAAGTACATATATAGATGTACAAGTCTAAACATACAGTCCTGTCTTAACCCCAATAATGGAAATGCCCTTATTGGTTACTAATAAAACAGATTTACCATTTTCAGCAAAATTGGGTAGCTAAGCCAATTTTATTCTAAAGATCATAGTTTTTGAGCACCTCACTCAGTTTCTGTGCATGTCTACCTACCATTAGTAGCAATAATAGCATTTTTAGAACTTTAACAATTGTGCAATTAAAGGATATTTTCAGTAGCTCATGTATGACAAAAATTTAATTTCTGGTTTTGACACCACTGCAAGCCAAAACTTGCCTGAGTATTAACACAGGAACCAACCAAATGCTACAAATTCCCAAAGCAGTACAAAGTCAGGAGAATTTACAAACTTGAAGGTGATTTTTTCAACATCCATACCAAAAGTGTTATGTACAACAGGAAGTGTAAAAATCAAAAACCATGGAAGTTCATCCACCTGGCTTAGGGTCCAGCCCTCAATACAGGAAGAACTGGCAGGATTTTGATACCCATCCCATTTGCTTTTTCCAGCTGAAGTCAGGCAAAGGCAGTGATCTTGAGGCAAACCCAGACGGAGAGCTCACGAGGCTCCAAAGAAAAAGCAATTTTCACATGGCCCCTTATGAGCTGGGCAGCAAGAGGAGGGTCTGGCACTGCTTCATGTCCTACAAGACACCCACAGAGGGGCTGGTTCGGGGTGCTGCTGGATCCCCTGGGCACTGAGCAGGCTCAGCTCAGCCCTGACTTTTCAGTGTGCTGGGGATTAACCACAATGTGACTCCTGCACTCGTTTGTAGCCTGAATGAAACAGGAAAAAAACCTCTTTTTTGACTTTGCAAGGAAAGGGTTTGTGCCTTTTCCTTTTTGCTGAGAACAGCCCCTTTTCTTTTAGCCCAGACAAAACCAATGTTTTTTCTCACTAGGCTTTGCTTGGAAACGCTGGGGATGTGTCACCCCCTCCAGAGAGTGACAGGCCAGCAACCAGACCTCCTTGAACAGAGCACCAAGTTGTTGCTACACAGCCAATAAAAAACCATTGAGGTGGAATCAGCCACAAACCCGTGGCTCCTCTTTCTGTCCAGCTCCCTTCCCAGGCACTGGAAAGCTCCAATTCCTGCCCGTGGGGACAGACTGGAGCAGCAGCCAAAGGGGCACACGGGCATGGCTGCAGCCCCCACACCTGCCAGGCAATTTCCTCTCCTAGGAAAGCAGAAAAATGCTGGAGCACAGCATCTCCCCTCTGTTTGCCAGGCTGCAAATACACCCTCACCCACAGCCACGGTGCTTTTTCATATCCTGCTTTAATTTATCAGTAATTAGCAGCTACCAGTATTAACTAGTCAGATTTTGGACACCAAAAATTCTACGTGCCACACCTTGAAAGTGTGATTATTACTTACTCTTAGAAAATCCTTAAACAGACTATACAATTGGGATGAGGGAAAGGCCATAGATGGGAGAAAACAGGTCAAGTCTCTGAGTGTTGGCACAAATACGAGGGGAAAAGTGGAAATTCAGGCTCTCGTCTGCCCTTTGAAACACAGCAGCAGTGAGTTTGAAGAATAAAAAAGTGAATTTTTGTCAGTTTAGCTGCTTCCCTGTACACACAGAATTTGGAACTTGTCAAGGCTGCAGCTTGCAAGGCCTTCTTGAGTAAGAAATCCTTTAATCCCCTAATTTTGATCAGTTGTCAGTGGTGTCTGCTCACCCAAATGAAGCCTTAAAACACTGACAGGGATAGATATTTCTAAGCAGGAAAAGAAGAAAAGAGTGTCCAAACTGCCAGGTTTTGCTGCACCTCCAGCAGGATCAGCCCATTTCCACTGTGTAGCTACAGGGAAGTGGTCATCAATTACAGTCTCACAAAAATATTTAAACTTTTGAAGTTTAATGAGGTTCTTTGGAGTGTAGAAGGAAAACAGCACCTAGGACCTGCTGCAGGATTTCTCTCTGAATCCTTTTTTGGTTTGTTTGTTTTAACAAAAGAACCATCCGTGCAAGACAAAAATCAGACTTTCACCCTGAGTGTGAGGCAGTTGTCAAAGCAGGGAGAGAAGGATGAATTCTCAGAAGTCAGACTATTCCTGCTAAGGGAATAGTGCCCATAGTGCTCTGGGCACACCTGAGGGAGGGGAAATGGAAAAGCTTCATGGCACTGCCAGGTATCCTCTGCCACTGCTGCCCATGCCTCAGTCCCTGTCTGACTTGAGCCACAGTTTAAGGACTTGTCAAGGCTGCAGAAGCAGCAAAAGCTACAAATATTTCAGCAGAAAGGCTGGAGTTTGGGCTTGCAATCCTCAAGCCCCAGAGGGTTTGGATTTACTTCCAGTCATGAGTAAATAAGGGCTGAGCCTTACAGCCTAGCTTGTGGAAAAGACTTAGCAGCACCAGGTAAAAGGGAAAAAATTCCTTTCCAAAGCCAGAAATAAAGATGGTTTGGGCCTGGTGTATTCATTTACACACTTAAACCCTAATCCAACTTGTCCCCCTGCTCCCAACCTCTGCTGGCACTTCGAGAACGTAAACCCTGTGTGAAACAACAACCTGAACCTCCCCAGCATGAGGAGCTCTCAGACTGGGAGCACTGGGCTTGAGAGCAGCACAGAGCACTGCAAAGCCACTGGGGAATTTCTGAGCCTCTTCTTGTTAGGCTGGGCTTAATTAAAACCATCTGAAGATAGTGTGATTACTCTAAAAGGCTGTGGCAATGGGATGCAGTTGTGAAAGGAAAGCTGCAGCATCAGCCTGACACTTTACAAATGCAGGGTTGAGTTTCACATGTAAACAAGCTCACTCACAAAAAGCAAACAGGATCACTGTGCACAACAATTACCACTCTAATCCACAGATTAAAACAACAACAAAAAAAACACCACCAAAAAAAAAATCCTACAAAACCCCTTTTTTTTTTCCCCACAGCCAACCCTTCACACAATAAATTGGTTTTATGTGGCCACAACTTAGAGGAATTTCAATGGCAGCCCTGGCATTGCAGGGAGCAAAGTGTGAAGGTTCTGAAAAAACCTGGAGCCTCCCCTTCCCTACTCCAGTAACTCTCCTTTTTACTATTTGTTTCAACAAGCTTACAATGAGTTTATGGCTCCTGGCAGCAGAATTTACAAAATCATAAAGCAGCATCACAAGAACACCACCACTATCTGAGGGAAATAACATTGCTGATAACACTTATCTCCACACAAAGTAATTCTTCTAGCAACATTCACTTTGTATTAACTGCTCTGTGATCTGCTCTTTATACAGAAAGACTCTGCTGTGCTTTTATGTCTGATATTTAGGACAAATAATTTAATTATATTCTTAGTTCCAATTAGTTATTTCAAGGCAAAATCAATCCTGATTTTTAATAAAGCTCATTCTTCCACTCTGCAACTAGTTTTTCATGGGGTTTTCTTTCAACTTTGAAGCCATGCAACATCATAACTACTTAAATTTCAAACAAGGCAAACACCTTCCTTAGCAGGAAGCGAGTACATTTATTTCCTGTGTGCAAAACTATGCAACTCCAGTTTTACTTGGACAGAGAAAGTAGAAAATTTAATATCTTAAGTTATTTTGGCCAGCAAACTGCTAGTGTTACAAAAAGTTTGTCTGTGACACAATAAGTAAAGACATTTCAAATAAATAACAGATCATTTAATTTACCCTTTTTTTGCGTGTGTGTTTGTGATTTTAAAAGATTTGGAATGTGTATTTTCAACTTTTTATTGACAAGACTGTAAAACCAGCAAGAGAAAAGGCTAAATCTGATTCTCCCTTCTAGTTTCATAATTTATTCCTGATTTAGCCAAAATCAGGTAAGGGAATATGCCCCAAAATTGAAGGGTTTAAAACCCTCTGCACCTTGATTGCAAGTGGAGGTAGAGAATCTAGTTTAGCTCCATTTTTAGAGATCTCTGAGAAGGGACATCCTTAAAATGGATTTGTGTGTGCTTCAAAATAACACTGATATTGAATTCAGGCAACCCAGAAAGAAGCACTAACACAAAACCCACAAAACCACAGAAATATGAGAGTGTAAAAAACCACAGAAATACGAGAGTGTAAAATTTACTCTGTGCCCTCCGTATTGAACTAAACATTTCCTACTTCTCTGGATAACTGGAGTTACCACCAGTGGCAGAATTGGGAATATTGTTGAAAAATCATATAAATGCAGAGGGTAAGTTGGCTACTACTTGAGAAAATACATTGTTCATTTATTCCACTGATATTAAGACTTAATTCTCATTATCCCAAAGAACCATACCAGATTTTTGCTAAAATAAATAAAGTTGCAGCATTAAGTGATGCCACCTGAGAAACTCTTGTTTATTCTGAAATATTATCTGTGTAGATATATTTTGATTTAAGATGTGAGGTGATCAGATTATTGACAATTTTAACAGAAAATAAAATTTCAGTTTTACCCAGAGAGTGCCTATGTCTCTCATATTATTCAGGTTTAATTTAGTTTGGTGGGGGGGGGTATTTTATTTTTAAATAAAACTGTATTATTTGCTGAAATAACTCCTGAAATCTAATTTACTGATGTAGCCAGAAAAAGAGATGTGAGCAGACAAAAGCACATCCGAAGACTGAAGGAAATTATGTCAATGGAGAGTTCTCCCTTCAAGGAGTTTTAATTCCTGATTCTTTAAAGTGCTGCTGTTTCTGTCCTGAACACAAAACAGCCTCAGAATAAGGCTCTGCCTTAAAAATAAAATTAACGTGTCCTCAAGAAATTGTAGTAACCCAGAACTGTGTAACAAGCTTTGATTTGTGAAACCACTCAGAATTCATAGTAACATTCCATTTCTCTGATTGGCTTAACACACACTACACCCTGCAAGGAACAAATGGGAGGCTACACTGCACCGATTAAAAATTTATAGTCAGCAAAAATATGTCACCACAAAAGCAGATCATCTTCTGCAAACATCTGATTTTCTTCCCTTAGTCTAACAAGAAATCAGAGTCAGAAGGACAGGAGAGAGTTAAACTCTCCTGTTATTCTAGCTGAATAACTAACACTTACACAGTCCTTTAAAAAATAATGAGATCCAGCAGCCAGAGTATTAGTTAGCTGAAACAAGGATGAGGATGTAGCTCTCAAACTCCTAAGGCAAGAAACATTTGGAGAAAAAAAAAAGGGGGAAAAAAGGAATATTGTAAATCATCTTCTTTCTTTCACCTTTGCCTCCTCATTAGTATGGGTCGGAGGCTCTTTCCTCCAGCAGCAGGAGCCAAGCTCCTGAGTAAGTGGCACACTTTGTTCTATGTCCTTTCAGGATATGGAATTCCTTTCCTTGTATCCTCTCAAAAAAGAGTTAAAAACTCTCATTCTGACTGTGGCTGGATGAGAAAATTTCCAGCTGAGCTCACATCCCTAAGTGCTGTAGGGTTCCGAGGTGTAAGTGATCGAATCACTGCAAGGTAATGAATAGTCTGATCCAATATAAAGGTAGTGAATAGTCTGATCAAATATAAAGTTTTTGTGCACTTACTCCCAGAATTCCATCACTGGAGAAGTGGCATTTTGTAAAGAGACTTGACTGCAGTTGCTCATGTTGAGTTTTTGAAATTCCACACAGTTTTCTAGAAAAGAACAAAGAAAAAAAAAATTTAAAAAAAATATAAAAGGAGTTTGCAATGTTGACATGCAAGTACAGTTCTTGTTCATGCCCCACTTTGTGCACCTTGGAAAGCCCCCATTCTACACCACATTTTCTGGGTGGGCTTAAAGGGTTTTTGGGAGCACCAAGGGCCACAGCTGCTACTTGTGCAACACCAGGTTATGATAACCCAGAGAAACACCCGTGAGGACTCTCCTGCAACATTTCCCAGAGGCACAGGGCCAAAAAATCACCTCGGGCAGAAGGAAGAAACAGTGAGGCGATGGATTGGGAATTACAATGTGCTCCTACTCCAGCTGCTGGTTCAGTGGATTGTGGCTACAAAGGGAACATGGCCAGCCTTAAACTCCCACTTTTTCCTGGTAAGGAAAGTGGGTATTTCCTCTGGCTTATCACTACTATTATTATTATCATTATCATCACTATTATTATTATTATTATCTCTAACACAAAGGCCAAAGCAGCCCAGCACTGTGGAGCATTTGAGCAGTGATAACACTGGCCAAGCTCCTTTGCAGGGCTGCCAAAATTGATACCAAAGCCTTCCACATCCACTGGGCCCCAAATTACCTCCCTGACAGAAACTAAGATTTTTAGGTGTGCTCAAAGAACACAAAAAATGGCCAGTTAGTGAAAACTATGAAAGACAACATGATGGGTACTTGATTTGAAATTGGACTGTGTATAAACAAATGAAATAAATGCAGAATTTTGGGAATGTTGGAACAAGGACAATGGGATGAGATCCTCCCCCATGGATGTTTGGGATCTACTCAGTAAGCAAAGAATTAAAGATATAAATATCAATGAGAGGACAGATGCAGAGCCCTACCCTGCAAACCCTCCTGAATACATACCTCATCCCTGATGCAGGAGGCTACTTTACATGCAGCAAGGATTATTTATGAGACTACATTTCCAGAAGTAGCTTGATGAACATTATCCCTCAACATCTGGCATTTAAAAGAGCAGTTCCAAAGATCCACATTTAATATTTTTCCCTCTCCATTCAAACTTCTCCTGATTTCATTAGAGTGAAAGAGCAAGATAGCAACCTGTCATCAGGTCATTCTCTGCTGCAGAATTCACTCACTGTGTTCAGGGAGAATAGATATGATTGCAAATGAGAGTCTTGGGGTTTAGCCAGAAGATCTTACAGAATTAACAAACCCATAGTCTTTTTCTGCTGACATTATATTCTAGAGGAGTAAATGCTTTACAATGAACTAACCCAAAAAGATCCAAGGCAGTTTCACTCCAGGTTTCCTTTCTCTTGCTGTAGTGGGATGAGATTGGCCCATTTGCACAGATTTTGCTACACCAATAGCTTTGTTCAGGACATTTCAAGATAACAATCAATCACCTGGGAGGATTTTTGTAGTGGCAATCTCTGCTGAGGTCATACCTGTATTCCATTCGTGGCCACAGGAAGCCCAGGGAAGCTCTGTAGTAAAGCAGTTGAACAGATAGAAGATAGCCCATGCTAAAATGATGATGTAATATACATTTAGGTGTGCCTCTATAACTTGGGTAGCATAGCCAATGCCTGGAGGAGCAAAATAAAAAGTGAGATGTGAAAGAAAACTTCTGCTTCTCAGGCTGTAGTTAATTTAAAAACAAATAGTTACTCTTAAGTATATCTTAACTTTAATTTTGATACAATTTATTTCATTTTACTTCAAATGGAATGCTTTCTTCTGCAGTAGAACACAGAATTGTTACCTTCAAAGAGAGGGCAAACTTTCCTCCAGCATGTGATGCCTCCTTCACTTGTAAACTGTCCCAAGGCCGTCTCCAAGAAAAATACTGGTATTCCACAGCAAATAAAAAAGACCACGTAGGGGATGAGGAAAGCACCTGCCAGTGAATATTGAGGGGTGTTGGTTAGAAGGAACAGGGCTCCTCAGTAGCACAGTGAGGATTTTTCCATTAAAGGAAGGATCAGCTGTGAGCCATCGGTGCAGTGCAGGAAGGGTTTACTCCTGCCCCAAATATCCAGAGTTAACCTGTAAACCAGGGCCATGGGCTAAAACAGACCAGATCAAAGTTCTTCAGCCTAAAGTCAGCTCAGGAGTGTCTCAAACACAGAAAAGATCCCAGCTATGCTCAGCTCAAAGCTCTGCTCTACCACATCAGTCTGCACCACCTCCTTGCTTTTTTCAGGGGTGAGGAAGTGTTACAGATATTAAGTCTCAGAAATCCTTTTCATGTTATTTATATGATAAGGATTGAGAAAAGGGAATGAGGAAACAAACTTCAGAACTACTTACAAGGACAGAAAAGCAAGGCCTGGCCTTACCAGAAATATTGATGTGAAATTCTAGGAAAATAACAAAGCAACAACATTTTGGTGGGGTGCTGACAGTGAGCTCCAGCACAGGTAGTGAAGCACAGCAAACCCAAACACAGCCCACCCACACCCTGCAACAGCTGCTGTGCTTCAGCCACCCTGGTTAGAAAGCTGAGACAACTACCTCCACCTGCTCTGACTGGCACTTTCCTTCATCTCATCACCAGGAGTCTCTTCCCTCAGCCAGGAAATTTCCCCAGAGATGAACCCCAGGTGCCTCTCAAGCAATCCAGAGGGATTCCACAAAGAATGGAATACTTGTGTGGCTTCTCTGGATAATTTACTGGCCAGTACCATCATACACACTATCATAGTGAGTTTAACAATGCAACTTGTGGAAATCCAAAGTACCAGCTTGGACTGTTTTTCCAGCAGGCATACATCAGAAACGTTAGAAAACATCAGGATGCCCAGCTTGCAAAAAGATCATAGTCCAAGAAATACCTCATTCTAAACACACAAAGAAATTAATTTTCCTCAAAACCTGAACATCCACAGCCTAAACTTACTGATGATTATTCCTACACTCCCTGTTATGACTTGGAGTAAGTGCCAGAGAGGTCCCACCTCTGAAGAAGTCCCAAACTACAGCTTCTACATTTGTTCTGTTAAAAACAATTTATTTCACAACTAGCTCAGATATTTACCAATGTCTTCCCCTAGCACACACAAAGGAGTTGGATGCATTAGATTTAAGCACTAAAAACAAACTCTGGTCTAATTCCAGCAGGGGGTTACACAAGCTCACAGACTGAGCCTTCATTGACTAAAACTGGTCAATGGCAAATGTCCCATGGTGCCAGGACACGACCAATTGAATCACACCCACTTATTCTACCCTTAAAGAGTACAGTGATGATTAAATATGATATTTAAGTGACTACTTTTTCATCAAATCACCCAAAACAATGATGAAAATTCTTTCTACCTCATGTTACAGCCTTTAAAATGACAGCATCACCTTTTGACAATCTGGCACACACCTACACATGGGCACCTAAAGCTGCAGGAACCAAAAAAATTACACACCAAAAATATATTCCTGCCATTTCCCCTGCCAAAAGTTCTCTGGGAACACTTTGACCATCAGCAAGGAAGGGTTGTGTATATGATGTTAATATTCAGGATCTGGTAGCAGCATTCTCTAAAGAGCTGAACTCTTGTTACCTAAGTTTGGCCAAAATACAGAGACATAAAGAAAGGAACTTCCAGAAATAAACACAACTTGCACAGCAGGATTTGTCTTGTAGAAACAGCTCACAAAATGGGATAAAAACCATCCCTGAGTTCAGATAAGGAGGGACAAGGAATAGAAATTTGGTACAGCAAACAAACCCATCAAGGAGCAGATCAGTGCTTATCAACCCTGAACATCCTATTTTTCTTCCAGCCTCTGTGTTTACACTGCCACTGACTCAGGCCTTAAGTGGGAAGAATGTTGAACCCAGTCCACAGAATTCTAAACTGAGTTTGTAATTTACTTTCCTTTCTTCATTGCTGCCCAAGTCACAGCTATGTGCTTATTCTCAACTGTCATTTATCCTATACAGTTTACAGCTGGCTATAACCAATACATGCCACATGTTATACTCTCTAGAAGTTGAGTCTGCTCTTTTCTCTCTCAAATAACATTCATATTTTATATTTATTAGGGCTTGCTCTCTTCAAGTAACCCGTAGTTTTACATCTTCCCCTACCTTGCTGCAGGAATTGGGAAAGTACTGAGGGAAAAAAAAAAAGAACCTCGAGGTATAAAAAATTTCATGCGACAAAGAAAATAAATTCAGTTTTTGTGGCATTATTAGAAAAAAAATATTCATCCTCTCCAAAGTACACTGTTGTGACAAATGAAGTGCTGCCTTCTTCTCTGTGTCAGACAAACTTAGCTAAGTATGCCTGGGTGTGTATTCACATGCAGAAGACAGCGTGTACTACTATAACTGAACGCTGGCTTCTCCTGCATGAGAAATGCTCCTGAAAAAAATATGTCAATTTACTAACGCAGCAGCAACTTGTAAAAATAAACCACGCAGTGTTTGGAGAGAAGGAAAGAGAAACACAACGATTTTTCTTAGTTGTCAGATGTTAATGCCTCCCTGTCTGCACATGCACTGAAATCCTGAACACGTCTCTCTTACTAGTGCAATAAATCACTGCAAAGCACTCTTAACTGTTTAATTCCCGTCTTTAATTCCCATGTAGATCCACACGTGATGCCATCTTACCTCCTCCATTCTTGTAGCAAAGATAAGGGAATCTCCAGACGTTTCCCAACCCAATAATTTCCCCTGCCACAGAAAGCACAAATTCAACCTTATTGTTCCAGTGACCTCTTTCATGAACTTTCTTATCATTGCTGTGGACGAGGTTGGTACTTGAGGCTTCTGGGTCCAAAGCATCCTCTGGCTTGCCATTAATTATAGGAATAGTCTTTTCAGCTGTCATGACTTTTCAGCCTAGTGGAGAACAAAAGAAAAACACACAGGTGTGTTAAGACACTTGCTGGCACTGATCTTCAACGACTGAAATCTCCCAGGGTGGCACTGGCTTCTTGTTACCTATGGAAATCTGCGGGTGAAAATGAGGGAGGCAACTCCACAAGGCTGGAAAAGTTATAAGGCAGGGGAAAAGGAAAAGAAAGGGGTGGGGTGAAGAGAGAAGGTTCTGTGCAAGGGAAGGAGTCATTCCAAGCGGTGACAGGTAGCTTGCTAGCAGAGAGGGAAGCCTTTCAAAAATCCCTCCCCAGGCAAGGATCCCAGCCTGCCTGACCTACCAGAGGACAGGGATCTGCCGCACCTTCGGGGCGCACACCTGAGCGCTCGGGGCTGTGGCCTGCCCGCAGGAGAGCGGGGGGCTCCGGGATTACTCACCCAGGGCTCTGCCCGTGCCTGCGCGCCGGGGACAGGGGCCGGGCTGTGCTCAGCGCTGCCTGCGGGCGATGCTGCGGCTCCGGGAGCGCGGGCAGGGCACGGCCGGCCGGGGAGGAGGCGTTGGGGATCCCCGGGAGCCGGGAAGCCTCGTCCTGCCCTGCCGCTGCTGGCGGCCCGGCGTGGCTTGTGGGATGCTCCCCGCGCTCTGGAGCCGGAATTTGCAAATGCTCAGCCCTCCCCGGAGCGATGGTTTAACACCCGCCTCCCCCCTCCGCCCACCTCAGGCTGTCCCGCCAGCTCCCCCCTCCTTCTCTTCCTCCTCCTCCTCCTCCCCCTCCTCCTCCTC
>VZRH01002090.1:323878-354129 GCA_013397555.1 Urocynchramus pylzowi
ACCCCTCGGGCAGGGCCGATCCCAGCCGGCTGGCAGCTCTGCTCCCGTCCCCGGCCGGCTGGCAGCCCTGCTCCCGTCCCCAGCAGCCCTCAGGCAGGATGGAACCCTCGGGCAGGGCCGAGCCCGGCAGGTTGGCAGCCCTGCTCCCGTCCCCGCGGCCCGGGCTCCGCAGCCCTCAGGCGGGGATGGCACCGCGGGGACAGCCCCGCACCTGCCGCACTCGGGGGCTGGCGCAGCCCCGCAAGTTAAAAAAAGGAACCCGCCGGGAACAGATGACACAAACTTCAGCTGGAAAGGGCGGCGGGGGGAGCCGGGGGACAGACGGGATGAAAAAATAAACGGAGGGGGAACATTTGGGAAGTGTGGAAATAATGTGGGCGCTTTCGAGTTGCACCAGGGAAATGCAGAAGCAAGCAGCCCATGTGGGCATTGCTAGCTGGGGCTTGGCTTAAAATTCAAGCTGTAAAAGAGGTGAGAAGAGGGGAAAAAAATTATTACAAATGGTTTTGTTTCAGGTTGAATCAATTATTTCGAATAGAGATTTTTTTTTCCCCCCATCTAACCCTCTCCTTTTAAATTTTTTTTTTGTAGGTCAGTCATTTTCACCCTGTTTCCAAAGCCAAATTAAATACCTCTTCTTTCTTCATCTCTGCAGCTTCTCCTTGGCAAATGGCAGCACCCAAGCCAGGTTCTTGCTTCTTCTCCGCTCCACACTCTGCTGCAGTTATGATCAGCAAGGCTTTGCTCTGCAACTCCAGGGGATGCACTTTGGAACGCACAGGCTCCACAATCCAGGATTCTGTGCTGGAAATGTCCCAGAGACAGTCAGATCTTGGTCCATGTGAATCCTCTCCCTCTCACCCTCCAGCTCCACGGGCTTTTCCCACTGCCTGGCCACCTGTTAGCAGTGCTTATGGAAGTCAATGGAGAGGTGCCCATGGACAGATTTTAAATTAACTTGAGCTGACTTTGTACCCTGCTTGTACATTACACATTGGAGCTTCTGCTGTGGTTAAAGTTTTCTGAATTTTGCATTTCAGTGATGCCTGTCACAAGAGTGGGTGCTGGGGCCTCACCCTGTCAGCTCTCTGTCACATCAACCCTTGCACCTAACAGATGCAGGATGAACCTCTCCCTTTTCTTCTTGATGCCAGCATTTATAGTTCTAGTCAAACCTATCTTGGGAAAGGAGATCTGCCAGTGGGAAAACTGAAAAAAATGCAAAATTCTTGTATTTTATTTTTTAAAGCGTCCTTACCAGAGCTCGGTTTGACTTTGGGTGGTGCATTTGTGGTTTTTGTTTTAAATGCAGCTAATATTCATTAATTGAGGATGGAATAGATCAAATTTTCCCAAGCTGACTTTGCACAAACTAAACTCAACTTTTTTGTAGGGCTTTTTTGTTGATTTATTTTTACCTCCTTCTTCATCTTGTTTTCAGCAGGGATCAAAACAGACCCTGTTTTTCTGTCTCCCAGCCAGGCCTAGCAGGCTCAACAGGATACACTTGAACATCAAAGCTGACAGTGAATTTTCATTTTATTCCTGAGAGTAATTCCAAAAACGGAGGGAAGCTGAGGGACAGTAAATATTTGATGATTCAATATAAAGGAGAGACCAACCTTCATCAAATAGATTGATGATCCCAAATTGAAGAGCCTGCTGCAAGGGACAGTCTGCAGGCAGATGCTGAAGGTGTTTATTGGCTGATTTGTTCAGTATTTGAAATGATTAATTCCTGCTGTTAGGTGTTGTATTCCACTGCTGCAATTCCTGTATTTCTGCACCAATTCCCATTCAGTCTCCTCCCAGCTGAAGTGTTTATGGAAGTAATTGCTGGCTGCTAATCCTTGTGAACACTTCCCAGTGTCTGCAACAAAAAATGGCAAATTTTAAAGCAGGTTGAGAACCTTTTTTTTTTTTTTTTAATTTTGATGGAGCCTTTGCTGTNCCTCCCAGCTGAAGTGTTTATGGAAATAATTGGTGGCTGCTAATCCTTGTGAACACTTCCCAGTGTCTGCAAAAAAAAATGGCAAATTTTAAAGCAGGTTGAGAACCATTTTTTTTTTTTTTTAAATTCTGATGGAGCCTTTGCTGTTGCAATGAGGGAAATTCCCTGGATTACAGGCCAGGTGTCAGTTCATGCTCTCACTGTGCCTCTGGTGCTCCCCATCAGGAATTCCTGCCTGTTCTTCTCAGCCTGTTGGGAGGCCCTGCACAAGTTTCCTGGTCATGCCTTTCAGGCTCCACATTAAAATGATGTGCCCTAAAAAGCAATTCAAGTTCTGCTTTATTCAGGTTTATCTCCACACTCCCAAGGAATTCTTTACAACTCTGTGCAGAAAGTACAGGGGTGGGGGTGGAAATCAGATGTTTCTGCTCACCAGAGAATGGTGCTGTGAAGTACCAAATGTTCCAAGGCTACATTTATTTAGATTTATAAACTAAAATTAATCAAGAGAAGTCATTCATACATAGAGTAAATTGGGAAAACAACCTCCAAGAAAAATCCACATGTCCACAGGATTCTGCCAGGCTGCCAAAATGAATGTCAGCTAAAGTCATGTGATATAGCTTTGGAAATTTAAAACTGGGGCTTGGCTCATTTCTTCTCCTTATTTTAACTCTGAATTTCTGTGTTGTTTCTGCAATAGAAAATCCTGTGACAATATAACTGGGGGGTGGGGGGGGGTGGAACAACAATCCTCTTCAGATTTAAAACCTTCAATTTAGATTTGCTATAAGCAAAATCTGCACAAGCCTTCTGTAAAGATTTCATAAAGCTGGACTCTTTGTGGGAAATAGCTACACAAAAGCAAAGAAATACAATCAGAATTTCATCAGTGATAATAATCTGACAATATTTTGGATCAAAAGCCTAAAATCACAAAGCCATTTGTGAACAAGACCAACATTTTCAGCTGTTTTATTAGAGGCTGACTTCAATCAAAAATAGGCTGATTTGTGCCTAATCAGTTTTCTGTAATAGGAAAAAAATAATTCTTTGTTGCAGATAATTTTAAGTAAAGCAACACCTGATTGTTCGGCTTCTGTTTAGAAAGGCTTAACCCTTATCATTGTAGATATCTCTCCATCCAATTTATTGCCTCACAATGGGTGAGATGCTGAGTTTTGGGTAGAGGAGGGCTGCAGAAATCACTTTTCCTTCTATTCACGTTGCCCTTCCCTTGTCAGTCTGAGACCTGTGCTTTGTTACCTGCATTTTATCTTCCACTCCTTCTTCTAGACAGGAGTGGGTGAGAATATTCCAAGTAGGGGATTTCTGCTGCAGACTTATGCTGATCCCCTGGAAAAGGTGGCACAAATTGGGATTTCCTTGAGTTAATTCATCCACTCCCACTGTGCTTTAGGAACACACCCCTCTGTTAACAGGTAATGGTACCTTGGGTTTCTTAAACATGAATTTTATACACAGACAACACCTGGGAGAGAACCTCCAATCCTGTTAGCCACAACCTCCAAGAGTTAGCAGTCACCCATCCTAGTGAACTGAAGTCTAGAAAATAGCAAATAAATGACAGCACTAAATGAGAAGACACTTTTGAAAGGTTTTAATGGGACTTACAAGTGAGACCAAACAAAAGAAATACCAAAGGGACCTGAGAAGAGCTCACACACAACTGCCTATAGTCAAACATTGCTCCAGATTAGAAGCTGAATTTGCAGTCTTCATGCAGATACAGATGTTATCAGCATGCCCCACTCACAGGAGCTGCTCCAGCCTGGAAAAGGAATGAACTCTGAGGAGAGTTTGTTCTCAGCTCCTTTGGATATACTTTCAACTCTATTTAAATATTTTGTATTATTAAAGGTCCTCAGTGAACAATGTCAGAATTTAATTCAAGTTGCAGGAGCTCTCTGCAGGCTCATGAAATCTTTTATTTTATCCCAGACACTCTTTCTTCCCTGGTGTAAAATAGGGTAAGGGGTTGCTTTGTGCACTGGATGCTCCAGGTCAGTATGGGAAGATTGTTAAGAATTAAATTTCAAGGAATTGAATAACTCTCACACCTCTGGTAGGAAGAAGCACTGCCCAACCCTTAGGCAGTGGTCCAGTGCCCTTTGTTTCTGCAAGCAGCCCACTGAGCCAGGCTTCGGGTTAATCCTGGAATTTCACAAAACCAACTTGCCTTTGGGTTGAGTCTAATTAAAAAATGAAATTCCAGCTTGTAGATGAAGATGATCATTCCATGCTATGAGGTGTCATGCTCAGCAGTAAAAAATGGGGCCAAGAGGGAGGGAGGACCATAATTTGAGTGATGGCATTTGTCTTCCCAAATATCCCATGGGATGAAGTCCTGCCCTCCTGGAAATGGCTGAACATCCACCTGCTGATGGGAAATAGGAATTCATTCTTTGTTTGGATTTGCATGCACATGCTGCTCTGCTTTACATGTTCAACTGTCTCCATCTCAGCCCCTGGGCTTTCTCATCCCAAGAGTTTTCCCACTTTCCCCTCTCTTCTTCTCTACCCTGCCAGTATGGGAACCTGTGCAATATTCAGGTTCAGTGAGGGGTGGCAGCAACACTGCACACTCTGCCAAGTGTTGCTTTAAAGCACATTAAAATCAAAAGCAAGTTACCATTAGAAACACAATGATGGGTGTGAATGAGGGAGTGGTTTGGTTCTGTGTCAGACCTGAAATAGGAAAAAAAGCTCCAAAAGACAGGTCAACCCAGAATGAAGATAAGTCATTTTTCTCCCCAGTGCAAAATAATAAGAATTATATATAACCCCCTAAAATTTCAACTCAATCACGTTTTACTTTTGAGCTGGAGTGCAACAGCAATATATTGCTTCAAAATTTAAAAAGAGCTCCCATCTTTTCAGAACATTTCCTTTATTGAAGTCTTTTTGGCTGAAGTTGCATGTCAGTAAAGCAAAGTAATTGCCTGGAAAATATTGATTAGCTCTTGTCAAACACTCCCTCTGCTATTCAGTATTTCCATTTCAGCACTGTCAGCATTCAAGCACTGGCACAGGAGTTTAACTGTGTGAGTTAAGTTCTCTAAAGCAGCCCCAGTCCAGTCCCACAGACACTGAGCCACTGCAACAGCCCTGCCACATAAATTACATGTGACAACTTGCACTAACTCAGCAAACAATCCTGTCCTGAGCTGTCTGCTGGCACATTGCTAATTAACAATTAATTGCCTTCCACAAGACTCCTGCAGAGCAGACGATGTGATACTGCAGATGTTTCAGCCAACTTGTGTTTCTCTGCAGCGTTGCAAAGTGCCTAAAGATTTCTTTTACTCTTTTGTTTTTTGTAATGGTATTTTTAATCAGATATATATATTCCTTTTTTTTATTTTTTTAAAAATATTTTGCATTATTTTAATGCTGAAAACTCCTCTTACTAAAATACTTTTTTTACAGTTGTGAATCATCAGTTGTTGGTTGACACCTGTAGGTTTATAACCTGAAAATCGGGTCAAAATAGAATCTAGCTGGCAGACCAGGAAAATAAATTCTTGTGAAACCCCATCCAATTTTGCCCAGCAAAAGCAACATCTCTGCTTCAAGAGCAAAAATACTCTCAAATTTTACTACATCCACTTACTAAAAATGCATGGACTTGTTTGTCTTCCCCAGCTAAAAGAGGGAATATCTTATTGTAGACTCTAATCCACTGGGAGGGCAAGTGGAGAAGACACAAAGGTTATCCAGAATTTCATCTCTGCTGGACAATAATTATTCCCAATGACTCGTCAAAGGTGAACAAAGAAACTCAGTGAGAGAAGAACGCTCCAGTAACAAGGCAAACCTCACATTTAGGTGCACAAAGCTGGGCCTGGAGGAACAAAGAGCAGCAGGGAGATCCTGACTTTGCTGGCACAGATTCCAGGAGCCTGAAAAAGGCTGTGGTGGGAGGGCAGGAGGAGATGTGGGAATTGCTGCTGCACTCCTCTGGAAATGGATGAACAATTCAGGCACAGAGGACAAAACAGGCAGATTTCCATCAGTGGAAAAGCCTTCCTGGAAATTTTCAGATTTGGGTTCTTCCCCCAGAGGGTGTTGAGTACTGCCCAGGCTCCCCAGGGAATGGTGACATTCCCAAGGCTGCCAGAGTCCAAGGAGTGTTTGGACAACACTCCCAGGGATGCCCAGGGTGGGGTTGTTGGGGTGTCTGTGCAGGAGCTGGACTGGATGATCCCTGTGGGTCCCTTCCACCTTGGGATATTCTATGATTATTTTTATGTTTCAGGATATTTCTGACCATTCCTATTCCCTCTCATCTCAGTTCCTTTCCTGCAGGGTTTGTAGGATCTATGTTGTAAAGAAAAGCTTAAAATACACTTGTCTCCAATTCTTTTCCAAGTGTCTGGCACTGAGGAGAATCATCACTCTACCAGAAACACAGAGCCTAATCCATGGAAAACTGAACTCAGGAGAGGAGAAGGAATTTTGCTGGAGGCCATTTTATGCATAACTTCTGCCTATTTTTGACTCCCTGAACACCCTGATGTTTGTAGAGTGACTTATAGGTAATAAATCAGGCAGAGAGAAGACATCCCATATTAACTGAGACATGGAATTTTGGCTTCACAACAGCAGGAAAAAGAAGTTGGGCTTCTTTCTTTTTGCAGTTTGTAATGAGGAAGGCAGTAGTAGAAATAATCAGTTGAGATTCTGTACTCCCACCATGTTTTAATTTAAGCACAATATCTGGTGAATGGAATTCCCAAAGCAGCACCTATTTCTTAAACTCCTTCTCTAAAATTGACTTCTGATTTTTTTTATAGGAAAAGATCCCTATGCTGAGGAAGGCTAGACATCAAAAAAAAAAAAAAAACAAACAAACAAAAAACCCCCAATATTTTTAGAAGTTTAATTTTCTCTGAATATTGTTCTAGCCATCATTTCCTCATGACTAGAAGTGTGTAGTTAACTAAAACAGGAAGAACACAAAGATCTCCTTATTCAATGTCACTTTTACTTGTCCCACTGGGAAAGGAAGACTTTGCTGATGAAGTCAAGGCAAATAAGGCTCCCCTAAAATGTCAGAGCATGAGTGACAGCGACACATCCACAAACATCACATCTTTACCAGCCCTGATATCACAACCATACAGTTTTTGGGAGTATAATTCTGTGCTTTGCAGTCAACTTCTCCACCTGCTCCTGAGACAAAATATCGTTTAAGAGTAGAAAAATTGCACCCAGAAGAGGAAAATTTGCTCTGCAGAGTCTCCATAATCACAACCTTTTAACTTCTTACAGGCTACAGAACATGCTGCAAATAAACACAATAAAATTTTCCACCAGTGCATCATTTACAAAACTTTCAGCATATTCAGCCTGAAATTCATTTCTAAAGGTACTTTGCAGATTTGAGGCTCAAAGGCCAAGTTTTCAGGAGCTAAATTACTGAGGTGGCCTTTTCTGCTGAAGAGGGGCAGAATATGGCACTTGGTTCATTGTTTGCAGTTCAAAAGGGGTTTGTGCACCTTGGACATTGATTGTTTTGATGATTAAAGTAGCTGAGACTGAGGAGATATCACTTTATCTCTGTAAGTGCTTTTGTCTTTCCAGAAAGTGTGAGTTTCCTCAGTTCACTACTGATGTTACACACAGAATAGAGAGCTGTAATACACATAGTAATGTAAATAAAGGTTTTAAATCAGGCAAGATTTTCTTCTGAGGTTTGTTTCTAAGCTAAACCAAGCAGGGAGGGTGTGGAGCAGCCACCTCTTAGTGCAATTAATTTCAGGTCCTTGTTAGTTATGATAAGAAAGTATTAAATTTCAGATGATAAGAAAGCATTACATTGTAGCTGCTTGTGTTACATGGATTTTTGATTCTAACTTGATTCCTATTTTAAGTCTCTTTAAGCTTATTAAGAGTTTCCCAGTTCAGCCCTGGGTTTTACAAGAACCTTGAGCAAGGAGCAGAGCAAAGTGTCCCTCTCCTCCAGCCCTTGGACTCAGAGGGATGGTTCAGCTGCTTCCAATGAAGGCAGAACTTACAGGTGAAAGATTTGAGTTTATACAGAGACAGCAGCTGCTCTGGAAACTTTCTCCTGTGCTGTTGTACACTCAGAGAAATAACAATTTATGTTCATTTGCTGCATGGCAAATAAATCTGCAACAGGCCGCACTTGTTAAACGTGGGTTTTGTGAGCTGTAACACAAATCATTATCTACCAAATATTTCTATACTCTGCCATGTTTCTGCATGCTGGGGTTTGTGCACTGACCTTTTGGCAGGGCTGTGGTTGTGTCACAGCACACTGACCCATGGAATGCAGTGCCATCCCTCAGCAGGGGGACACAGACTGAATCTTGTGTTGATTCGTGAGGGGCAATCATGGAACCATGGAATATCCTGAGCTGGAAGGGACCCACAGGGATCAGAGAATATCCTGAGCTGGAAGGGACCCACAGGGATCAGAGAATATCCTGAGCTGGAAGGGACCCACAGGGATCAGAGAACACCCTGAGCTGGAAGGGACCCACAGGGATCAGAGAACACCCTGAGCTGGATGGGACCCACAGGGATCAGAGAACACCCTGAGCTGGATGGGACCCACAGGGATCAGAGAACACCCTGAGCTGGAAGGGACCCATAGGGATCAGAGAACACCCTGAGCTGGATGTGACCCACAGGGATCAGAGAACATCCTGAGCTGGATGGGACCCACAGGGATCAGAGAACACCCTGAGCTGGATGGGACCCACAGGGATCAGAGAACACCCTGAGCTGGATGGGACCCACAGGGATCAGAGAACACCCTGAGCTGGAAGGGACCCACAGGGATCAGAGAACACCCTGAGCTGGAAGGGACCCACAGGGATCAGAGAACACCCTGAGCTGGATGGGACCCACAGGGATCAGAGAACACCCTGAGCTGGATGGGACCCACAGGGATCAGAGAACACCCTGAGCTGGAAGGGACCCACAGGGATCAGAGAACACCCTGAGCTGGAAGGGACCCACAGGGATCAGAGAACACCCTGAGCTGGATGGGACCCACAGGGATCAGAGAACACCCTGAGCTGGATGGGACCCACAGGGATCAGAGAACACCCTGAGCTGGAAGGGACCCACAGGGATCAGAGAACACCCTGAGCTGGAAGGGACCCACAGGGATCAGAGAACACCCTGAGCTGGAAGGGACCCACAGGGATCAGAGAACATCCTGAGCTGGAAGGGACCCACAGGGATCAGAGAACATCCTGAGCTGGAAGGGACCCACAGGGATCAGAGAACATCCTGAGCTGGAAGGGACCCACAGGGATCACTGGGTCCAACCCCTGCACAGACACCCCAACAATCCCACCCTGTGCATCCCTGGGAGTGCTGTCCAAATGCTCTTGGAGCTCTGGAAGCCTTGGGAATGTGACCATCCCCTGGGGAGCCTGGGCACTGCCCAGCACTTTCCTTTCCCTGATCTCCACCCTAAACCTGCCCTGGCACAGCTCCAACCCCTAAAACTCTTTGTTCACACTTTATACCCTTGTGCATACAGAATTTTTTAAGCACAGGGGCTCTCCGTGATTTCTTGAATGGTTTCAGTGCCCCTTTGCTAACAGCATCCTGAAGTCCTGAGTCCCCTTTTCTATTTGCAAATCAGAATCCTGGCCAGACACAGAAAACAACCCATCTATGAGTCCATTTGATTAAAACAAAATTTGGCTGCTGCCTAATGGCTTGCTCAGGAAGCATTTGGGTTGCATTAAAATGAAGAGGCCAAAGCAAGTTCCTGAGCTGCATTCCAAATCCAGTGTTAAAGGTCAAAATACCAGAGTGAATGGCACCTAATCTGTGGAACAGCTTTCAGGAACTCTTTTTGCCACCTTCAACACTTACCACTCTATTCTTAGCTGAAGCAGATGTAAATTATGGTCTCCTATTAAAACAAATGAGATATTTAAGAAAACCTCCTTGAGAAAACTGGAATAGTTAAATGCAATAAACTTAAGACACACTTGAGTTCTGTAATTCATCTTATTTTCCCATAAGTAGTTTAACCTTAATGAAGATTGTTGTTTTACAAGATATTATTCTAACATAGATGTTGTTATTACACCTTTGTCAGGTGCATGAAAATATCTGAAAATCTGCCCAAATTACCATTTCAACTCTAGAAACATCATCCTATTCCAATTCTAGGCTGAAAATAAATTCTCACTCTGCATCTACAACTATGAAGAATCTAAAGTAATTCATAGTACTAAGCATATATTCTCAAATTTGGAAAAGAAAAAAAAGTATTTAAGCTTTCCATGTTTCAATTCCTAATTCAGATTTTTTAGAAGTAAATACATCTTTCACTTTTGTTTGTTTAAAAAAGGATTATATTATAGTTTGCTTACAGTTGGTTTCTTCACATCTTCCTCTTATGTTTGCAGGCTTTAAAATTATCTTAAAATGCCTTTTCCCAATGATTCCTCATCAACTGTTCCTGTGACACCACCCCTGCAAACCCTTTAAAGCAGGGCCTTATCCAAATGGAAGGATTTCCATACAATTATAGCAAGTTAATGTTCTTGTTTTATTTAAGGACTTAGGGGTGGAGTGTTTAAAAAGCAGCTCCTGGTAAAATTACCTTTCAATAAAAATAATTTCTTTCTCCTTGGTGCATTCCTAAAATATGAAAAAATGAGCCCCTGCAAGCTCCAGCCCAGTCCTGAATACAACCCTGAAAACTAAACAGAAAAAGTTGGACATTTTAAAATATTCCTAGAACTTTGTAGAGTAGTTCAATCCCCATTATAGAAGTCAAGCCTTATCTTCCTGGGATTTTCTACAGCAAGACATCAAAACCCTTGCACACTTAAAACTCTCCTGACAAATTAAAGCTTAGTTTTCTTCTGCTTTGAATTAATTTGTCTCAAAGCTTTTGGTTTTTTTCAAAGTAGTAACTTCCAAGATTTCTCAGTTCACAGTTTTCAACTAAAGGGTTTGAATGGAATAGTCCAGCTGGATTGCCCTGTCAGCATTTTATCTTTATTTCTTTTAATTCTTGATAATGCCTCCCTAAAACAATTTTTATTATTGGTTTGCAAGGCAGAATTACCTGAATGTAATCAGATACAGCTTTTCCATTAACCTAAAGAGGTCTCTGGGCCATAAAGAGTTCTCTGTGGTTTTACAACATTATTTTAATTTATTAACATATTTAATGCCTTTTTATTGTATTATTTAATGCATCATTTCATATTTTAATATATTAATTAATGTTATTTAACATATTACTTAACATGAGAATAACTTTGCTTATAAATATAATCCATAACTCTTTTATAGGCCATTTTTACTCTAGCATTATAATTTTGAAATTATTGTTCAGGTTGCATCTTGCAGCTAGTTCTTTCACTCTAGATTACCCTAAAATATAATCACAAATACAAAAAAAATATTAAAAAAAATCCTACATTTAGTCATGATTAATGACTTAAAGTTTCCTGCCCATGGAAGGGGGAAAGAACAAGGTAATTTCTAAGGTCCTTTCCAGCCCAAACCATTCTGGAATTCTCTGGAAATGGGCGTCCCATTCCCACTGTCCTTTTTACTAGTATTGACTGGTTTTCTAAACCATGTTCCAAACCAGGCTGTGTTTGCTCCACCTCTGGATGAAGCAGGTAACTATTTATATAGAATATTTCTAATTTTCTATATTGTCCCACGCTGTTTCTACAGGTGCTTTCTAAAGATTGTAAAAACAGCATAAACAGCAAAACTTCCTTGCTAAGGAATGGATTTCCTCAGTTTATTTCTGCCATTAGCCTGGGAGCACCGTGCCTAATTGCTGCAAGGAGGGATTCAGAGAGCTGAACAAAATCTTGGCACCTCAAAAAGAAACAGAGCCAGGCTTGCCTGTTTTCCTGAGCAGCTCTGAACTCTGCCCAGATGTGCTGTGATCCAATCAACTCCTGAGGGGATCCCTGCAGACAGAACATTCCAGGTCACCAGCAGCTCACCCACTGCAGTGGCTGGAGCTGTTCTCACAGCACTGCTTGGATGCTGGCACATAAACTGATTTAAAAACCTCACCTAGACAGAAATAGGTGAGAGAAATGTAGGTACAGAATTCTTAATTCATCAGGGACAATGCAGCACTAGATTTGTGAGAGAGGCAGCAGCAAGGAGGAGAGAAAAATCCCACTGGACTTTTTTATCTGGGTGAAGCATGAGAGCCCCAACATTGCACCAAGGAGGAGAGAAAAATCCCACAGGAATGTTTTATCTGGGTGAAGCATGAGAGCCCAAACATTACACCAAGGAGGAGAGAGAAAGCTCCTCCTTGATTTTTTATCTGTGTGAACCATGAGTGCCCCAGTGTTACATCCCTGTTTTATTAAGCTTGGTTCAATCTCCCACTGACTCTAGGAACAGCTTTGAAAATTTTTGTGTTACTACTCCCCCAAAGGCTTGAGATCTATGATTTATAGCTGAATCTTCATGGCATGAGATCTTTTTGAAAGAAAAGCCTGCTGTTGTCACCTTGTCCTGTGTTGGCAGAACAGAAAGGCACTGGGGTTTTTTAAGTGTGTGATCTGCAGCAGTGAATCTGAGCTCTCAGCTATAAAAGCTGCTCCTGTCTCCCTGAAACCTGCTGGCTGCAGCTCTGACAGGTATCCCAGACTGCTGGAGATGCACAAATTCCCCTGAACCTGCAGCTATTGAAGGAGAGACCTTTCCAAGGAGCAGCTTTCCTCCACCCCCTCCCACCCTCGAGTGGGCTCTCTACTATTACAAAATGGGTTTCTCAGCAGGAGCTGCTCGACAACAAAATGGGCCCTTGGCTCAGCCACCCGATGCTGTCAGAGCTGAATATCTGCCTGGAACAGGACTTGATATTCCTTAAAATCAGTTCATTAACTGTTTGACCCTTTCTACTTCCTAGGAAGATAAAAGTATCAATGCAAAGCCAAAGCACAGCCCTGGACCACCTAGGATGCTGTGCCGTGGTTTACAAGCAGGGACGTGGTGAGAGCAGAGCCCGGGCTGCCCAGAGAGTGCAGGGCTGCAGTGAAGCTGCTAAAAGTCATTAACATTCTCCAGGACTGTGCTGGGAGCCTCAGTGCCTCGGAAATGGCCTGGCTGCTGAGCCAGGGCACAGGCAGTCCCTGTGCCCAAACATCCCCCCCGTGCTGGAGTCCCCAGCTGCCGAGCTGCCTCTGTGGTTATCACTTTCACAAGTGAACAAAATGCCTGGAAAACAGCAAGAATTCTGCTCGTGCTCCAGTAATGCACATTTTGATGCTGCTGTTAGTCTCGGTAACAGGGTGAACTGAGCAACTGCAAATCTGGGGACTGCATTAACTACAGCGCAATAATGGCAATAATTACGTTCATAACAACATCATTCAGAGCATTTTCACATCCAAAATATCACTGATATATGAACAAAAAAATATAAAAAATTATTTTCACCCTGACTGCTTTCTTGAATTATTTTCCAAGGGTTTTTTCATGCTGACCATCATGAATTTGTCAATGACTTGAGCAACCAAATGACTGTGTGGCCTTGTTCTGTACAAATCCCATCTTTCCTCTGCCTGCTCATTAACAGTATTCCCTAAAATATCAGCAACTGCAGCCTCAGCCCTCCAAGGCCTAACCCATGCTTAGCTTCAAGCATTTAAGAATTCCAAATAGCAGCATCTCTTAACAACCAAAATCCAAAATTCTGTTTTTACACGATGATTACGCACAGACGTGACCAGTCCTGGCCACCCACAGACAACAGATCCTCCTTTAGCCTCTGCAACCACTCTGCTAAAACAAACAGAAAATGAGTTTTTACTGGTGGCAAATCTGTGTCATTTTGATCTCATTTCAAGTTGAGGAAGAGATTATTTTCATCCTCTACCAAGTCTGAATGATTAAACATTTACACAGTTCCAGAAAGACTTCAGAATAACTTCTTTCAGCATAACCAAAACAAATCGAGGTCTTGGATGAATGTCAGTTCAAATGACAATTGAGAGGATCCTGGAGTTAAAAATTACAATTGAAAGGATCCTGGAGTTAAAAATAGTTTGGATACAAATATTAGAGTATAATAGACACTGATCTACCAGATTCTTGTAGCCTAAAATCATTGATCTACCTATGGCAAATTTGTGTTTTGCAAATTAAGAAAAAAAGGAGATACTTTTTTTAAAATCCACAATGCCATTGATTTCAAATGCTATTATACAGAGAGGCATTAGGAACTGGGGTCTGGACTTTACCTTGTAAAATGAATTTGTGAAGAAGCCATGTGGGTAAAGCTGGAGTCTCCTAAAGCACTTTCATCTCTAATGCAAGGGGAGATCTTCAGCACAGAACACCAGCTGTGGGGTACTACAATACCAATGCAATAAAATATCAATACAATAAATTATCAATACAATATCAGCCAACAAAACCATGAGATCCTGCCTGTGATTAAAAATAGAGAGATCCTAACTCCACTCCTGGATTTTGCATATGAAAATTCCAAAACCAACTTCAAACTAAATTCAAAGGAAGAACAGACAGGAATTTGGCAGCACTGTCAAAGCTGTGAGTCTTGGTGGCATCCCTGGGTTTCATTGCAAAGGGAGGGGTCAGAGCAGGTGATCAAACCAGTTCCCCTGGATTAATTCAGTGATCTAAATCAGGTTTGATGGCCTGACCCCAGCTGGCAGATACATATTGCTGTATTACCTTGACAAACTCCATTTGCATGCCAAAGAAATAATCTGTTTCTTCACAAATGTTTCCTCTGCTCTCAGAAAATGTACTTTTATGAACAGATTTAAACTGACTTCATGATATTGTGGTTTATGGGTAAAAAGGATGCAGCTATTCCTACCTCTGGAAGGCTGAAATATATTCTTTCCATCAGAAGAGGAAACAGGCAGAACAAAGTTACTTCTCAAGCAGAAAATTGCTAGATAAAAAATGCCAAGCAAAGCCAACACTCCAAACATGATATGTATATCAAGCATTGCACATAAATATCACCTGATGGAAGGAGAGGGATTCATATCCTCTACTAATTTTGTCTATTTCTCTTTCAGCAGAAGCATCTTGTTTTCATTTGTTCTGGAAAACAAAAAGGTTGAAGTTGTTATACTAAAAATATGTTAATTCTTATGTAGAATTAATATAAGAATAAAATACATTAGAATAAAAGCAGTCACAGCCAAGGCAAAGGAGTGCTTTTATTGCCTCACACACCAGACTGAGCAGCCAGTGCTTTGGAGCCCCTTTTTCCACTTTGAAAAAGACATTCCTGCTCTGTCATAGGGGGTTTGCCCAGTAAAGGGGCAAACCCAGCAGTAACTCTCAAGAAAAATTAAAAAAATGTTCACAATTACAATGCGACAGAATCAGTTAGCTTGATCCTTCAGAAAATGTCAGCTTTGCCTGGCCAATTCAAGGAGAAAAAAAGGATTTTATTTTCTATAATCTTTGGAACATGTTGAGTGCTAATCCTGCTATGCTGAGCAGGACTTGGGGGATATTTTCTCTCCAAATCCACACATTTGCTGTTACACTCTCAGCCCGTTTATTGTATATTTGAGTAGCTTGCTGGGGTTTTTAAGTAATTATTCCCTGGCCCATAGCTCTATCAAGCTCAATTCTCCATAGGACAATAAGGGACTATTTTTGTTCAATAAAAAGAATTTGATCTGTTTATAATTTCATTGCATGGCCCCAATTATCTCCTTATATCACAGTCAAGATGATTTGTGACTGCTGCAATTGGTTTATTTATTTTGGTAATAGTCTTCTGAATTATCAAAACTTATTTTTCCACAGCACAATCATCTGAAATCCACAGGAATCTAAGAATACATGCAGTTCTTTAATATGTAATATATATTTTTAACACATATACTAAAAAAATAGCAATAAATGGATAAAATAGCTTAAAGAAGAAATGGAATTTACTTTTTTTTTGGTCTTTTCTAAACATGATTGAATGCAACAATTGTTCAATGAGGATTCACTGGGTTTTGTGGCAACTAGAATACAGATTTTCTACACACTTGGTGGAGAAATTACAGCAAAATAAACTGCTTAGAAAAGTTTAGCTCAGGTCTATTAAAGGCAGTTAAATTTTATGATTTGGCTGATGAATACCTCATGAAAGATAAGGACCCTTGGCCTTGTATAACAGACTCCAGTCTAGATCTGCACACAAACTGCAGGAGAGATTTTTAATAATTCATCTGTAATTTCACATCCCTGCAGAAATATTTCTAAATGCTGTAGCTGTCCACAAAGAAAAATGTTATCACCACCCTCATAACGTTCTTTGCAGGTCATAATTTTCCTTGCAGCCAATAAATAATGGCTGTAATAAGCAGTAGGTGATGGGAAGGCAAAGATAGTTTTATTGGCATTTATTTATAGCATTATTTAGACAGTGGATAGAGCAAGTTAGGGAAGGACAACATGGTAAGGCAGCACCACATCACAAATAAACGTTTTGGCGAGAAAGGATGTAGGAAATGATGTTGAACTTCAAAACAAACCCCTGAATGTGGTGGCACTGCTGAGCTTTTATGAGTTAAAACACTCCACTATTGATTGCTTTGGAAATCCATCATATTCCACTGCAGTAGCAGCAGAAAATCTGTGGGTGGAGGTGCAATATCAACTGTGATAAAAGAGAATAGCCACCACGAAATTCACAGGAGATTATAAACCAAAGCCTGGCCAAATGTTTGCACAATGGAGGAGCCTCATTTCACCTCTTTTGAGCATCTATATGTTGCTCTTAAATATTCAGCACGTTATGATTTCACCTGCAGCTTTTGCTGTGAATTTCAAATAATCCTGACCTCAATCTGGGTTTGAGTGAGCAGCTTTCATGTTTTGTATTTTAATTGCCTCTAAATAAAATGAAAATTTGTTTTACTTTTCCCGACTAAAAAGAGCTTCTTCCCTCTCTGTTTTTTCTCTGAAGCTGCTGGTGCTCATTGAAGAGTCCACTATGTTGTTACAATAACAACGTACAATGTTTTTCAGATTTCATTAATAGGATTTTAGTCTGGATGTGATCATTTTTCTTAATTATTTTCTAAGCTGTTTTCCTTGTGCCCAGGGAAGAGGAGGGAATTACTCTGTGGTAATAGTGTGTAAATCAAGGTTCCCAGAATTTATCTGACATTTCTTTTCCAGTTTTCTCCTGCAGAAATATTTGGAAATTAGCTATCCCACTACACAGGTACATTCATATTTTCCTTGTGGTTTAGTTGTGTCTTTGAGCACCAGCACCCCAAACCAAAGGGATTCTACAAAACTAAAAATAAAGGGTAAAGACCATTGTGGAACTAGATATCAACACTTCTAAAATCAGACTGCAAAAGGAAACTACATTTCATGTGAATTTTCTGGAAGAGCAAAACAGTGTGAAGCCATTTAAAAAGCAATTTAAGTGGACAGGAGAAAATTGGGCAGGAGAAAATTCACAACCAAAATTACCCACATTATAGAAAAACCCACTCCTGGTGGCCTTATGGGAAAGAGACATGTATCTAGCACAAAAGAGATATCTTCCAATATTCCTTATGGAATAATCTGATCTTTGAATGTGGAAAACATGGAAATCAAGAGCTGCAGCCTTACAAAAAATATTTAAAAATTAGGAATCATCAGGGAAACACAAAAGTTTGTGAGAGGGTACATTCATTATGGGAGTGAATTATTGTTTAGCCTTGGTACATATGACCAGACTGTAGAAACATTCAATTCCAGCGAATCAATTAAGCTTAGTTATTTCTCCATAATTAAAAAAAAATGTGTGTGGAAACTTGTATTACCACACTGAATCCAAAGCCAGTGTCTGGAAAACACTCACAAAATTACTCAATGTTCAAAAAAAAAAGGATTAACATTGTTCATAACTTCCAGAATTTTTTGTTCCCAGTCTGGTCAACAGTTTTTTTTACAGGCGTGAGACACACGAAGTAATCTATATTACATGCACTCATTTAATTAAAAACTAATTGAGTCATGGAGTTCAAAAATACCTGTTACAAACAGAAATACCTTGAAGGAAATGGTCTAAAGTTAAAAAAATTATTCTTTGTCAAGAAGTTAGAGCTATATTCATCTTTATACTTTTTTTCTTCCCCATATCATTCTCCTTTCTCAAAAGGAGAAATGGAGCAGCTTTACACTGATCTAGTCCACTCTGCTGCCGTGTTCTTGAGTTAGGTCTTGGAAAAGGACTGCTAGCTACCTGATGGGGCTATTTTTAGGAGCTGAATACATCACCAAAGTCTGTTCTGCATTCCCAGAGCCAGGCCCAGGTGTCACACGGAGACTGGATGCGTTCCTGAAGCCTGTGGGCAGGGATCCAACGGTGACGGTGCATATCAGGCTGACACGGAGCAGGAGGGCTGCAGTGCTCACTGAAAAATTGCTGCAGGCAGCCAGAAAACATGGCAGAGAAAGGAGAGCATTGGAATGGCTTCCTTTGTGTTCATCCCTGTACTTCTTACGGAGAAAGGAGGAATGGGAGCACACTACTGAAAGCACAGAAGCTTAATGGGGCTGATTAGAGGAACAGAAGCCCACACACACTTTGTCCTCTGAGCAGAAAGAGCAGTGCTCATCCAGAGGGCAGCCAGCATCTCTGAAAGGCATTAAAATTAAAAAAAAATTAACTTGTGAGGCCTTGCACTCATGTTCAGGCACTCGCAGTAGTGCCCAGAGAGCAAGCGTTGATTCCTGAGAAGAGAACAACATCAAGGACACACGAAACCCCTTCAAGTGCTGCCACCAGGACACCAACTGTGCCACAGAGTGTCCTGAGTGGGAAGGGACGCACAAGAGTCACCCAGTCCAAGCCCTGGCCCTGCAGACACCCCAGCAATCCCACCCGAGCAGGGTCCAAGCTCTCCTGGAGCTCTGGCAGCCTGCGGGCTGTGCCCAGCACCCTCTGTGGGAAGAACCTTTTGCTGATCTCCAACCTGAACCTGCTCTGACAAAATTTCAGGTCATTCCAAATCCCTGGTCACCACAGAGCCATCAGTGGCTGCTCCTCCTCCTCCCCTCAGGAGGAAGCTGCAGATCCCTGAGGCCTCCCCTCGTCCCCTCCGTGTAACCGCCTGAGTGCCCTGGGCCGCTCGTCACGGCTTCCCCTCAGGGCCCTCCGCCATCTTTGCGTCCCTCCTTTGGACACTCTCTAATACTTTAACAGTCTTTTCTGTTCTGACACCCAAAACTTCACACAGTACTCAAGGTGAGGCTGCCCCAATGAGACATGGGGGGGGGTGTCAGAAAATTGACTTAGAGTAGAGCAGGACAATGTCCTCCCTGGCCTAGCCGGCCATGCTGGGCCTGGTGCCCTCAAGACACTGATGTCCCCTCTGGCTGCCAGGACACACTGCTAGAGCCTCAAGAGAAATATTTGCACCTCAAACCCCATCCAAAGCACTGACTTGTACTCACAGTTCTCCTCTGGGACCTTTGCTAAGTCGCCTTTCTCCCTCATCCTTGGGATTTTTGGTTCAGGTGTCAGTCCTGTTACGAGTGAAGTCTTTTCCCTCCACTGGAAGCTCCCGGGATGAAGGCTTTGCTCCAGACACACACTGGGTTTTGGGGAGGAATCTTCTCTCTCCCAGCACAAGGTCAGCCTGTCCCAGAGGGTGGGAGACCCTACGAGCATCCATCCAGTGCCATTCTCTTCAAAAGGCAAACTGGAAGTGTATCAAAGTCATATCCTTTGTGGCAAGATGAAAAGAGGTCTAATTTAGTATAAAATGTTGATATTTGACAATAGTTAATTAATCTCAGCACTAATGAATGTGAAGATAAATTGTTTGACTGTCTGTTCTGTCCACAATACTGGTAGTCTTAGATGAGATGCTCTGGAATTACCTCTTTATGGAAATGATCCTGATAGAACTTGTGGAGGGACTTTGTGAAGAAATTATTCACACCAAACATTACATTAACTGCTGTAACCACATAAAAAGGATTAGTCAGAGGCATAATACCATTCCATATCACAGCTTGAGCCTTGAAATTCAAGTGTCTTCAGTACAAATATGTGAATGGAGCACAAGATTGCAGGTTACCTCTGTATCCTGCACTCCACAAAACCACACTAACAATTTTTGACCACATACTCACAATTAACATGAATTAAAGTTTTGTTTAGATAGTGAATTCTATTGTGGATGATACATTCTAATTTTTTCAGTCAATCAGTACTAAAAAGTACATTTCCTATGAATGAACTGAGCAATAGAGCTTTCCAAACTCAAAAAGGCTGTAGCTCTGTTACATTCTAGGATTTGCTCTTCCATTTGTTTTCAAGAAATTTATAAAAACATACTGGTTTAGCTTTCATACATCAGAGTTTGTTTGAGTGCAGCAGATTGGTTTGAAACCACTGGGGCAGTGATTGACTCCTGTCCATCACACGAGCACAGGCAGTGCTGCAGGATGAGAGCAGAGCAAGTCTCCAGAGGGCAGGAGCTGTGAGTATGAGGATTATCATAATTATCATAACAGACTGAAGGGTTTTCTGCTGTTTCCCCGATTTTAGCATTGCAACCCCCCTGAAACAGATGAAATATTTGCCCTTGGAAGCAAAGCAGAGTAACTAATGAGGTGTTAACAAGGCAGTAAGAGCAGGAAGGTAAATTGCAAACCCATTTAAGAAGCCAAGCTGCAGACAAGGGCAGTGTTATCCCATTCCAAGAGCTACCAAAGACTAACAGGCAAAACGTTCAACAAGAATTCCTTTTCTGACTGCCCTCCAAATTAGGGTGGTCTACTCTGTGTGCTACAGAAACACTTCCTCTGCTCACCTCTGGCTCCAGGTCACTTGCTCACCCAGCACAGTGCCCGGAGTGTTAAAAATAAACCAAACTTAAAGTGAACAATCAAACCACTACATTTCCAAATCCTTGTGGGTTCTTTTTTAAGTGGCTATGATATTTAAATCTCAATTAATGACCTACTGATCAGGAAGCCTTGATGGACAGGGTTATCTCCCAATTTATAACTCAGAAACGAAGGCCAAACCGCTTGTCAGAGGTCCAGTGCATAACTGAGTGATCAGAGTCTCTCAAATTCTAAAAATGTTGTGGAGAACAAAAGATCTCTCGCTCACAGAAAGATAGGCAGCCCTTGGCAGTCCTCACCATCATTTATGGCAGCAGTAGAATCCCAGCAACCACGCTTAGAAAACCACAAGCTGAATCTAGTGAGAAGTTCCAGCATTATTTCAAACTACTATGAAAATGGAAGGGTTCATCCACCTCATTTGTATGTGCAGTGGAACCTCAGTGGGTCTTCCTAGAAAAGGCTGATTTTACCTGAACTTTAGAAACATAAAACACCCAGAGTAACCTCCATCCTCCCTCTGATATTTGTCATGGGGTACCAGCCAAGGAGATTCAGCATTTTCAGTTCTGGGGCTGGGGAGGGGAGGCCCATTGTTTATCTAGTCAGACCAGGATCCCTGTTTGGTTTAGATGAATTACATAATGACTATAATCAGAATTTGGGGATGGTTCACAGATAAGAAAACACAGGCAAAAGCTTTTGTACAGCAGTAAGTGCTGGTAATTAAGTATCACCCATTCTTCCCTGTATTTGGTGAAACTACACACAGAATATCAATTAAATTTCCCAAAGTTACCACCATGGAATTCAGTCCTCTCCCTTCAACCAAGGTGACCTAATTTGACTCATCTCAGTTTTCCTTTAATCTCCACAGTGCAACCAAATCTATCCAGCAAATGGGGCAGGACATTCCGTTCACACAGGAACATGTATGAAATCCAAACTCATGCCAGGTGTTCACGTTTGTCTTTTTGTAACAGGGTCAGGAAGGAGTTTCCTTACACAACTCATAAAAATTTTTACTGGTGAAAATAAAGGTGCCTGAGGAGCTGCTTGACAAATGTGAACTGACAGAGGCTTTTGGAAAACATTGTTCAGGTATTTGGTTTAAAGGACAGAAAGGGAAAGTTGGATTATGCTGAAAGTTTGCCTGGAAAATCCTCACCTCAGGTCTCTGGGAATGAGAGGAGACTCCTCCTATTGAAGCAATGCTTCCCCAGTCCCAAATCCCTGCCCCATTTCCTGGGAGTGGGCTTGGGAAGCAAAAGTTTTCCTTGTTCCCACTATACAGGTACAGGTATTTATTTGGGGTAAAATTTTCTCTTGGCTACTTCAGTCCTTCTCACCTTGGAGGAGCCTTGGCAATGCTTCCCTGGGCACAGCTGGGTGGGAGCTGCTCCATCAGGCTGTGTGAGCCTGAGAAAAGAGAGACACAGTTCCCAACCTCAGCTTTTATCTCCTCCTCAGGGTGGGTTTTAAGCACAGGTGTTGTGGATTAGGGATAACAAGGAGCTGTCTCTGCGCTCCCACCCCGTGGTCCCCTCTGGTGCTCCATTTTCAGGTGTCTGATTGCAATTACACCAATTAACCTCAGGAAAAGATGAAGGCTTGCTGGGGCTGGGGGTTCATTTTTCTGAAGCCACATTGTAAAGGTGTGGCTTTGAGAGTCTCTTGTATTTGATGTATCTCTCTATGTTCTCAGAATTTACCAGCTTTGCAGCAAAGGAGTTTTGAGCTCTAGGACCCACAAACGATGGATCATGGATGGAACAAGCCCTTCAAAAAAGCTTCTCAGTGCAACCTTTTTTTGCTGTAGTCTTTATTAAATATAACCTGTGTATTAAATATATAAATGTAACCCATTGCAATTAAATATAAACCCACTAAATATATAAACTATAACCTATGCCCTGGCTGTATTGAGGCATTTTACAACACTCTCCTTTTATCCAAAACATGTCTTGAAGAATACATGGAGGGGAGGTTTCCCAAACCCCTTCTGGCACTGGCTGCAGTTCCTAGCTAGTTTTCCATACCATTTCCAGGCTGTTGGTTGAGGAGCAGACCATGATCAGCCCTGCTCCAGGAAAGGAGAAAGTCCAGAGCATCCAGGAAACACAGGGTAGAGATCTGGGGAGGAACAGGGCTCATTGCTGATGGTGGCACTTGTTTTACCAGCTGAGAAAGGCAGAAGTCTAAACTGGGAATAGAAAAGGACAGTTATCCAACTTTTTACCACCAACAACTAAAACTGGCTGCTGCTGAAGTTGTCAGTTTGTAGCAGGGGTGTGCAGTCAGCATGGGAAGCGTATTTAACACAAATCCATCGAGCTGAGAGCAGTGCTCGTTTGGCTTGGAGGTTTTTTTCTGTTTGGTTAGGGCTTGTTTGGTTGGGGTTTTTTTGTTGGTTGTTTTTTTTTTGTTGTTGTTTGTTTGGTTGGTTGGGTTTTTTTGTTGGTTGTTTTTTTTCTGTTGTTGTTTGATTGGTTGGTTGGGGGTTTTTTGTTGGTTGTTTTTTCTGTTGTTGTTTGTTTGTTTGTTTGTTTGTTTGGGGTTTTTTTGGTTGGTGTGGGTTTGAGGTTCCTAGAGGAGCACATCTGTACCAGCGGAGGAACAGGCTCCCTCTGGTGGCTCATTTCCATAAATTACTTTTTTTTCCCCAAAAAAAGCCGTTGCGTGCAGTCCCACCAATTGGAGTTGGCCGGATGAGGTGGAACCTGTTTGAGAGCACGTAGGGTCAGGAAGTGCTCAGGTTCTTTTGTGAAGCACTGAACAATTAATTCTTTTATTATGAGTAAAGACTTGGGGGTTGTACAGGCTCTTTGTTGTTGCAATGCAGGCTGTGAAAGCGTAGAGAAATCTTCATTTTTAAAAAAATAAAAGCCTTTTAAACCAAGTATGTTAACTGTGAAAGTGCAATTTTATTTAATAATCCTTAAAATTGCTGATTATTAATTCCACCCCCACTTTATTTGCAAAATTACCTTCATGTGATTACTTCAAAGTCAATATTTGCTACTTTTTGGAAGTACAGGAATAGAATGAGGCTTAGAATAGAAGTTTGAAAGACTTTAAAAGAAACAAATGAAAAGCATAAAAACTTGGAAAAGTTGATATTAGACATATACATGTCTTTTAGATCAGCAAGATGTCAAAATAAAAAAAAAAAAGAAAACAAAAACCAACGAGTTGATATTGGACATATACATGTCTTTTAGATCAGCAAGATGTCAAAATTTTAAAACAAAGAAAACAAAAACCAACAAACCCACATCCCACTTTAAAAATAAAAACCCAAAGGCCCTGTGATTGTATAATCAACATCCCTGCACAGCTTCCAGCACTTGCACTCGGCTATTCAGCCTTGATCCCATGTGGTCCTACCCAAGACCTACCAGGTTTTGACTGAAAGTAGTTAAAATTTCATGTGTGGCTAAATATAGCCCGCCAGTCAGGAAGTGCTGCACGGATGGAACCTTCCAGCAGGGCAGGAGCAGGCGTGGAGCTGGAATAGGTAACCCAAGCACATCCAGAACATTTTACACCAGCCTGGAGTTAACTCTGGTCATGTCTGACAGCTCCTGGGGCTGCACCCGCAGTCAGGAGGAAACGGTTTCTGTTCATCTCCGTGTTGTGTTACTGATACAAATCTCATCAAGGAGAACTTTGATACTTCCTAATTCCGGCTGCAAACATTTTGGCTGCAGCAGAGCAAACTCTGGGTCTGAATAGGCTTCCACAATTTTTGGTTGCTTCAAGTTTTCACCTCACTAAATATTATTCTAAAGGATTTGTGCCTGAGTCTCCATAGGGAATGATCCCTAGTTCTGAGGTAGCCCTTTGTGAAGCATAAACTCTTCTTCAGTTTAATATTTCATAGAGTTACAAACTGTTGGAAATTATTCCAGGACTGTTCCTCTGCTTCTTGTCCCCTTTCCCTTAAAACCTGTTGGAATTGTCAGAATGGTACTAAAGAAAATTGTGCCTTTAAGAAATATTCTTCTGTCAGTTTGTTTTATATTTTAGGCCAATCTCTCCAGAATCCTTACCTAACCTTTACAGGGCTGGAGAAAGGGGAGGGGAAAAAAAGGTTGCTAGGATACTTGCAAAAAGGCAAATTAGCTGCACTAGGAATAAAACAAAAGGATTAAAAATCTCTAACCTTTTGAGTTAAACACTCAGTTCCAGCCACTGCCAAAATTTCATGGTGCTTCTTTTTGAGACAAAGGAATGCAGAATGTCACAGAGCCCCAATTTCACAGGCATATGGGATTTTAAAGCATTGCCTCACTGCATTAAGTTTAAGATATGATGAACTCTATGGTAAGTATCTCCTGCTGTTGGCAGAAAATTTGATAATTATTTATAAATTTATATGTTTCTATTTCTGTCCGTGTTTGGAAGTGGAACTTTGGAGTTTTAGATATTCCATAACACACTGAGCTCAGCTGAGCAAAGCTGAGTCCCTAAAACCAGGTAGAATGTGAGGCTTCGATGAAAGATTTACTTTTGGACAGGGCTGTGGAGTTCTCATTTTTATATCACTTTAACTCTACTGAACTTTTCTCCATTTATAGCTTTGGCAGCAAAAAATCCACAAGGAAAGTAAAGCTGAAGATGGAGATTCTTTCCCTTCACTAAAATATGCACCACTGATTGAAACACTGACAAGAAATCATCCCTTGCATAATTTGCTTCATCTTAAGTGTAGTAAAATTTCTGCTTATTTCAAGGAAATCTCATTTTACATATTCAACTAGAGCTCCAATTGCCTGCATGAACTCTGAGGCAGAGCCAGCACTCATGGAGAGCTGCTGGGATTATCAAAGCACGTCGTTTTCAGGGCTCTCTATTCCACTGAGCTGAGCAGGTTTTGATCAGATCCAGGATGAAGCCATCACTGCTCTGGCCCCTCCAGAATTTGGATGCAGCTGTGATTTGTAGGCCAGCAAGCACATCTGCTTTGATGGCTCTTTCTTCTTCCCTTTTTGCCCAAATAATGCCTGAAGCAAAATCCCTGTGTGCATGGGAGATCTTCAGGAACGCTCCACAGCTGGGGCATGTTTGGTGTTTTAGTCCAGAGAGATTCTACACAACATTTACCCCGAGATATTAAGAGGAAACACAAGGCAGAGGAGTGCTGGGCTTTAACAAACCAACATTCTTGATGAAAATGGAGCAGGATTTGTTCCTTGCTCAGGTGGGAGGAGTGGCTGGCCTGGCTGCAGGATTGAGGGAGGCCGTCCTGCCAGCTGTCTGCTCTGCAGATGCTCGGCAATGACAGGCACCTCTGCCTCTTCACCCTGGGAGAAGTTGTCAGGATTCCCTTTCCTGGGCAGCCAGTGAGAACTTTAAAAACTTCCAGGGAGGAAGAACGCTGCCAGTTTCACAATCAATTCCCATGGCTCTGCCATTCCCATGTCTGATGCCAGCAAGGATTTGTTCTGCTCCCCTCCTGATGCCACAGAAGTCACAGATGGAAGGTTGGGGTTTATTACTTAAAGGAGGAGTGGGAGATCATGATATTGCTCTGGTTTGACTATTTCCTTTTTCCAGCTGAGCCAATACATAATATTTCAGACAAGAAAAAAGTGTATCAGGAACATTCCCTTGATGTATTTTCTCATATTTCTCTTTGACCCTTTTAAATCATGGAATTTTTTTCCTCTTCTTCCTCTCAACCTGATGTGAGTCGTGAGAATGAGTTTGCAGGATTATTTTTTAGTTATTTTGTTGTTTTTGTTTTTGTTTTTTTTTTTTTAATTAAAACCAAAAAAGTATAATTTTTGCATGCATAAATGGAACTGGAGTAGTGACAACCTGAGATGGCAAATTGGGAAGAATCTGAATGCAGCTGCATAAAGAGAGAAAACAGCAAATTGGAATGGAAACACATTTCGATAATTACAAACTTGCCAAATCAGGACATGTAAATCTCCTTTTTAAAAAAAGGGCAAAAAATGTAATACTGTTGTGTTTCTGCAGTGCTCACTGAATTAAAAA
Organism: Urocynchramus pylzowi; assembly: GCA_013397555.1. Taxonomy (NCBI): domain Eukaryota; kingdom Metazoa; phylum Chordata; class Aves; order Passeriformes; family Fringillidae; genus Urocynchramus; species Urocynchramus pylzowi. Next base: position 350,700 of record VZRH01002090.1, read on the forward strand.
TGCAGAGGCTACAATAGTCCAAAGCTCAAGATTTACAAAGGAAAATGAGCTGTAGGAATTAAGAATTACTGAGGTCTAACAGGTCAGTTTGAAAGAACTCCAGAAGAGCAGAGCCAGGGCATTCCATGGGCTCACTGCTGCCTCAGGAATGGGAAGCAAAGAGCATCAGCAGCCAGAGCCCTGCCCAGAGCGGCCACGGGAGGCAAGAACAGCCCCAGAGATGGTCCCAGGCTCAGCCAGGAGCCCAGGGCTCAGACAAGCCATGGAATCCTGGACTGAAAGGATCCCAAATTATTAAACCATGGAATCCTAGACTGAAAGGATCCCAGGATAAGCCATGGAATCCTAGACTGAAAGGATCCCAAATTATTAAACCATGGAATCCTAGACTGAAAGGATCCCAAATTATTAAACCATGGAATCCTAGACTGAAAGGATCCCAGGATAAGCCATGGAATCCTAGACTGAAAGGATCCCAAATTATTAAACCATGGAATCCTAGACTGAAAGGATCCCAAATTATTAAACCATGGAATCCTAGACTGAAAGGATCCCAGGATAAGCCATGGAATCCTAGACTGAAAGGATCCCAAATTATTAAACCATGGAATCCTAGACTGAAAGGATCCCAAATTATTAAACCATGGAATCCTAGACTGAAAGGATCCCAGGATAAGCCATGGAATCCTAGACTGAAAGGATCCCAAATTATTAANTCCCCCCGGCTGTCCCCTCCTGGCAGGAGCTGTGCAGAGCCACAAGGTCCCTCCTTTTCTCCAGGCTGAGCCCCTGCCCAGCTCCCTCAGCCCCTCACAGGGCTGGCACCCTGCCCCTTCCCCAGGGTCACCTTTCTCAGGAACTCAACAATCTTAGAAAAAATATTAAGGGAATTTAGAAACTATTAGGTATAAAGCAAAACTTGATTTTTCTATTCTAAAATCCATAAAATGCCCTTTTTTAAAAAAAAATTTTAAAGGGGGCACATATGGTGCAACATGCTTGTTCCTTTGTTTAATATTTTTGCATGATGATCCTCATTTTATTTGCTATGCTTTGGAGAGGACATTAACTATTATACACATTGTTTACAGGATAAATAAACTTTTAATATGCCAGCCTTTTTTTTTTTTTTTTGGAGGGATGGGGAGCAGGTAATATTAATAATTCAAGCCATCATAGTACTTGATTAAGCCTCTAGGAATTTCAAATTATTTGTTAGGGAGCTGGAGTACTCCTTCAGAATATCTATTTCTGTTTAAGAATCTTAAGATTCAAATTATTGGAGTCTCTCTTGCTCACTCAAAAAGATTGAAAGATTAACTTGTATATATTTGCTTTTTATTCAAGCATATAGGAACCTGCTGGAAAAAAGAAAGAATGTGAAAATATAGTAGACATGCCATAGATAAACTTTTAGTAATAATTTGTGTTTGGTAAAAAAAATTTCAAAATTAAGCATGTCTTGGGGTAAAAAAAAAATGCATTTATAGTGTGAATCTCTACTCCAGCACTGGATTCCTGATACTATAGCTTTATGATGATTACAACAAATTGCAACAGAGTGTTTTGTTGTGTGCATAAAAGTGAAATAAGGTCTGGGATGATCCAGCACTTTGGATTTCAGTGTAAATAAGAAAAGTAGGAACCCAACAGGAAGCATAACTCGGGAATGTGATTGCTGGTTTTGTTGCTTTGTTGGTTTTTTTCCTGTTGAAATTCCTCCAGTTTTTAATCACCCTTTAAATCTTCTCCAGGGTAATTAGTGAGGGCACTGATCCCTAAGGGAGGCAGGCTGCAGTCCCACATCTCCAGAGGGATAATCACTCCCATTGATTGTTTTCTGTGCTACCCTTGATTTCCATGCTGCACCATTGTCTTAATCCACATTTAAGTTTAATAGAAAATGACAAATTTCACTCATTTGCACCTAAATAGCTTTTTAGAATTGCTTTTTATTTCCCAAAACTGTGCAGCACAGGTATTAAGTCTCACTTAACTTTCAAAGCACAGCCCAAGAGTTGTAAACACCTTGGTGAGAAAACTCTGACAGGTGAATAATGTGAGTACATCCTCCCACAGGGAAGGCATTTTCAGGGTGTTGAAAGTCTGGTGGTTCACACTTCAGTCTAAAAAGTAAAACTTGGGTTTCTCTGAGGAGCTGCTATTTTGTACAACCTGTGCAGAAATAATGCATTCAACCACCTCAAAATATGGGGCAGTGATCCCACAACTCTGCACTATAAAGAGTTTTTATGCTGTAATCAGAATGGGATGCAAAACAACTCCTTGGTGATATTTTTCAAGGTTTTGCTGGCCGAAATTTTTAAAGAGATGCTAATAAGACTTTTTTTTGCTTTTTCCACACAGTCATGTGCTGCACAGTCAAGGAAAGGGGGAATGCCTGCTGGGATTATAGAATTTATAGCACAATCTAAAAAAATATAGAATTGTCTGACAGAGACAACTCTGGTATTCCTACTAAGCTGATACCTTCCCATTCCCCAGAACGCAGCTAAATTATTAAATATAGCTTAAATAGAGAAATAAATTTATTTCTATAACATCTATAGGATCAGTATTAATACTGATCTGGTCTCAGTGTTTCGTGTTTCCAGTAGGAATCAATTCCATCTTTATTCTCTTTATAAGGTGGTATCAGAACTTTGCAAAGGTCTGAACAAGTCCTGTGACACTGAAGTGTTTTCAGGGGTTTCTTCAGGGATGGAAAGTTTCTCTTTTTTCTTCTATGGCCAAACAGGAGTTTTCTGTCCTTTTTCCCCTGAAACAGGAGGGCTGCAAAATGCAAATGCCATCAAGCTGTCACCTCAGTCCCTGCTCCATGTGGGTTGCACATCCTGTCCACTTCCAGCAGGGATAAAATCTGCACACTGAGGAGTCTGTTCAACCCTTCCCTGGGTTGTTGTGACCCCCAGCACCTGCCAAGGTTTGGTTCCCCTGCTCCCAGTCCCCCTCCTGAATTCCCCGGGCAGGTTCATCACAGGACAAGTTGCTGAATCCCTCCTTGCTAAAATGTCTCACCCGTGGGATGTTCTCTCACTATAACCACACCACGGTGCCAGGATAAATGCTTTAATACCTCGGCATCCCTCTTGTTCAGGAGATGGAGCTGTGCAAGCAAAATATAAAATAAATATTTCAGAGGGGCAGTTAAGAGGCAGAGCGTGTAAGACATGAAACTTCCGTTGAGCTCCTTCCAGAGACTTTTAAAAACATCCTTCTTCCTCTAACAACATATTTAACTTGTTCCTCCCCTCTGTGTTTGTTGGGGATTTTGCATAATGCAGTGTCACTAGAAACTTTCTGTCTAGCTGAATTAAGAACCACCAAAAGTCTCTCTAGAATGGAGTTCCTGAGTGAAACTGAAAGGACTAAGTGGCTGAATAACTTTTTTTAATTAAAAAAAAAAAAA
>VZRH01002090.1:365306-379293 GCA_013397555.1 Urocynchramus pylzowi
TGCCTGGGCTAAAGCTGGAATGGGACAATGAACTCCAAGGTGCAAATGGAGCAGAATTACAAAAATATATAATGGACCACATTATAAAAATGTGAGATCTTGTGACCAAGCCCTCTTTTGCCTCCACCTTGGAGCCATCAGGGCAGAGCCACAGCTGTGGCCCTGACTGCCAGGGTGTGGCCTTTGAAGGCATGTCAATAAATATTCACTTTATTCCTGTTAACTCCATCGAGCCTCTGTTCCAGCTCCTTGAGGCATCAGTTTTGGTGGCCCGGATGGGACAGTGAGGCATCTGGAAAACCCTTGGAGCCAGCCTTCCCAGAGAGGCCTGGCTGAGCTCCAGAACTCCTGAAGGCATCCCATTTGTCTGACATCAGCTGGGTTTCCCTAGGGGTGCTAGGGAACAGGGAGCAGCAACGCTCCCAGTGCCTCCCCTCGCTCTCCCTGCAGCTCAGTTTGGTTTCCTGGCTGCTGCCCACCCCTCACTCTCACACACAGCCCCCTCCTCCTGCCCCATCCCTGCCTCTGGCTCACCCACCCCCGAGAACCTGCAGTGTCTTGTGCAGGTATCACCAGACCTCCCTCTTCCCATGGATTCTCCTTTGTCCCCACAGCTCGTGGCTGGCCTCACACAATTTGGGGATGGTTTATTTCAGCTCGTACATCTTGAAGGGAATGGAGCTCAGAATGCCACAGATTTCAGCACAGCTTCAGCAGTTCTACCCTTAGCAATCCAAAGTCATCAACTCGTGAACTTATCCAAAGAAAAATCCCTTGGCAGGAGTCAGTGGTGGGTGCAGCCATAACTGTTGATACTGCAAATACACCAGTTCCTGTTTATATTTTCCAGCATGCAGCCAGCTGGGAAAAACAGTCCCAGTGTGGCAGCTTGTGCAGCACCCTCCAGGTGAGGGGCTCAGCCTGGCAGAAGCCACCACTCTGAATTGCACTACCATGCTTTGGGAGCATCCTTTGCTCTCCTCCAGCTGCAGCTCCATTTCCAGGTACCACTTGTAAGATTTAGGGTAGAAAAGAGCTTGAGGCTGTTAGAATGTGTGGGCCTCATCTATTGCAGCAATGAGTAAGGGCTTTCATAATTAGTTCAAGCAGATTTGTGTAATCTGTACATAGCTAGATCCTGCTTTTCTCCTGACTTAAGCTGTGAGTCAGGCTGTTTTAGCAGTGTTTACACTGAAATTTCTCATCCCAGTTTGCAGCAGGGTTTCCCTCAGATCTAACGTGGGTCTGGCTGGATTCAGAGACCATCCTAAAGCAGATTTTCTCCTCAGCTGCTCTGCTCATACTGGAACCCACAGCAGGAACAAATCTCATTGTTCTTCTGGGAAAGGTCCTCCTCTGGTGTCCCTTCACAGCTGTTTTGTATTCCAACCTTTGCCACATCCACTGGTGCAGTTTGGGGTCACAGGTCTCAAGTCCATCCCTCCTGCAGAGCCATGGCAGTTTTGCTGGCTAAGGACCACCTGAGACATCTCAGATTTCAGCCCCTTTCTGAGCCACCACTGCTGCTCTTGGAATTTCTATCCCAAGAGATCACTTTTACAGCAGAACTGTCCTTTTCCAAACAATTCCTTCGTTCACAGGGACTTTCTGGTTACCTTTCTAGACGCTTTTCCTTGCATTTATGACATAGGGAAAACCAACCTGACAATTTTGGTTTTCCCTCACATGAATTTTAACACTAACCCCTTAATTTTCCCAAATTCCTTTGTGGACTATATCACTATGGAGACACGAGTATCCCAGTGGGTTTTCCACTGGCAGGATGCTGCAGTGTCCCTCTGTTTCCTTGCCACAATGGTTTCAGCAAACAGAGCAGCCTGATTGCCTCTTTAAAGGTGTGAAATCACAACAAAGCCGGGATGATCTGCATAAATTATGGGTAGATTTGAAAGTCTGCATTTAAAACTATGATAAGAAAATACAATTAAAAGATCAGAGGGGATTTAATCTGTTTAAATTATTAGAAATTAATTCAGACCTGCTGGGAGGTGCTGCTCCCCTGCTTGAAAAGGTCTCAGAAGAGCTCCCAGTCTGAGTTCAGCCCTGCATTTATCAAATATGTGAAGAATTGAGTTCTTGTACCTGAGGCACAGGGCTCTGGTTATAAAACCCAGTTTCCAGTTTGAATTCCTTCACACTCTGCAATCCCATAAAGAATTCTCCACTTGCAGCTCCCCAGACTCCTGGGTCCACCCTCCCTGTTAAGGCTCTGAGTGTTCTTGTGTCCTTTGCCCTGGGAATTCAGCAGGGGAGTGACAGAATTTCCCCTCTGGAGTGGGGTTTGTGATGTGTGGGACGTTCATCTGTGCTTCCAGCAGATCCTGCACAATGCTGGGAGTTCCACACAGGAGCTGCTGGATCTGGAAAAGTCTCTTCTTTCAGCTCAGTGGAAAAAAAAAAAATTATTGGATGAACTTTTTTCATCTTTGCTATCCTTAACCTGAATGACTTAATTAATCTTTTTGAGGAAAAGTTTTAAGCATTATTTCTTATAGATTTAAAATTATATTACTCAGTCATGAGACTGTCATCAACCTTTTCTGTGGCCACACTGAAGCCAAGTGGAAAAGAAGAAGCACAAAAAAGAAACAAAATCAAAGAATTTGGAACACCACATGCATTGCTATTGACCATGGTTTGGAGGGTTTTTTTTAAAAAAACCTCCTGAATAAGAAGAAGATCTACTGATATGATTTTTGGTTGTCCTACTTTGATAAACCAAAATCAAAATTCCACCCACAGCAGTTAAAAAAAAAAAAAAAATTAAAACAAAAACCACCCCAACAAAAAGAGGTAAAATGAAAAGGAAAGAAGGAAAAGTGATCAGAAAGCAAAAGCAAGTCTTAGAAACAGCTCTTCCTTTTGATCAGAATGACTTCACATGGAAGAGACTGCTTCAAAGCTCAGCAGTTTTCTGGGAATTATTGAAGCTTGAGGAGAGTGTTTCAAGTGATAATCTGCTCTTTTCGTGGTGTGGACTGCACAAATGGCCCTGATGAGATTCAGTTCTAATGTCACAGGTCTTTCATGGTTGCATTTTAATCTCTGCTGAGGGCACCCAGGATGGCTGAATGAACAGCATTTTTATTCTAGAGAAATAAAAATTCTGTTTGAAGATGAGCTTCAGATAATTTGTGCATTTCTCCTTCACACAGAAGTGCTGCTGTGGGGGAAGGAGCAGCAATGGGATGTCAGGGGCTTCATTAACCCCTCAGAGGGACACACAGTGGTGGCACTTTGGTGACAGAGCTGTCCAATTTGGGCTGGGGTGGTGGGGAATTGAATGATGCCTTAGCATTTTAGCTTGTCCATTTTCCATCTATTTGCACTCCTGCAGCTCTTTAGGGCAGAACTCCAAGCCCCACACACAGTGTCAGCTGCAGCTTTCCCACTTTGGGCAGACACAACAATTCCTCTCCAGGCCTGGCAGCCAAGGACACCTCACTGCCTCAGGGCCAGAGATGGGAACTAAAGGGACTTGGGGGAGCAAACTGGGGGTGAATGACTTCATTACCTGCAGCTGGAACTGGCAGATTCACCCCCAATATGCAAATGGACCAAACTTATAAAAGTATAAAAACCTGTGACCCGTGGTCCATTTTTGGGTGTAGGCCCTGGGAGCTTTGCCCTAAATGTACCTGAAGGCCCTTTAATAACCAGAACTGCTTTTTATTCCCTTAATCCTGTCTGGCCTCTGGTTTTAGGTAGCCCAAAAAGGCATCAGGAACCTCACTGATTTCACACTTTTGCCCTCTGCTGTTATTCTTAACACGTTCTTCCAACCTGGGATGTCTCAGCTCCATTTGAAGGAGAAGTGCTCCCAGCCTGGACCCCTGGCACGGTGACAAATGCCCTGTCCCCTCACTGGTGCCACTGCCAGGGGCTGCACCTGCAGCATGAGGTGAGTCTGGGGAATCACCACAGCGCCCATCACACACAGACCCTGCAGCACCCAGCCTGGGCTGGGCAGGGTTCCAACAAAAGCAGCTTCTGATGGTTAAAATTCCCTCACTCTGCCACTGCTCTTGCACTGCCACAGAGTGATTCCCTCCTGTGAGTCTCAGACCCAAAGCCAGCCTCTCTGGGATGCCAGGAACCAGAGCAATCCAAATGCTGTGTCTGAAGGATGCTGCTGTGACTCAAATTCTGCCCAGTGTCCCTCCTGTCATCCCTCTGCAGCAAATGTTTCTCTGNTTGTGTCTGAAGGATGCTTCAGACCTTCAGACTCAAATTCTGCCCAGTGCCCCTCCTGTCATCCCTCTGCAGCAAATGTTTCTCTGCCAAGATGTGCCACCGAGGGTGGTGGCCATGCCACAGAGCTGACAGCTTTGCAAGCCTCCCTGGCACGCTGCTCCTGTGCAAGATCACTTTTCCAACCCAGTGCCCCTGAGGGCTCCTCAGAGATTGACAAGAACAGATCACCATCGTTTCTGAAATGTGACATTGCTGTTTATTTTTCATTCAGTTTTCCATATCAAACAGCACATCTGTGTACTCTGGCTGGAAACCAGCTGGTTTTCATTCAGAAACCTGGTCCTGGCATCTCCCTGTGTCTGAATCCAGAACATACAAACCTCATGCCCACAATTTGTTGCATTTCTATGGCATCATCTCAATCTTTAATGCCACGAGAGGCACATAAAAATGAGTTGCATCCTTGCTTTCTTTCACTATTATAATCTGAGGAACACATTGAAAAACCTAACACATAAATTACTCCAAGATATAATGAGACAAGAGACTGCAATTAAAAAAGTATCACTGCAATGAAAAATCTACTATGAGGAGGTTCTAAAAAATAACAACCCCCCCCAAACCTCCCTTAAATCTAAACCAACACATTCATGTCCTTTCTCTGCATGAACAGATTTGAAAATATTTAACATCGATCCTAAAAAACCACTACTGTTTGCATTGTCAGTGACAGATTAAGCACAAGAATGAGCAACAAGAGTCTGATGAGATCAGGTTTTTTCAGTGAATTTTAAGATGCATCAGAAGAATCTTTGAAATCTGATATTGATTTCCACTGAAGGTAAATCCTATCTGAATTCTGCCTCCCTGTTTAGACAGCAATAAATCATTAATGTTAATTTGTGCTTTGCTTATATTCCAGGACTGTTTTTAATCACTGACCTTGGCTTCCCATCAGTGGAGAGAGACTAAAACACCAAACAACTACAGAATTAAAGCACAAGCCCACAGTTCCTGTGCACCTTTCCTGGCCTTGTTTTCTGTTACACAGCACCCATGGACACTGATGGGAAATTAAGGATGATAAATAGGAAGACCTGGGGGAACTCACAGCAGGGAAGAGGGAACTCCTGAAATCAAAGATACCTGTGCTCTGTCAGTTGGAAGATTGACTAAGATATCAAAGGCTACAGAACAATGCATTAACTTTGGGACACTGGAATTTTTCGTGGTTTATGGAAATGATTCCAATTATAGGTTTCTAGTGCAATTTCAAACAACACCAATAACTGGAACAATATTCCAAAGGACTGAAATCATGTTTGAGGATCCAGACTATCAGGTTGCAAACATCTCTCATTGCCATCAAAGGTAATCACGATTTTGGGATGAGAGAAGGAAAGCAGGATTTCCTCACTGGGGCTTTGCTGTACTATTCTACCCCATAAAAGCCAAAATTTTGTCAGCAAGTTTCTCAAAGTCTCTAATGGCAAACAGCAGAATAAAGGCAAAAAACCCAAAACAAAACATAAGAGTAAGGATGTGCCAGATTATAAATCCCAGCAGGGTGGGTGGGGAGTGCAGCACACAACCCTCACTATTCCACTCCAAACTCCATTAGCAACACCCTGCAGGACACAACAGCTGGAGAGAAGGAAATCACCCCCCTGAGCTCCCCAAGAAATAAAAGTTTCCCTCCCTCCAGCCCTGCTCAGCTCCTCCACTTTGCCTCGTGAGCTGCTGCAGTTTGGCCGGAGCAGAGCTCACAGCCCTCCCCTGCTGCAGCCCCTCAGCCTGACCTTTCTCTTCCCTGTGTTTGATGCTCCTTGGAGATGCAAATGAGAGAAACCCGTCGCACTTAGCAGCAGAGATGGTGTAGCTCCCAGGGTTGGATTTAATTGCTTCCATGCATTAGAATTTCTGGGTACCTTTAAAAGATTCCCTTTTGGCACCTGCTGTTCCCTTTGTCTGCCCAGCAGTCCCCTCAGCACAAGATTTCAAAGGCTTCTTGTGCTTTTTGCCTTAGCCTGGAATTCAGCTTCAGCTACTCAAGTCTTGAAAACTTTTTAAAATGGTTTCACCTACAGTTTTTTTAAAAAGAATGGACTTTTTTTCCTGTGTTGAAATTACTCGATCAGGGTTTTATTATCTGGACTTTTCTGCCATTCTGACACCATTTAGTTGCAGCCTCGGGAGAAAAAGTAGTATTTTTTAAAGTTGCTACCATTGCAAAAGGCAGGATTTCTTCTCTTTCCCTTTCCAACATTGCCTGCAAAGTCTTAACATCAAAAGTAGGCTTTTTTTGAGCCCAAGATAATTCAATGACTAGTAATTATTTTCTTAAAGCCAGACAGAATTTTTTCTACTTTGATAGCATTTAAGGAATGATATTCTGCGGAACTAATTTACAAGGAGAGATCATTCAGGATGTTTAAGTACCTGCCTGTTTTCCCTACTAAATCTCAGATTGCTGGGGAATCTAAAAAATGTTTTTGTTTTTTTTAATAAATCCATTATTTGTAAAATGTAACGTGTGCATGAACTACAGAAGAAAGCAAACTCAAATTGTGACCACAGCTTTGTCCCATTTCAGGATTCAATGACACAACCAAACACTTCAGTGTGGTGAGACTGCAGAGGTTCTGCATTGATGAAGAAATTAAATTGATTCTTGACTATGGGTAGCAAAGCTTTCCTCTGATGTCAGGTGATTCTGGGCTGTCCCAGCCATTATTTTCAGTGTCTGCTCTTTGGAGGGATGGCAAATTTCCACCGGGCTCACCATTAGCATAAGGATGCTCTGCCAGTGGCAGATCACAGATCAGCCTCCAAATTTTCAGGATCAAAATGTCCTGGCAGGAACACTGAGGAGACAAAATGCTTTGGCATTATTGGGGAGTGCTACTGTCCTGACACATGAAAATGAAAAGAAAGACAATTGAATCATCCCTGCAGCATGCTCAGCCAAAGTGGGTTTTCTCTGGGTTTTCTCATCCAGTGAAAAATACAATTTATATCCAGGAGTTGTGGGGTACAGGAGACTGTGGAGTTTAATACAAGGAAAGAAGTCAGAAGGAATATTTCACTACAGCCACTTTTATCACCTCAGGCTTTCAGAAAATAGTACAGAAAATGTAATAGAGAAATACTGAAACCTTCCAAATCCCTCCCAAGCACAGACAGCAGGATAATAAAACCAGCTGGAAGGGACTTTATTTCTTGCTAGCAGAATAAAACCTCCAAAAAGGTCCCTATGGCACCAGAACCAGCTTCCCAAGGAGCAGCCAGAGCCTGTTCTGCCTTCTCAGGAAGTGTGATGGGTTTGGCACAGGTGAGCCTCTGCCTGGCAGGAATCCCTCCTCTCTGCAGATGTTTGTGACTCTGCAGCTCTGTCTCTGGAGCCAAAATCCTCTCTGATAGCTGGCAGGACACAAAGACAGTCCAGAGCACCGAATGCTCTGCTGGGGAGCTCCTCAATTCCCTTTGTTTTGTAGGCTTGCTAGAACAGACATTTTGCTCTGAATTAATTATGGCTTCATTCCCTGATCAGGCACCACTCCCCACCAAACCAGGTGGTGAGACCAGGCCTGGAACTGGAGAGAAAGCCACTGAAATCCCCAGCAACATCCCAAACAAAGAAACAAACAGGTGGAAAAGCAGGCTGTCCCAGACCAGGAACTCCAGTGCCCTTCCCAGCCAGTGATTCTGGGAGAGCAGCAAGGCTGTCACAGGGCCATGCAGCAGGTTCATTTGGGACAGGAAGGTTTCTGTTTGCTTCCCTTCCTTCCCACAGAGCACTATTTATGTGCACATCTCCTAGAACTCCTGGAATCTTTGTCTTCTAGAAAATAATTCCAAACGTGTATCAAATTAAAAATTGTAATTAACTCTCCATATGCAAAGAAGCAGAAGAGAGCTTTCCCATTTGACATGCTATGGTGAGAAAGTATTAGTAACTCATTCCTGTGACTTATCATCCCATCATTCTTATTCAATTTTCTGTAATAATTTTAGATAATGATTTTAAATGGCTCTCTTGAAACTGGAAGCTGGAATAATTTCAGATAACTCACTGATGAAAGCACTTGGAGGCTTGATAGATCCATGTGTCACCCTCTCTGGAGACATTCCAGACCCACCTGGGTGTGCTCCTGTGTCACCTGCTCCAGGTGACCCTGCCTTGGTGAGGGTTGGACTGGCTGGTCTCCAGAGGTCCCTTCCAACCCTGGCTGCTCTGGGATTCTGGGATAAAGGGTCATCTTTAGCAGGTGCCAGAAATGCTCTGTGAAAATTTCCAAGAGAGCTGCATAACTCGTTTTTTTTCTAATTTTCAGAATCTTGTAAAAGCTGTTTGCTGTGCACTAACAATGCTGATTTTATACCAGCTCAATTCCTAGAGATTCTTAAATGCCCACGCACAAGGGGTAGAGGAAGGTGCTTTGTAATTTGCTGGAAAATCACCCAAATCCATCAGAGGAAGGAGTGAAGTACATTCCCTTACTTGGAATTTAACACTTCACTTATTACCAGGCAAACGTGGGCTCCCAGACAGACAGAAAATCAGTTTGTTTGAACATATGGGAGAAAATGTTGTTGTAAATATTTCCTTGGGTTTTTGTTTTTCAACAGTCTGCCCTGTTTAATAAATGAGCTGTTTAATCATACTTCTCTTCAGTTCCCATCAGGTTAGATCATAATGTGCATGTTAAAACCTGCTTGTAAAAAGAAAAACAGAATCAGACACTTCCCTGTCTTCCCCAGCACCTCCTCTAGCATTGTGATGAAACCCAAGCATTCCCTACATGGAGTTCATAAAATCAGAAATATGGATTTGTAGTTCATAGGCCAGGGCAATGCGAACATGGACCCTTGTCCAGATCTGAGCCAGGAATACATTTATTATTATTATTATTATTATTATTATTATTATTATTATTATTATTATTATTTATTTATTTATTTATGTATTTGTTATTATTATTGTGTTCCATTCTGCCAATGGCTGCAGGAATACAAACACAAATGGCAAATATCCAGTGCTTACCTCCAGTGGTTCCTCAAAAGCCACTCTACCAGTGCTGGCATCCCAAGAGGGAGTGGGAAGAGCTGAGCCCTGGCGCTCCCCCGTGCCCACGCTGGCTGCACAGGTGGTGCCAGCCCTCCTGGTGGCACGGGACAGCAGCAGACACCCAGGGGCACAGGGGTGCTGGAGGTCAGCTACTCCCAGCTGCTTTGGGGGTCTCGTGGACTTTGTTGGAAGGGCCTTCAGACAGGGAATGCCCTTGGGCTGGAGCTCAGTGCCAGATCGAGGCACTAACAAGCAATTACGACTCCATTTCATTTCAGGAGATAGCAAACTATAGATGCACCTGCATTTTTATCCTCTTTCTCCTTCATTTCCCCTTTTGGCCTCTCCTGTGTCTGCTATTTATGCACCATTTCCCTCTTCTTTACCAGTGCAGCACCTCAGCAAATCACCACCTGGTTTTCTTACAGAGGTCACAATGTTTACCCTCGTGGTCTTGGTATAAAACAGCTAAAAAATTCCAGCATTCCTGTTTTGAATCAGAATATCAGCCCTGGTTCTCCCTCATGGATTAATAGCCTCAAAGGTGTGCCTTTCTGAAGCCCCAGTTTGCTGCACAGAGCAGGAATTCAGTGTTGTGGGGAATTTCATTCCTGCTTTTCCTCCCAATTTGCACCTACAACTCACATCCATCCCGTGCTCAAAAGTATTTCACAAACTCCCCTGCAAAGGTGAGTTTGTGAAATACTCCATTGAATGCAAATACAAAAGTATTTGTAAATACTTTTCAACTCCTCAAGCAAACCTCTGGGGCTGCAGCATTCCCAGGGTGCCCAAAACACACTGAGCAAGGCCAGAGCTTTTTCTTACCAACACCTCCTCGCAGATGCTTCTCTGCAGAGATGGAGAGTCCTGCCCAAAGCACTCAGACTAACGCTGCAAATAAACTTATGTGTGTAAGGAGGAGGGAAATGAGTGACAGGGAACGAAAGTAAAAATATTTTCTGATTATTACCTACCCCGAGCAGCCAAAATCAAAGCAGAAAATAGTTTCATTCCAAAGTAGCTGTAAAGCTGCATTAGTCCAAGAAATCTGCTGTCTAAATAATTGTTTTCTCTAGGGGTTTTGTTGAATTCACTGTGTTGAGTACAGTTTTATTTGTTGGTAACTCTCCTCACAGTGTAGCACTATTTCATTTTTGCCCCTACCAAGCATAACTTCTGACAGAAAATTGGTGAATTAAAGTTTGAAATTAGGTGAGAAGACAGGAAAATCTGTAATCTGAAGCATTCTACCTTTACAAATGAGATTATCTGACAGCCACTCACCTCATACCTGGCCTGCTTGGATAACTCCTATAGCAACAATATTTTATCAGCACAACTGAATCAATCTTAGCTGGGAAAAGAAAAAAAAAGGGAAGGAAGTTCTGGGCTCAGGGCCTGAGCACTGGAATGAGAATTCCCTCCTTTTTCCCTAGGTCTTCAGTGGCAGGAGGAGTCCTGGACTGAACTCCCCAATTCTACTTCTCCTGGCTGAGAGTCCTGATGCAACTCCCCAGTTCTAAAAATTCAAAGTTCTTTTTTTCTCACTCTGACAGAGGGAGAAAGAGCTGAAAAAAAAAATCAGTGTAGAAGTGCAGAGCAGTCATCAATGACAGGAAAAGCCTTAGAGAGCTGCTGTTCTTAGGGCCAAGATTGAGCTCGTTGTTCCCTAAGCAAATTGACTTCATCGTTTGACTTTCCTGAGTGCTCAGCGATTTCCCTGCAGCACTCCCAGGAGCATTCCCACCTCCAGCCTTCCCAGCCCAGCCAGGCAGGAATTAGAGCAGCCCCCAGGGCAAGGAAAGCAAACTCTGCCTGGGGATCTGGGTCCTCACTGCCAGTCCAGATTCACATCCACCTGCACATCCAAATATCCCAGCGGGAATCCAGAGCTGCACCTCGTGATTTCAGGTGAGAATAAAGAAAGCTGTTACATTCAGACCATTATTGTTCATGCTGCTTTGTGAATTTATTTCTTTAAATTTTCCACTTGTGCTCCTGCCAAGAGAGATCTATTAGACAGAAAGCAGCAAGAGTAAATCTTTATCATTTTGTTTCAAACTATAAAATAATTTACATCACATATTTTACTTACTTTTGTCTTTTTTGTTTGTTTTTTTTTTGAAACCACAAACATTCCAGCATCACACTGTAGGAATAAGAATAACAATAGAAAGCATAACCTTTTGCATAGTATTAAATGAACAGACAGAGTAAGTTCTTTATTTACAATTATTGTCTAGATAAAAAAATTCATAAAAACAGATGAATGAACATATATTAATAACCCCTAGTGGGATGGATTGCCAATGTACCACTGTATTGTTGTCCACAAATCTCATGCTGCTAAGTACAGTACGTAGAGAGCGAGCATTTATATATTGCAGGGAATTTTAACAAACTGATCATTTTGGTTTTTGATCCATTGTTCCCATCACAGAGAGGTCAAGCAATAAAAGAAAGGAATTGTGATGCACGACTTGTAGTTGAAAGGTCATAGCTATTCTGCTTAAAAAAAAAAAAAAAAAAAAAAAAAAAAAAAAAAAAAAAAAAAAAAAGTCTATCATTTATCATATACATAAAGCACAGTCTCTGCTCACAAAAGCCCAAGTTTTCTATGCATCTCAGTTTATATATGTTTTACTATATATACACAGAATGCAGTGTTCGTTTTCTTAACAGTTTTCAAGTCTGCGAATGGTACCTTAGGGAGGGGTACTCCTACAGGAAAAAATTCAAAAATTAAAAAAAAAAAAAACCAAATAGGAACCGAGAAAAAACATGAAGAGTGTTGGAAAACAAAAAGGCAAACAGTCAGTGTGTTAAGATGCTGAAAAGAAACTGTTCCAGTATTAATAGCTTCTGTAGATGTTCAAGTCCAAAGCTAGAGGCTTCCCTCTAACAAGACACCACTTTTGTCTTCCGGCCAGAGATGCCCACAGGCCCCAGGGAGCCAATCCGTGGTGTACGGGGGAATGCCCAGGTACCGAGCCCCTTCCTGCCTGGGCGCCCATCCCTGGCTGCTGGGGCCAGCTGGCACAGCTGGGGCTCCTGCCAGGTGCCAGGGCTCCCTGGGCGCCTGCCTGGCCCGAGTCCGCAAGGGAAGCTGCTCGCGCTTTACCTGGCTGAGAGTCCTGATGCGCCCGAGCGCTTCGGGGCTCGGTCTGCAGTTTGGCCGTGAGTCTAAGCTTGGTTTGGAGAGTTCTGGCTTGGTTAAGCTGCTGTGACTGCAGAGATGCACCACTGCATGGAGCCACCTTTAGGACAACCAGAAAAACACCTTAACAACTCAACAGATCGAGGTGCTTGGAGGGTGTTTGGTTCCGCCGCGCCTGGCATAACCGATTGTGTAATTCCAAATGTCTTTTGCACTGTACAGTTATGGAAAAAAATCATATGCTGAAAAGTCTCCAAGCAAACTTTATATTAAATACAAAAATTATTTATGAAAAATCTGTGATCCACAAAGTGCTTAGCATTCAAGTGGTTGACATAGCAATTGTATAAGCTCATAATTTTTTACGTTTTTAGGGCTGTTACCATCTTGAAAAATGTTTTTCGCCTTCCATACTGCAGGTTTTCAAAGCAGCTTTCTTGGTAGAAAGCTCAAGGTAAAATAATGTATTACTGTGTTACTGCAGGAACACAAGCTTGATTAAAAAAAAAAAAAATCACACAAAGCACATCTCAATACACAGTTAATAAAGATCCGTTCAGTCCTAATAGTGCAGAAATTATATTCTTCTTAAAAAAAAAAAAAAAATCAAAGCAACGACCTACAGTGATTTTCATCCAAAATGCCAACAGCCCATACTTTGCAAATAATAAGGAAATAAATGCCTAAAGTACTAATTGAAAAGGATTAACACAGTATATCACAAGATTTTAACATTTCTTTTATCTCCATATAGGCAAACCAAATACAACTTATTTTAAATTATAAACTCATTTAATGTCTCTCTAAAAATAGTTTCCGAAGCCATTGCTGTATGTCTGAAGAATGAAAGAGCCTCCATTATTGTATGTTGCACCAAAACGAGTTCAAGCAGATTATCAGAGGGAAGGAAGGAAAAAAAATAGGAGAGAACCTGATCATTTTGATTTTTATTTCAAACAAAGGAAGCCTGGTTTACCTCCCTGTATATAGGATCACAATGCTACATCCAATGTGTTATATTTTGGCTTCTTTTGTTATTTACTAGCAGTATCTACATTATTAACAAAAAAAAAAAAAAANTAATTAATTATCTATATACTTATATGTATATATCTCTATATATAGTCTCATAAATGTTTAAGTTCCTCTGTCCAACTGGTGCAAATCTACTGTGCAAGTTAAGCTTTGCAACTTCAAAAAAGTTATTTAAATTAATCTATACAGTTGAGTCCATGCCACACAAGCATTTCAAAAACTCACAGACCAGTGAATTGGATAAATAGCCTCAGAAAGAAGTCCTCTGCAGTTCCTGCTTAAGGAGGAAAAAAACAAACAAACAAACAAAAAAAAAAAAAAACCAAAAAGGAAATAAAAACAAACAAAAAGAGAGAAAGAAGGGCCAGCAGTGTACAGTACATTCATGCAGGAGGATTTTTTTTTTTGTTGTTGTTTTTGTTTTTCTGAAAGGGAACGGGGGGTATGTAAATCAGCCATTCATTCTTTCCCCAAAACCATTGTGATCAACAATTCATTCACTTAGATCG
>VZRH01002090.1:379348-407524 GCA_013397555.1 Urocynchramus pylzowi
TTTTTTTTAAAAAAAAAATTAAAAAAAAAAAAAAAAAAAAAAAAAAAAAAAAAAAACCAAAAAAAAAAAAAAAAAAAAACCCAAATAAGAAATCAGGCAGAAATCAGAGCACGGTTGTAATAAAATATCCAGGGTGCGAGAGTACAGACATTTTCAATGAGCTGAGCTGAGCCGTTTTTATACTACTTCGGCAGGAAGTGCTTTCTTAACCCTACAAATAGTTAAGGATATTATCTACAGGTTTGTAAACAAATTACATTCTTTTTTAGGACATAAATAAGTTAAAATAGTCAGAGCAATTTGAGCAGAAACAAGGCAACATGCCAACAAAGAAACTTTATATATATATAACTATATATATATAGATAGATATATACATATATATAATTAATTATCTATATACTTATATGTATATATCTCTATATATAGTCTCATAAATGTTTAAGTTCCTCTGTCCAACTGGTGCAAATCTACTGTGCAAGTTAAGCTTTGCAACTTCAAAAAAGTTATTTAAATTAATCTATACAGTTGAGTCCATGCCACACAAGCATTTCAAAAACTCACAGACCAGTGAATTGGATAAATAGCCTCAGAAAGAAGTCCTCTGCAGTTCCTGCTTAAGGAGGAAAAAAACAAACAAACAAACAAAAAAAAAAACCAAAAAGGAAATAAAAACAAACAAAAAGAGAGAAAGAAGGGCCAGCAGTGTACAGTACATTCATGCAGGAGGATTTTTTTTTTGTTGTTGTTTTTGTTTTTCTGAAAGGGAACGGGGGGTATGTAAATCAGCCATTCATTCTTTCCCCAAAACCATTGTGATCAACAATTCATTCACTTGTCTCAGAGTGAATAAGAGTTCAAACAGCTTTTCAGCCAGCAATGTTTTTAATATATATATTTATATATCTCGGTTGCTGTGGGGTTTCTTATTTTATTTTACTTTAACTTTTTATATTTCTTTTTTTTTTTTCTTTCTTTCTTTTTGCAGTGACCTTTTCAGCTAAAGTGATGTCTCCAGGCTATGTATTGGGCTTCCTGGACTAGAAGAGGTAGCTGATTTACTTGTATCAGTTGTAAGATTGATTCCACTGTCGATAGCACTGTTGTTCTTGTTGAGCGAGGATGGTGGACTCGAGTTTTTCTTGAGAGCAGGGTCTTCTTCTAGGTCTGTGTCATCAATGAGTGGGATGTGGGGCTGGGAATCTTCTATCCTAAATTCAGGATGAGTCATAAAGTTGTGAATAGAGGTTCTAGATTCTGGTTTTTCTAAACCTTCATAGAGAGAGCTACGGAATGCCTTCACGACGCGGATCTGGGGGGAGAAAAGGAAAGGGCTGTCAGAGGGCACCTCCCCAGGGCACGGCGGGCAGAGACACTTGGTGAAAAATGTAGCACATGGTTAGGGCAGTGCAGGCAGCTGGAGTCCAAAGTCTCTGGATGTTATATGCATAAACGAGTGGCTCAGTTATGTGCATTTTGAATGTCTGTACCAACTGCAATATTAAAATAAACCAAGGTTTAAAGCCATCAAAGAACTGATGGGGAGGAGTGGTTAAAGAAAGCCAAGGTCCACTCGTGTGGTACATCCCTAGTAAAAGACAAGCCATGTTAATTGTAATGCAAATGTCAAACCATGCATGTTGATAGTATTTTTTTTTTTTTTTTCAGTGAGTAAGTAGAAAGGCTTTTTTTTTAATTAAAAAGTCTCTTTTGTGTTGTTGTTAAAAAAACCATTACACATAACATATCACACTTCACAAACAGAAAAGCACGGAACACGGACACGGTTGGATGGGTACGTATGAGACACACACAGGAGCCAAGTGTGAAAACTAGAATATCAATGTTTTAAAGCAAAATCTAAATGGATGCAGCCAAGAGCACAAAAAGCCAAGCAGACAAAGTACTAAGCGTAATCATGCTACCACGGGGGGGGGGAAAAAAAAAATCACAGTTACCACATGAACAGAGATAACTTGCACACAACAACTACACTTGGAAGCCTGGATAATGTGAACATAGTATCGTTGAACCAACTTTTATTTGTCCTTCATGCAGATGTGAGGTAAACACTCGAGTATAGACCCACTGTTCTAGCCATTCAGCTTGTTAATAAATAGAAGAACATGTAATAAAATAATGGATTGGTTGTTGGGTTGAATTGAGTCCCATTGTTAACAGCGAGCTGCTTGGATTTGGTGTCTCAGTCGTGCAGTTAAATGCTGAAAGCCACACGATTTATGCCATATATGCAGTCTTTAAAGCAGGTCAGTGACCTGTGCCAGGGGCCACCTAAGGCCAGAAACCACCTGGCAGTAAGAACAGAGGTGAAAATCAACTCAAGCCTCAGCCCAGCGATTCTCAGGGATGGTGCCCACCATTTTCCCAGTAGGAAATGGGAGGAGCAGAGCCAGGAGTGGGGACACTGCATCCTCTGGGGGTGGGCAAAGGGAGGGATGCTCTCTAGTCCCAGGGACCTACCAGTTCTCAAAAGAAGTGAAGGGCTGTGCTGGGTTACTGCTGAAAAAAACAGAACTTTTTGGAAGGGGGTGGAGGGGCAGAGAGGAAAAAACAGAATGGCAAAACGTGATCTGTTGGCAAATGTTTCATGACTAAGTATGAGTTCTATCCCTCTACTTCCATGTAGTCCATGAGCAAACTTTGAGCATTTCTCAGGGGGGAGACTAAAACACAGGCAGAGGCAGAAAAGGTGCAAGCAGGTACTGTGAAAGCTTCTCCACACACATTTGAAATGGTTTGGTGGTTGGCATGTGGATCTTTTTACATGTAAGTATGCTGCACATTGTTGGTTGGCCTGGTACACCACTGCTTTGGAAAGCTTTAATTCCTCTTTTCCTTGGCAGGCTGCACTTCAGTAATGGCACGGGGCCACAGGGGTCCAGCTGTGGGGTCCAGCTGTGGGGTCCAGCTGACCCCGTGCTTGGAGCTGGCCAAGTTGCACAGAGTTTCAGCACATATGAGGAGGAGGCTGACTTGGTTTCGGGTTTTTTTCTCTTTGATCTCGGTCCTTGTTTATGATCTCTAAATTTGGATATTCGTCATGTTTTAAAAATCTTAACAGCAGACGATTCCTGCCGTGTTCAGATTGTTGGGTCAGCCCAAAGACTCTCCCTTCCCTTCACAGATACATTTGGTAACAGCAGGGCACAGTACAAAAAGTAGTTTATGTGACTGTTTATGCTCCAGGTAAGAGGATTGGAGTGGCACAGAACGGCTCAGCCAGACCTTGGGGTGTGAGAACATTTCAGGTTGGCAGAGGTGCAAGAGGGAAGATTGTCTTGCACAAAAAAAAATATCAGCAATTAAACTTTGAATCAGTTTCACCCACTGCAATCACACAGTGTACCTAAAGAGCTCCTGGAATTAAAAACCAGGGGTTTATGAGAGCTGAATCTGAGCTGTGTGAGGGCTCTGTAGAGTCAACAGAGTGGGGTAAGAGATTCATCTGCGTTGCTAAAGACAGAAAAGGTGACAAATCCCTTCACTATCTATGCCCTCCTAGCTTCTCTTTCAACGTGCAGAGTAATTAGTCTAAATGATGAAAAAAATTGTCTGACTGTTGAGGCAGCCTTAAAACTACATTCCCACATTGCCCTATTTTAAATCAGGAAGCTTTTTGTACCATGGGTACTTTACAGTATGGGCTGATGAGGTGACATTTCTGCAAACTTCCCCATTATTTCTGCTTTCTAAACACAAATACCAGTCACCTCTTCAGCTACAGCTGGATGCTAGAACTTATCAATTAACAAGATAATTCTATTTTTTTGGAAGCAGCCACTTCTTATGGCATAGACCTAGGTTCTATTTGCCAGCTGGATTCTTTATAGTGAAGGTAAATTTTTACTTAAATAAAAGTGTTTGATATTATCCTGAACAAGTGCAGCAGAATCCAAAGAAAGGAAAGCTTTTCTTCATCACACAAACTGTATTTAACTCTCCATGATTGGGCAAGGGAGGAACTGATGTCAATTTCTGAGCTCCACGTCCCACGGTAGGGAAAGCATCTGTATTGCTTTAATACCAACATTTGGCATCTCATTTGGATTTAATTCCAAGCCTCTAGTCAATCCAGGGAAAACTGCAGAATCCAGCTGTGTTTGACAGGCACCTCTGCAAACGTGCCTGCCATGACCTGGATTTGGGGCTCTGCAGTGGCTCTGGAATTAATTAATTAATCAATGAGCCATTGCAGGAGAGCAGTAATGACTTTTAGCTGCATGGTCTGAAGATAGAACTGCAGCCTCTCCCTTTGGGTGAAGGTGTGTGGCAAAATTTTTGGCCTGGACTATTTGGGTCTTGCAAGAACATTCAGATGTTTCTGGAGTGGCTTCTACTGGTTCACATTGGTTTGCACTGGAAATATTCACTTAGAACTGCTTCAGCTCTGCTGGCACCTAAGGCAATCCACCTTCTGAAGGCAATGGTAATGCAAGGGCCAAACTGGGCAAGTCCCTAAAGCTGATAGTAAATCAAATTACATTTCTAAAGAGTTTTCTTCACAAGGGAGCTGTAGAAACCCATATCTTTAGTTAAAATTTATCTACAGAGATGTATACTAGTTTTCCATTAATTTTTCACTTTAGAGGAAACTCCCTCCTCAACTTAAAATGTTGCATACTTAGCTTGGCATCCAGAAGAAAAACTGTTTATAAGTCACACATCATTCAATGACAGAATTACTTCATTGCAATAAAATTCAAACTCTCCTTCAAAGTCTGTCCCCCAATGGATCAAATTATTGCTTTCAGGGACAAAACTTAGTGGAAACAAAGGCAGAGGGTTTGTTGCATATAAAGGTGGCATTTTAATTTCTCTACCATAATACTACAACATTTAATCTACCAATTATAGCTGATATAACTCCCAGATTAAAAAATATTATTTACCCAGAGTTACATGGCCCAACAGCAACAAATTCTTTTAATGCATGCTTAAATTCAAGATTTGAGGTAATATCTGTTGTAAAGATGTTTTGGGGCTCTGCTGAAACAAAGCCCAGCTGGGTTTTTTTTTGAAGATAAAATCAAGCAGATGAACTTGGGATGTTGTTATGGCTGTAAAAGCATGGAAAAGCAGGGACATCCATGATGGATAGAACCTGGGAAGTGTTGGTTTAGTATGAACTATGTAGAGTTCATGTAATGGTGTTTCTCTATGAGACTGACAATGCCAAGGGAAGACAAACAGTGAGATACAGCTCCCTTTTCTCACAGTAATGGAGACAACAGAAAAAAAATGAACTGCTTTTAACAAAAGACTGCGGGGACAACACTTCAGGACATTTTTGACATTGCTATAAGTTTCCACTTCTTTCTTCTCTGGAGCTGTAACAGAAAAAAACTCTTCAGCTTTATCCCACCTTGAAAGTCAGATTTATTATACTGCATCAGGCAAGAAGAAAAAAAAAAAAAAACCAAAAACAAACAAAAATAAAAGAAATAGAATTTTAGATACTACATTTTTTTTTTTTTCCCATCAGAAGAAAAAGGTGATATTCAGAATGTCAGTCCTAAGTACAACCATCTAGGCAAAATCTCCAAAGCCTGGTAAGCACCAAGAGCTGTGTTCTGGTTGGTAGTGTGTGGGCTTATACTCGAATGTTTACCTGGCTTCATCTAAGCCAAGTATCTGGAGTTTGGTTCACATTCATTTCAGGCTCAAGGTTAAAGACTCACAACCTCTTTTTATTTCACTCTCTCCTGCTGAACCCTTTTGTCCAATGTTCTCTAGCCCTCTGGGAAAACAAACACATTTAATATTCAGACAGTAGAGAGTAGGGCACTGCAACAGCAAATAAATTCAATACTGAAAGGTCAGTAAGGTGATTAGTATAAAATTGTAAACAAGAGGTCAATTTTGCAAAGAGATGCCAACTCTTAGGTGGAACTGATACTATTCTAGGCCAAGACTAAACTGTACAAAGGTAAAGGAGTTTGGACAAGGACTATTGCATATGGAAAGCTTTGAAGTAGAAAACATCTTCAGTATATTGGGATTTCTTTTGGAATCCTCTCAGTTTTAGGTGAGTAAAATCAGATTAGGTCTCCACAGGAGATGCTGCTTGAATTGGGGTCACCTGTAAATGTTGTGCCTCATATATTCTGGGGGATAGGATGCAGATGGTGAGCAAATTCAAGTATAAAGTTAAAAAAAAAAAACACGTATAAAAATTAGAAATTCTAGTTTTCTACTTTAACAAGTGAAACAGATGCATAACACTATCTGTGCTACTCTCTTCCCACATAAAAATGCAGCAAATCCTGCAAGTGCTGCTCAAAATTCAAACCACGGGCAGCAAGGAAAGCAGAGCACCCACACAGGCCTGGTTCTCATTCCACAAAAGGGCTGAATTCCACTGTATTTTAGAGCAAAACAGCAGAGCCCTGTGCAGGGCTTCCACTTCCCACAGCAGGATCACTGCAAAATTATGGAGTTGGACATTTTTGTATCAGATTTAAATAAATCACACAAGCCTTTAAAAGAACCTGTTTGTGTTTTGGGATCTAGCCCTTCCTGCCATGGCACATCTCCACCTGAGGGCTTGAGTTTATATTTAGGCTCTAAATCTGCTTAATTATCCTTCAGGGAGGAGATCCAGGAGTTGATTTTGATTTTTTGCATATCCCAGGAGGGTTTTGTCAAACCTTGGTTACAGCCAGTGGGAAGTCCTAGGATTTAGTATGGAACCCCAGTTTCTGGTTCAGTGGTGCAACTTTTAGAAACATAATTTTAGCTGTGGGTTTGATTTAAGTTCTGCTTGTTCCATTTCCTCTTGTGATGGTTAAACCTTCCTGTACTAAAATTGCCCACTGGGCTTGGTCTGTGATCTGAATGTAGATTGATACTGAGCAGCAATCTTTGCCTCAAGATCTATTAAAATAGATTATTTCTTTAAAAGAAATTAGTTCTCATTTTTCTTCATGAAAAAATTCCATCCAAACAAGGCTTTACCTCAAGTTTTAGCTCTGAATTCGGAATTATTTCCTTCATGGAAAATTAAATATGTAAGAAATATAAAAGCTCTTCATACACAGCAGCTTGCAAGCAGTTAAATGGACTCTTTAAGATGATCTCCTGGGAAATGGGCTGTGAGAGCCCCTGGACTGGTGTGACACAATTTGCAGATGCTCGTGGCCTCGTGGCAGTGCACAGCAAAGCCGTGGGTGACACCTCCACCTGCACGTGACAGATCCTGCCCTCGTGCCACCCCAGCAAATGCTGAGTGTTCAGCACAGGACACGTTCTTGGCACATCTCAGAAACTGCAACTGTTCTTTGATCAGAGGGGGAATGGAAAGGTTCTCTTGCCATGCAAGTGAAGCCCCAGTTTTGGAGGCTGTGGCCCCTCCAAGCGAGGCAGAGCACAAATCCAGCCTTAAGGGTGCTGAGCTCTGCTCCTGCAGGAGGACACTTCTTAAAAACAAACCAACCAATCAACCAGACAGAAAAACAAGCCAAAAAAACCT
The DNA here is from genome assembly GCA_013397555.1 of Urocynchramus pylzowi. Taxonomy (NCBI): domain Eukaryota; kingdom Metazoa; phylum Chordata; class Aves; order Passeriformes; family Fringillidae; genus Urocynchramus; species Urocynchramus pylzowi. Next base: position 386,838 of record VZRH01002090.1, read on the forward strand.
TCTGAGATCTGTATGATGGACAAATATACCTCTGAGAGCATTTTGTGGTTGATTGGTGAGGTTCTAACTGCTGCTGTAAAATTTGGAGCTGTGGCTCTGTGTTTTCTCCTGTCTCACCATACAAGTGGGTCATTTGAGGCCACTGTTGCTGGGGTTCATGTAGTAAAAAGTGTCAAGTGATTGATTTAAATATTCACTTCTAAAAACCTCTGACAAGACAGTTCTCATCAGAACCAAGAATAAGAAACTCTGGGAGGTCTCTTTTGCTGGGGTTTGGTCTGGTTTGTTTGTTGTTTCCCTAATGCTTACTAAACTTAAAAATTAGAATGTTTGCTGAAAGAAAGGAGAGATTTGTTCCAGGGAACTGCAATTCCTGACTGCTTCCACTTTGGAAGAGTATGAGCTCCATATGAAAATGAGAGGAAGAGCAAGTACAAGGGAATATTAAATGTGTGTCTTTCTTGGAAAATCTGCAACTGTGCTCTTTTGCAGGGGTCACCTATTGCTAACACAAACATCTGAAAACCAGGAATACACAGAGTAGGATAAAGACTTGTTTACTTTGTGTACAGTTAGATATTCTCACCCTCTACCTAACTAAAAAAATCTAGTGGTAAAAGCTTTAATCACATACTCAATTTTAAGCACAAGATAATTTTTGGTGTTACTAATTCTGAGCTTCAAAAGGAAAAAAACAGATGCTCCACTTCCCCAAGGTTCTGGGGTTTTTTCCCCCCAAATAAAACATGGAAAGAAATGCATATAAAACACAAATCCACCAAAGGTTGTACCTGAACCCACCCTTAACTGTGCAGTGGCAGAGCTTTCAAGTGATGGAAGTTTGTGTGTGTAAATCTGTGTCTGAGAAGATCTGAGACCACCTTGCTAAACTTCCCCACATTTTCATTTTCAGTAGCTTAAAGGTTTGCATATTAAACAGGTGCACATATTTAGTGTGCATTTAAATGAATTTCATCATTTTATCAGAATAAACAAAATGCCAGAGTTTAATTTGCAGGAATTTTTGCTCTGTTTATTTAAAGCTGCATTATCTTTCAAAAGAGATAAGAGACTCACAGACCTCACTGTTATCCATTAATGGTGACATCCAGAAATGTGTAATTTGTTATTACAAATAACACCCTGATGGCTCACTAGGGAGACTTTAGTATTGTATTAAATATTCCCTTGTACAAACTGCTTTTAATTAAGGGATTCCACAACTCTGAATGGGCCATATTTATAAAGAGCTGCTAATTACAGGTAATAACTTGCTGACCTGTTTCACAAACCACTCTATGGGTGGATGCATTCCACAGGCAGATTTCTCTTTAAGCAAGCACTAAGCTTCAAATCAAACATGAATGTGTCCAAAAATACTAGAAAAATATTCCATTAAAAAAAAAAAATTCCAAAATGTTACTATAAACCTGCAGGAGACATCTCACAGATTGGCAAGGTGTCACAATGAACTTTGTATTAAAAATTAGTAACATAATTAGTAAAGAGCTTCATAAATGCTCTGTTAAATTAGACTGACATATCAATAGAGCATCATGTGATTCCTATTTTTTAAATTAAGTATTTATTGATATCAGACCCTCTCTATTTTGGGCACCCAAAATGACACCTAAAATATCCCAATTGTTGCAACATCCTGAGCAAGTTTCAAGAACTAGACCCTGTTTTCCTTCCTATACTCTTAAGGTTTTCCCTTGATACTCCCCATAATACATTTACATATATTTTTAACAATCCTGAAGACTGGGAAAGGCTTCAAAATCAGAAGCACAATTATCCCTTTATTCCCTTCCACCCTATAAGAAGAAGAAAATGGGGTGTGAGCCATTCTGAGCAGCTCAGAGGAAAGCAGCCAGTCCTGTGTGCCCACACACATTTTAAGCACAGAGCTGGAGAGCAGCCCTAGGTGAGCATTTTGCAACAGGGATTTCCTCAAAAAATGCCAATTCACAAAAACATTCCCCATTTCTATGAAATTTGGATTGGGAAAGATTTTCCAGGTTCTTGAATATGAGCAACCCACTGTAAATACCCCATTTAAAAATAAAAACCATGGAGGCTTTACTTGATGGGGGTTTTTCACTGCCATTCATAAATTTTTGTCTTTGTATGAATAAATCAAAACTTTCCCTAAGTGTTATAATTTTTGATTTAATACCAGCAGACATTCTGCTGTGGTAATAAAACACCAACAGTCCAGAATAAGCACTTAAAAATCCCAATCTCTAATTGCCCTCTGCCATAGAAATCCTTATCTCTGGGAAGTTTAACAAATCAATCACCTGGCTTTTATTTTACTGAAGAAATGTGGCTATAACCACGAGGAGCTCTGTTTCATTTATTTATCTAGACACCTGTTTTATTTCTCCAAATGAAAGGTGACAAAGGCTGGAGCAGATTCTGCTTTCTCCTATTAATTAACTTCAGCCCATAAACGAGTGAGGCCCTTGTTAAGACACAATAACATCCAATTCTTGTTGCTTTGCTGCAGTGGGGAGTAGAGAAGGAAGATAAATTGTCTATTTAAATTTTATTAGATCTTTCCTCCCAGAGTGCTGGCTACAGCATGCTAAGGGAACATTTACCACAGCACAGTGAGCTGCTCCCAGTTCCCTGCTCAAATGGAGAAATTCTATCCCAGGCAATCATTCCCTGGATGAAAAGCTGCTTTGGGATTTTGGGGTTTTGTGCCCTGCTCAGTGTGGAAATGAGGGACCTGGGCTCAGGAACCTCCATGGCTTCACTTCCCCTGATCCTGCTGCTGCCCTGGAAGAGCTGGGGCTGTTGGGGTGAAACTTCTCAGGCCAAACTTCCCAAGACAAAAATAGGAAAATATAGACAAATCTCCAAGAAGCAAGTGCCAAAGCTGGAACCTAAATAGGTTTAGCAAAAATGAAGTTTCTCCTTTAAATCCAACAAATTTCTGGTGCAGTGCTCTGCTCTTGCTTGAAAACACTTTAAAAATCAACCAACCAATCAGCCAGACATGAAAAAAGCAAAAATACCCTTCAGAGATCTGTCTGATGGACAAATACTTCTGAGACTATTTGTGATTGTTTGATAAGATTTTAAATGCTGCTATAAAAGTCATGTCTGAATGTTTGGTGTGCAGGTACTGAGGGGGTTTGCACTCAAACAGAATGGAAAGGTCAAGCTTCTTTTTTCCTGCAGGAGTTCTGGAATTTTACCCCCTTCTCTTTTCTGCCTTTTCTCTGTCTGCCTTCCCTTTCTCTGTTGGCCAGACAGACAAGAGCAGTTTCTTCTCTGTTTGGCCAACTCCTAAAGCTTGTATAAAGAATATACCCAATTCTCTTCTGAAGTGTGTGTCAGGCTTGTAAACGGAGTCTGACACATTTAAATATTCTTTTAATGCTGTGATAAAAACAGCTGCTCACAGTCCTGAATTAATAAAAATCTAGGAACAGAGTTAGATCTTTCTGAGCAATTGTAATTTTTCTGTTATGGAAGCAACCCTTCCTTATCAGCTGCCTCAAAGATTTTTCGTTCACTTTAGTACTTCTTCAGTAGATATTTTGTATCTTAAACCAAACTGTGTCAGGATATTAGGATTCAGAAATCTGTTTCTTCTAAAAAAATTTGTTCTTGTAAAAAAATTTGTTAGAAGATTTGTTAATCTTCTTGTTTCAACACTGTCCTTTAACTTGTCTAGGTCCCTCCTGCTTCAACGCTTACCTGCCAGTGAATTTAGAGATTACAAATCTACATCTAAATGAGACAGAGATAATAGATCTAAATAGGATAGAGAGAATAAATCTAAATCTAAACAAGACAGAGATAATAAATCTAAAACTAAATAAGACAGAGAGAATTAGTTTAAAGAAGTCTGTCATCTTTCATGTAAAGTTTAAGCCTGGCATCATAAACTAGATTCTCTGTTTCTTGTTCTTTGGTTTCCATATCTTTCCTGGACAAGTTACAGAGTCTTCCTGGTGGAGTGGTCTGATATCTGAAAAGCTCTAGCATCATTAAAACTCTGTACTTTAGAAGCAGTGTAAAACCTGAAAAAAGAAAACCTGACAGAGAGCCCTCAAATGAAATTAAAATCTCCTCCTCGAATGAAAAATGCCCATAAATTCCTGTCCTCACTGTGCGTCAGCAAAGAGAGAAAGAGAGAGCAACTCCTGGGGAGCATCTACTGTACACAAAGTAATCATGTCCCGGGGTTTGGAGCTGATTAAAGGGGGAGCAGAGCCTGGGGAGGGGCAGAGGGGCCGCGCCTGAGGCGACTCTGGCTAAGTTGGCATCTCTGGGGGTCGGGTGCAGTAAGAATTCACACTCACGCCCAGCCGCAGCAGCAGAGGTGCTGGTAGGAGAGGAAAGAGCATTGGATAACGATACGTGACTAGGGCTAGAAATATTGGTTACATCCTGGGTCTGGCTTGTGACGGAGGACTGTCTCCTGAGAGCCCCCTGAAAGGAAGTGCCACTCTTGAAAGTATTGACTACTTCGATCTGTAACGGAGGAAAGAACGAGACAAGTTGCTTAAAGTATGGATACAGTTGCATAACTGACAGGAATCATCATGAAAAACAACAAATCAACCGTGCGCGCGCTTCTACTCCAGGTGCAACCAAGGGGCCCCTTCTCAGGGTTTTTAGAAATGATTCCAATTTTCTGTCTGGATAAAATGAGGCAGCTCCACAGGAGGCAGTGGAGCTGCATCACTTTAAGCAAGTAGAAGATTTGAAATAACGGGTTTTTTTTTTTTAAGGTTGAACAGTTTTTTTAAGGTTAAAGCTACATTTTATTTAGAGGTAAATAAAATCAGCTGGAATACTCGATGTAACTAATCTCCACTCTTTTTTTCCTACTGAGATTCAAATTATGCTGTTATGTCTCTCCAGGGGGAGAAAAGTTCAGTCACTCAATTGAAATTTGGGGGATGGGGTCAGGGATGACACTCTATCAAAACTGAAAAATTTTTAAAACTCAATATATGACTCTATTTTGTCTACAAACCCAGGGCTGTGAGTACACTAGTTTGATAAAATAATTCTTCCACTATTTTAGCCGACTTTTTCTGTAATGAAAGTTTGTATAAAATTAGCATAGTGATAAAGAATGTTGGGGGTTTGTAACTGGAGATTCAAAAATATTAATATTTTATCTTTATACAGAGCACTTAAAAGCACCCAGAAAGTTATGTGGAACTGGATTGACTATTGCAGCAAATAACATGACAATTTTCTACTTATTTTCATATGCCTGCTGTATTCCCTGTTTGACAGACCCATCCTGAGCACCTTCCCTTTTAGTCCCCACCACAGAGGATGAGTTAAAAATGGAGCTGAGTATTTCAAGGCATCCTTTGGCACCAGTATAAACTCATAAAAAGCAGGCTCTGGGTAAACAGAGGGAAAGCCAGGGATTGGCAGGAGTAAATCCCACAAATCCCTGCCCCCCAAAATGTCCTCTGTGTTGCATCAGTGAAACCACAACAGACAAAGCAGGGGAACATCCACGGGAGGAATGCAACCAACTACTTGTTTGAAGTAACCCACTGTTACCAGACCATGCAACCCACATTTCTGGAGATTCCCAGCCTAGGAAGAGGTAAATTGGTGGTATTTTTATCAATTTAAACAGCACAAATCTGGGTGAAAACCCTTGTAAACTTTCCAAGTGGGAAGCACTAGAATGAATTTATGATTTTCTGCTGTGGTCAGACTTAGGAGTAAACCAATTTGGAGGGCTGCATCTTTAATAATGTGGATGTTTGTTTTCCCTCCCTTAATCTTGTCTTTGGCCATCATCATTTATTTTCCTGCATTTTTTTATATAGGAATAATCAACCACAGCCAGCTGGAAAAGAGACCCCAGGTTACTGTTGTGCAATGATCACAGTGAATTTTCCCCCACAAAGCCCAAGCTCGTTCTGTCTGAGCCCCAGCTCCATTTCTCTGTGCACACCCAGGGCTGGGCAGTGATCAGCAGTCCCCCACAAGTGAGAGCTGGAGAGCTTTGTTTTTGGCAGCAGAATTACATGTCCAGTGCAAACCTCACAGTGAAGCAAAGGTAAAGCACAGTAAATAAAATGTGAGGTGGGTTTGCACGTGGGGTAGGGGACGGGGGGATGGTCAGCTCAGGCTCATGGCTCAGACCACCGGGGACGTGGCACATTAAATACTCACCTGACACGTCCTACCAAAGTGGAATTAAATACAGATCTTGGGTTCTCAGGGTCTAACCCAGGTGACAGAGCACTCTTCAAAAGAGACCATTCAAAAAAGACTCTCACTGAGGGCATGAAATGAGTATTTCTGTGATAAACCCTGAGATGTGCAAAAGCCTTCCTGGCAAACTGCAAGCCTTTGGTACAAGAGTGAAAAGATGAGGGAAGATCTGTATTTAATGGTTTCTTCAGAGAAGAAGAATTACAGCCATGTAATTTGCTTTTCTCCTGAAGAAATGAACTCCAGCTGTTCGTGGATGTAATTTCTGGTGGGAGGATGACAACCTCCCCAGAATCCTAAAAGCTGATCATACAGGGCTGTGCTCTGCCTGAAGCCAAGAAAGAAGAGAAGAACTTGGCCCAAAAGTTTGTCTTCTCCAAGCACAAAATAACAAAGAAGAAAAGAGCTCATAGAAATAAATAGTGCATTTTGAATTAAGATGGAACCTTTCCATGACTAAAGAATGCATTTATTTAGAACAATTCAAGCTGCCAAAGAGGAGAAAGGAAACAAAAATTCATAAGTTAAAAAAAAAATTCCAACACAATATAGGATGCAATCATGTTTTGATTATAGGCCTTCAGGTAGAGAAAAAATACTGTCCTACATTTGAAGCTTATCCATAAGGTTGACATTTTTCACACCTGTCTCATTTTTCTCTATGTTCCATACTCTAGAAGTTCCAGTTTTTCAGGTGTGCACAGCAAATAAAAACATCAGTGATTAGCAATTAAAAAAAAATTTAAAAATCTGATAGTAGCAGAATACTCCTGGCAGAACAGATACTTTTTTTCTGATTTTTAACACAGAACAGATTTTCAGAACCATTTCTGTTGTCATTTGTGTGAGTAGGACCCAGGTCTCATTCCCCTAATCTCTAAGCAGGATATATATTTAAAAAAAAAAAAAAAAAAAAAAAAAAAAAAAGCCCACCTTTNTAAAAAAAACAAAAAAAATTTTAAAAAAAAAAAAAAAAAAAAAAAAAAAAAAAACTGAAAAAAAGCGCCACCTTTTTGTAAGAAATAAAACAGTTTCCATTCCACTTACATGGGGCTACCACAATGTTTTCTATATTAAAAAGCTACAAGGAAACCATAAAATGAGGTTCTGGCTTTTTATCCAACTTCAGAACCTCTTGCCAGGAGTGATTTTCTCTGCTGGAAGGTTTAAATTGGTTCAAAATAAAAGTTTTCCTGTTTTCTACATGAAAAATGAAGGATGAAAAATGCAGTGCAGCACCTTTGCGTGGTTTTTTAGCATCTGATTAGGAACAATCTTTAAGTAGCAGTTACCCTGTCACCTGTATTTTTTTCAGCTTTTCCTTTAATTCTCAGAACATTCCAGGCAGTTGTTTCCCACCTGAGGCAGATAAAGCAAATTGAATTTCAGGATGAATGAAGCAGAAGAGGAAAGAATCAGGCTGGGGGTGTAAAATTCTGACAAACATAAGAAGTTTTTGAGTCTCCTCACTTCAGAATGTTTCCATTCTCTGATTCTGGAGAATCTTTCAATACACAATTAAAAGAGGTGAGATGTGTATTTTTTTTCCTCTGTTTATTTTTTACTCAGATTATGCAGTTTGGCCTGAAGGTGAGCTTGGTGAATTTCCCAAAGGCTGTCAGACCTGCCAAGAGGGTGTGATCAGTCTTGTCTTCCTTCAGAATGCAGAATTTCTGAGAACAGCAACAAAAACTTGGGAAAAAAAATGCAGAAAACCATTGGAAAGTCCTGTATCTATTCAATTTCAGACCCCCTTTGGATCCTCCTCAAACCTGCATCTCTAAGATAAGCCATTTGTGAAGTTTCACCACTCAGTGGTCATCTGAGAGAGCTTTCCAGAAAGGAAACACTTCCATTCAGAGAAGGGGAGCACACATCCATCCAGAGAATCCCTATTGTACATTTACAAGACAACAAAAGACCTAAATGAACAAAAGGAGGCCAAAAAGAGCATCAGAAGCTGACAGCCAGTCTCTGGCTTAGTTGTGTGCATTTTCATACACCTTTCTTTCAATTAAATTTATGTGTGTTTTTTATAGAAACAGAAAATTCCCAGTGGAAATGCCTCCTCTGGTGCCTTGGGTTCAACCCTGTGTTTGAGAGAGGGTGTAGATGAAAAATCTCCTTAACACTGCCAAGTTTCCTTAACGGACTGTGTTGGCAGTTTGGAAGGGTTGAATTGGGAGCACTCCAAGGAAGATGAGTTGGTTTTCTGAAAACAACACCCAGCCTGTTGCAGGTTCTTTGTTTCAGCAGTGAAGGCTTTGCTGGGAGCTGGGGCCACCTGTCCAAGAGTGACTGAAGAGAAAATAAAGAAAATAATCCAATTCACAGCACAAGTGTGGAAACTGGTGTTGTTAGGATTGAATGACCAGTCTGGTCCTGAGCCCAGAGTTTCATCCTCATCTGCCATCTCAGAGGTATAAAATGAGGGGATGCTCTACCTTCTTTTTCCACGTCTCCAGGAGTGCATTAGACAGCAGAGAATTCCTGCAAATCCTCCCAGAAATGCTAAAGACATCCCAGTCTTTTCCAGGAGCTCTTCTTTTGCTGGCCTCCTGAGAAAAGTGTTATAAGGGAAAGAATCCACCTGGATGGGCAGGGATCAAATTTGACCTAAGTCCATCACTCTCCACTGCACACCTGGGCACTGCTTTGGAATCTGTTGGCCCATTTTCTTTTTCTTTTTTTTTTTTTCATTCCACAGATGTGAAATGGATGCAAAAAAATCAAAGTCATTGAATAAATAAAATGAGAAGAAAAATCACAGAGGTCTCTTGGCAGAGAGGAGGGAGACATCCTACTAGAGGTGCTTCTACAACTAAGAGCAGAAAGGAAACCAAGATGGATGTTAGCAAAGAGACATAATTAATGTTCATTTGGGTTTAAGTAGTGGAAAAGAATCATTTCTCTGTGAATTAAGTGGACAAAGAGATGCAGAACTAAAAGCTACCTCTCAGACTACAAAGAGAACTGGAAGGATGTAATTTGTTTTGTGTTGCTCGAAGTTGTTTACACTCACCCCAACCAGAAAGACATCCTGACAGAAGTGCCAACAGGCAACACTCCTCCTACAGCCCCAGGGAGAAAAGAATGCACATTTAGAGGTCATCTTTCCCTGAAGAACACCACTACCTGGGCACTTTTAGTCACCAGTGAAATTTGAATTTTCTCTAGTGATGAGTGCTCTTGACTCAATGGAGTCAAGACACACAAGCTCAGAGCTGAAGATCCATATTTAATCACTTACCACAGAACCCTGGGAATTCCCCAGCTCTTAATCTCTCTTTATTTTATGCTCTGCAGATGCAGCCAAGAGACCTCACTGCCCTAATTTGACTTCTTTCCACAATTTTTTTCTAAATTCATGGCTGCATCTTCCGCCCCCCCCCCACCAAAAAAGTATCAATTTGTAGATGTGAAAAAGCAGAATGTGCTGTTTATCTTGGATGAAGACAAAACCCCCAAATCTTCTGAGACAAAAATGTTCTTTAGAAGATTCTTTCAAGAAAAGAAGATCTTTTTCTTAATTATTCACCTCTTTTTCTTGTCAGGCTCATGTAAAACACGCACATCTGAGGTGGTGATATCTGTTCTCTGCTGCAAGCTGGCAGAAATACTTGATCTCAGAAAGATCAAGCAGAGCACACCTGAGTGCAATGAAACACTTCACTGCAATGGAAAAGGCAAAATACTTCACATGATTTTCTTCAGCACTCCAGGACAAATTTCACAGCTCCTTAACCTGCACTATATTTAGCACCATGATTCAGTGCAAAGGTCTGGTATATTAAAAAATGCCGTGGATTTTTGTGTTTGGCAAAAGTTGGGGAGAGATATTTCTCAGGAATTGTTCCTAATAGCCAACTCTTATACCTCAATATTTAATGGCTGCTTAATTTCTACTAAAATCCAGAACCACACTTTTCATTACCTAATGGGAAGTAAAATCAATTCCTTTTAATCGTGATCAATGTGTGGCAGTGCCAGAACTGAACAGATTTGTTCTTTTAATCAAATTGTACATCATACTTCAGACTCAATTTCAATTATTCTGTTAGTGCAACAATGGCAGCAACAATGTTTTTTTTTTTTTTTTTTGAGCAAATCAAGCAATACATTTTAGAAAGCTTTCATAACACTCATGACATTGGCCAAGCAGCACAATTTTATGAGCTGTCATCACTCTAGGAGAAAAAGAACATCCAGTCACGGTAATCCCAAATCACAAATCCCTGGTTTTGCATTTTATCACTCTATATCTTTTCAGTTTGTCTCTTCTGCTGCACAGCCCCTTTGCTCAGTTCCCCTATTTTGTTTTTCATGTTTTTCCTTTGAGAGCAATTGACCAGTGCCATCCTCCACACGCACAAACACTCCGTGGCTTTCCTGTTAACGTTATTTTGCCTTGATCTCACATTAATCATTTCTTTGGGTGTTTCTAGACCTTAGGGCATTTATTTTTAGCGTACCTGGGTTTGGATTCTGTTGAGCCCTCGGAACCAGAGGATTTGTCCACGTCGGAGTTCTCTCTCTGCATGATCTATTTCTTCAACATCTTCATTGAGCTCTTCCTCAGGGACCTCCTCCTTCTCAGTGAGCCTCCCTGCCTCCTTTAAAAACTTTAGCCTACTTGTTGGGATGGTTGCAATGACCTAAAATTATAAAAAAGTACTGAAAACATAAGCTTCATTCAAGAGCAACAGTATAACAATGTGCTAATTACAGAAGAGTAATCATATTTTAGTAAGGTCTATAAAGGTGAGCTGAGCCCGTTCCTAACGGCACTTTGCACTTGGACAACTCCATTTTAGTCCCAAAAATATTTAATTTACTGTGTAAACAGTTAGCATGACTTGCACCACTAAACCACAGTGTGGAGCAGGTTCAAGGCTGGGAAAAGTCTTATCAATAAAACAAACAGAAGATAAAACAAGATGGAAATATTTCAATGTAATTAGGTAAAGAAAACTTAATCAGATTGATAGCTCAGCAATTAGAGTTTGGGAATTTGTAATAACTTATGGTAATGGGAGGTGAAAATTGATTGTATCTCATGCTGATAAATCTCACACTCCCTTGGTTCATGGATTCTGGTTCCCTTTGTTCCAGCAGCTGGAATGCTTTTCTAGCATTTATCAAAATTGAGTTTTCTGAAAGGTGTGGATCTGGTTGTTGGATTTCTCATTGGGCTGTCTCTCACTCTGTGTCCTTAGCACCAATAAATTGTGATTAACTTAACCCCTCTTCTCATTCTGCTTGCCCACCCGAGTGGTCCTTGGAAGTAACTAATACAGGAGAATAATCTTTTAAAAATGCAGATACTGTAGCTGGACAATTATTTTAAATCCATTTCAGTGTTACCCTGTTGGGCAGTAATTTTCTCTTTGTTCTGATTCCTTGCATAAAACCAAGAGCAAATCATGGCAATTTAAACAAGACATTACCTGGAGCACACTGAATGCTTAAAGCAAATCTCCTGCAAAGCAAATTTTTAAACCCACTTAGCAAAACACTGCTGCAATTTTCTTTTTTGTCTTCGTTTCAGCAGCGAGCAACCACAACAGTGAAGCTCAGATGTATGAAAAATGAAGAGAGAACCAAGACAGCTGCCAGAAAATTGGTGAGGAGAGCTTTGGAAAACTGGAATGGATGCAGTGAAGACACATTGAAAGGTTCTGGATATTTTCAGGGTGAAAGCAAACCTCTGAGTTTGCTGAGGGTCTCCTTGAGCTTCACAATCCACAAGGCCAGTTTTATTATAATGTTTTAAAGACAGATTGAAAAAAAAAAAAAAAACCAACCCAAAATAACCAAACCAAACCCAGTTTCTACACTACTAAAAAACCTTTTGAAAGGGGGGTTGAAAAAAAAGATGCAAACCTGGGAAATTAATGGTGTGGCACGAGCAAAGAGAGAAGAGGAGAGAAAAAGAAAGGGGAAATGCTCATCAATTAAATACTTACTGAAAGTCCTTCAGCCTCCCAGCTTTCAAACTACAATGCCAGCACTCTACAGAGAGAAACTACTGCAAACTCTGGGATCTGATGAAAGTGATGGTGATAAAGGATTTTTAAGCCAATATTCGTAAAAATAACTCTATTGGGTCAGAACTGTGTGTGACAGAATGTTCCTCTCTTGCAGCACCTCAGCCAAGCTGATGAGACTCTGCTCTAATTCTTTGCTTAAGGTGTTTACGTGGCTTTTTTTATTATTATTATTCATTTATTTTCTGTATCTGCCAACACCCACCTAGTTCAGGACACAGACACAAAAGATGCAGATTAAAGAACTAAATATTATTCCCAGAAAAATGATCAGAGTTTTAATATGTGATCAATAATGCTGGGAATGGGATACAAAATACTTTAGAAAGTCTTGGTTTTCAGAAGAGATGGGAGCTGTTAGAAAACTGTCCTCCCTCCAATCATCTCAAATTGACTTCCTGGAAACTTCTCCTTAAATTCCTTTCAGAAGTGCCTGCTTTGGCACCAAAGCTTGGGAATCTTGATTGCTTTTCGTGGCTCACCAGAACAGCAGGTTTAGCACATGGATTAAAAATAAATAAATAAATAAATAAATAAATAGTTTGTTTTGTGCTGAATTAGAATGAGTCACAGCAGCAGAGAAAAGGCTGAGATGGAAGAGAAGCATCACTGCTAAAGGAAAAGAATTTCCTCTCACTGAAGAGCTCCATGAAGAAAGGCCTTGCCACAGACTGTAAATTGTGTAAATATGGACATAATTGATTGGTTTTATTGTCCTATTTTCTCTTCTGATCCCTAAATGTTGACCACAAACCAGATCTGTGTTTGCTTTCTTCTCAGCGATAAAACTGTGGAGGTGTTCCAATACCAGGTTTAATTTAATGTCTAAGGTCTCACAATAAACCTGGGGCAAGTAAAGTGAAAAAGAAATGCTGATATTGGTATTAGTTCTTGGTGGTTACGTAATAACCATGGATAACAAAATTTAGAAGCCAAAAAGTTTGATCAAAGGCTGTGGGAAATTTTCACAGCTGAATGAAGCAGTTTGGATTCTCCTCCCTCTCCCTGTTTGACTTCCCCTTTCTCCAAAAGTTGGTATATTTTCCAAACAGTACGAAAAAAACCCCAATAAATCCTTCCTTTCTGAGATTATCAAACTGATTTTAGGTCTTCCTCCTTCAGGGCCTTAAGTCAAATCCCAGCCTCAAGTAATAATTACAGCAGAATCATCTAACAGTGGTGGTTTTCAGCCAGATAGGTATTAAAAGCTGTCCTGATTCTGAGCTTATTTCTAAGGAAAACTGAAGCCAAACTGTCAAAAAAAGTTGTTGTTTTTTCTTTATCTCAGAAGAGAACAAATGATCAGAATTAAAAGCAAGCATTTATTCACTAAAATTCCAGTAAAACCACAGAAGAATTCAATTGCAGTGGGCAATTTCTTGACTCTTCATAGAGGCAAACTGTGGATCTACAAATCTCTTTATATCTGAGAGAAAAAATGTAACTTCACATTTTTCATTACTGCTCCAGGTGGCAACAACTTAAATACCCTGTTAGTGCATTCAGAGGTGAAAAAAATATCATTATTATGAACTTTGCAACCTGTGTTTGCACACAAAAGAACAATGTAGAATGTTAACAATACTGATTGTGTGTGTGTATATATCACTTCCAGAAAGTTAATCCAAATTTATTACAATAAATGTATTATAATATCATCTCATTGACATTCGTTTCTTCATCAATACATAATTCTATATTAGCCAATGATGACAGAGGATATGGCAGAAATTAAAAAGGACATGTTAATTTAACTGCCATTTTCTACAACTACTAAGGGCAAAAACAAATATTTTTTTTTTGCACTCCCTCTTCCATCCTTCACACACAGAATTAGGGGCATGGGAATCACTGCAGAATATTTTAAAGGCACTGGAATTTTTCCTGTGACAGTAGCCAGAATGACAATTTCAGCAAGGGAATGAGTTGGTTGACCTAGAACTGGAGCTTCATTTCAGCTCCAAATCTTTGGCACATCCTACAGGAGGAATTCTGTTCCAGGGAAGGTCACAGTGCATTTGCCTTCGCTGCACTTTTTGTGACTAAAAGACTTAAGTTGTGACTCAACGTCTTTCATGGAAAAGCCTGACTGAAAATGGCCTGGTGACAGCACATCCTGCTAGAAAGGAAAGATTTGAAAATTAACAAAAAAACCCAAAGGAACAGAGGGATAAATTATCCTTACTAATAAATCTCTCCTTGAAGCTCTCAGAGAGCACCTTGGGTTTCAGTGAGGGCTGCACTGGGCACTGAGAGAGGAAATCCCAGGAATAACAACAATATCACACCTTGGAATGTGCAGCTTCCTGAATGCTTACCTGACCCCACACCAGCTCTCCTAATCCAATAAATACACACCACATCCACTGGTCCAGCTGCAGGGGAGAACAGCTGAATGGCTTTCCTCCAAACTGGACAATTACTATCTACAAAGAGAAGCACGAGGGAAAAGGGGTCAGTTTTTCAGGGGGAAAGGGCAACAAAACAACAACAAACACAGCCAGACCAAAAAAAAAAAAAAACCAAACAAACCAAACCAAACCAAACAAACAAAAAAATACCCTGCATAATTTTGGTCCCAAAGAAACCCCATCAAACCCCACAAACTTCTGCATCCCCAATTAAAAGTGAGAAAAAGAAATAGCAGTTCAGACTGAAGCTCCTCAGTCTCATATTTAACAGTGGTCAGATATGAATGGTCAGGAAAAAAGGGAACAGGAAAGTCCCCATGTGCTCTCCCAGCTCCTGACTTATTGACCCTGATCCAGTTCATTTTGGAATGTCCATTGCAAGAGAGGCTTTTCCCTCTGGGTAACATTTTATTGTGTATTTACAGATGTGCATCATGGAGAGACAGAGGGTACAGAAAACTCTTGATCTGTTGGAGGAAGGGGGTGGGAGGACCCCACACCTTCAGCAGGATAGCAACACAGAGTCTGAGCAGACTGAGAAGGTTTTGCTAGCTGAAAATCAGATGATATTGATACTTCTTGTTAATATTGCTGCTGGAAAATCTTGCATCCAGAGATTTAAATTGTCTGAGTTTTAAACTCATGATTTTGAATTAGATGTTAAAAAACACCACTGTTTTTTAAAAAACACCACTGAATTTCTGCTGCTGTCACTGCTGCCTTTCCTCCAATATTCAGTTTATTGAGGAGTTTCCCTTTTCAAATCACTGTAGCCCAAGCTTAAACTGGTTTTTCCTCCTCCTTCCTCCTCCCAGGAGAAAGGTGCCAATGCTGAGCTGCCACTTCAGAGCTGAACAATAATGGCAAGATAAAAATAGATTTCTAAATGATAATATAAAATAGTATTAAGTACAGGATGGATACCAGCAAAAGAATGGATGCAGGAGCAGAAGGGGGAATTCTTACAGAAGAAAAATTCAGGGAAAATGTGTATTACTGTGATCATGTTGACTTGTGATGGGACAGCAAAGTCAGGAGAGGAACATGAGGAATCACAATCCAGGGGCATCATTGCTGGGAATACTGAGCAGCATTGGGCAGTGGCATTGAACAGAAGAACAGTTCAGCATCAGCTGTTTGAAGGTATATTTGCCTTTTCAAGGAGTAATGAATAATTGTAAAATGCTTTGTTGGTATGCTATTAAACAATTTCTTCTTTAAAAACCAGTTACAGTATCAATGATGGCTGTTATTATTGTACATGCTAAGATTAATTTAAGAATTAACCCAGTTATAAGGATCAAAATTTCTGTTTTATTAGTATGGCTACATAACATTTTCCATTATTAATGCTTGTATTGATTGAGAAAATACATGAAACCAGGTGGTTTACTATTAAATGGGCCTCCTGCAGCACTTAGATTTAAAATTAAAGAAGAAAAGAAAACACAGGGAAGAAAAGCCCCAAACAACTTTGTGTTTGGTTTTTTTGAGTGGGCTTGTGACGATTTCAGTGGATTTGTGATGAACAGCAACTGACTCTTGCCCAGAACTTTACCTGAATGGCAAAGGTGCCCAGGACAATAGTGCAAAAAATGGGGTTTCTGAAGATGCCGTCGAAGACGTTCCTCTCGCCGTGGATCTTGCGGGCGTTGATCTCGTTGAAGAGCTGCATCATGACAAAGGTGTTGAAGATGATGGTGTAGTGCTCGGAAGGAGGAGAGTGAAGAGGGGCGTTCCTCCCACTGTCAATCTTAAACATTTTCTCACCTAGGTGTAAGACAAAAATAAAAGTTTCCTCTGGAATGAATCAAACCAATTTATATTCCACTCGTACTCTTCAGCCTGTTGCCTTCTCTGCTCTGCTTTTTCTAGATAAAACCTTCTTGCAGCAGTGAGCAAAACACATCTCACCTGAGCAAGAAGCTGTTCAAAAGCTGACTTCTATGTAACAACTGGACACCTACACAACGTTGTCAGTCCTACTCTTACCTACCCAAGTAGGAATTATACTAAGCACTCAATTCTTTCAGGTGTAACAAAATCTTAAGGTCATTGCCAGGGTGTTTGAATTTTCTACAGTGGTTAGGAGCCATCCCTCTTCATCAGGTTTTACCCACTTACTAATCCAGTAACTTCTGCCAAGCACTGAAGGATATCAATCACAAAAACCACAGATATTCCTAGTTTTAAAGAGATTTGGGGTTGATCAGCAGCAGGCACTGTTTAGTTTGATAATTTGGCTTTCACTCATAGATCTGACCAATCAAAAAGCAAGATACAACCCACGATGAGTAACTAAAAATGTTGTGAGTTTTGAAAAAACAAAGTTAAGATATTTTTTTTTTTTTATACCACAGCCTGACAGGACCAGACAGTGAATTCTGGATTTCTGATGTCTCAAAGACATTTATGTTTTGTATGTTCAAACACAATGTTTTTCTAAAAATAAAAATGATAAAAACTTGATGTACTGGTCTCTGAAGAAACCTCCTACAAAAGAAAGGAAGTATTATTTGACCAAAATAGAAATAATTCTCATTAATTAGAAATTTAATTATGGAGGCACTGAGTTTTGCACATCATGTCACTGCAGAGCTGTGCTTTGTGGCATTTAGAAAGGAAAAGATTATTTCCAAGGCTTATCAGAAAATTGTCTGGGATGTGTCCTTCAAAGTATGCAGGAGTTTTCCAAAGACACACGGGAGCAATTAGAATGGGGGGGAAAGCTTGGTTTGCTCTTCATCTGGTCAGTATAAAGTATTTTAAACCATAAAATTCATCAAAAAGCCATTCTAATTCCCCATAAAGTTCACAGAAGTTCTTGTTCCAAGATTCATATCACATAAATTACCAAGAGTTTCTTCACCTGTTTTAGAGAACCTGAAATTCCAATTTCCTAATGCTCAAAATTCCCTGTAAATCTAACAATGTTAGAGACCACCTCTCTTCAGAAACCTGGCAATTATTTTGGTTTAATTCCACTGTGAACAGATCATTGCCTCCTCTGAGCATCCCAAATAAGCTGCCAGATGGCCATAAAGTAGACAAGGCTTTCACAATGGAGCTCAAAACCTCCTAAAAATCATAAATTTACATTTGCAGCTTATCTGAAGTCTGTGTATAAGGAAAAAAAAAAAATCTGAAAGACAACACATGTGATTTAACAGCGACTACAAAGTGACAAGAAGACAGTACCCAACTGAAAAAAATGATCTGTCCTTTGAGAGGGTTCAGCTATTATTGTGGAGCAACAGAATCTATTATTAGCTCCTACTATTCCCTGCAGCAAGAAACATTTCTCCTCCTTCCCTCCCCTCTCCAAAATAGAGCCTATAAAAAGCATCCATTGCCAGCAAGGCCTGAAGAAGAATCCAGTAATCCAATAAATTAGACTTTTTGCCCCCTTTTAATATCCATTCCAGAAATTAAATGTCAAAGCTGAGTGTTATTTGTATCACTTAACACTGATTACTTACTTTCCATACCACTTAAGATCAACATTATTTCTGGACTGTGGACAACACTTTGCTCTTGGTAAAATGGATCTTGATTTTTATTGTGGTTTGTTTTACAGGGTTTTTAAAATTTGTTTTTACTCCCTACTCACCACGACAAGCCTCAGAATGAAATCTCAGTATAGAAGCAGCAGGGTGGACACTCCTACTAGAGCATAACCTTCTATGCTGTGCTTTGATAGAAACTTTTGCCAAAGCCCAAACCTGTATTTTACGAGGGGAAAAAAGCTCAATGAGGCCATTCCCAAGGTAACAATACATGGAAAGAAGTCGGAATCCAAGCCATTCCTCTCGGTGCCCCAAACCCCGGACAGGGATCTGGGCAGCCCTGGCAGGAACCCAAAAACACTTGGGGCTTTGATTTCAGCCCATGGGACAAATTACCAACCTTATATGAGGAATCACAAGTCACAAAAGTTTAGACAGCACAGTAGCAGCAGTCATAGGGTGAAAGGAGAAAATTTGGGATTTGGTACAGGGGGGTCTAAAACCCTAAGATGGAGGGATTGGGGCGTGCCCTGTCCTTCTTCCTTCTTCTTCCTAACATCCATCTTTGAGGTGATGCTGGCATTTTTAGATTGGTTCAGAGTAGAAAGTCACTGTCTAACACAGGTGTTAGGGGTTGGCACACAATTGTAAATATCTAATAGGTAGTTCATGGTATAAAAGACAGCACCAGCCCCGTGGGAGGGGTGAGCCTTGGACTGACCTGCTGGCCAGAGCTCGGGGGTCAGACAGAAAATATTTTAGATAAGAGACAATAAACATCACTGAGAGCACGAGCAGGAGGCTCCTGACTCCTTCTTGGACAGCCGGGCTGGGAAAAGCGGCTTCCACCAACACCTGGGGTCATCTCCAGCAGGGAAGACCCCGACAACAAGTGACTACAACATGCTACTTGCCGTGCTTCCCATCCCATCAACCAGGATTCACAGAATCCCTGGGTTGGAAGAGACCTCCAAGACCATCAAGTCCAACCCAGCCCCAACCCCTCAACTAAACCCTGGCCCCCAGTGCCACATCCAGGCTGTGTTAAACACACCCAGGAATGGTGACTCCACCACCTCCCTGGGCAGCCATTCCAGAACTTTATCACTCTTTCAATAAAAAACATTTTCCTAACATCCAAAAAAAAAGTTTAAGGATAGCGGAGGCAGGCAGTAAACGCTCATTGTTTTGTTACATTTGAAGGATTTTGACCCTTCAGCCATACAGCCCAGGCGCTGGTGAGCTGAGCACCGAGTCTGGGCGAGCTTCTCACCGACAAAGAGCAGGGTGAAGATGAGGGTGAGCTGGTAGACGGCGTGGCCCAGGATGTTCTTCATCATGGTGCGCGAGATGAGCGGCTTGTTGCGGCCGTAGGGCTTGCGCAGCAGCAGCGCCTCGGTGGGCGGCTCCGTGGCCAGCGCCAGCGAGGCAAACGTGTCCATGATCAGGTTCACCCACAGCATCTGCACGGCCTTCAGGGGGGAGTCCTGAGGGGAAAAATCAGCAGGGTTTGTATTGCCCAGGAAAAGCCTGGCTGGACGCTCATTTTTCTCACAGGACCCAGAAATCCCCGCACTGAGGACCCATCTGCCACGGCTGGGACCCTTCTTCCGTCCCTTCTGCAGGACCTGGAGCACAATGATCTGAGCAGAGAGAAATTATCTCCCTGCAGGCATTTAATCAGCACCATTTGCAAGCACAAAACTCATACCAAGCATGGCAGTAACTCCTTCCAACACCTACTGCAATGCTCTCCTTTCCTTCGTGCATTGTGCTTGAATTTTTAGCTGAAATTAGATATAACTAGAGAATCCAAGCTCCTCTCTTGGAAGATAAATTATATTGAAACAGATTAAAAAGTAACATTTCCTTTATACTAAAACCTACCTGCCTTTTTTTTTTTCTTTTTTCAGAGACAGCTTGAAATTATTTAAAATGTATGGAACAATCATGGTGACATCGTGACACATTACACTTAAATAAGATCTTTAATAGTAGTGACATAAAAAAAAAAGCCTGATATTTTGATAAAAAAAATAATCTGAAGCTCATTAAACTATAGCAAATGTGCAAAAGCAAGACTACCTGTTTTACCAGTAAAAGGAAAGCATATTGGCACTATGGAAATGGAATGAAAAAACCCCAAATACTGCTATTTGATGCAGGCTGTGGTTTTGGAAGCAGCTTTCCAGTCACTAGAAGGAGCTCTTTCCTCACACAAACCCATAAAGTCTGTGGTCATAATACAGAGGACTTTAGGTCATGTTTTAAAACCCCAAAATTAATTAAATAAAGCAAAGTTACACAGATCTCAGGAGGATACTGGACAACCCTCATGAAGTTTTGATGTGTAACTCACTGGGACAGCTGTGAGGAGAGAGAGATGTTTCAAGAAGCCAGGGGAGGAAAAACAAAAAAAAAAACCAAAAAAACAAAAAAAAAAAAAAAAAAAAAAAAAAAAAAAAAAAAAAAAAAAAAAAAAAAAAAAAAAAAAAAAAAACAAACCA
>VZRH01002090.1:407532-441772 GCA_013397555.1 Urocynchramus pylzowi
CAAACTCCTCTGCCTTTAGACTGTATAAAACAGGCAGCACTAGCAAGGTCTGCTTCCTTTTCCAAACAGACCATTTTTATGAAGGAAAAAAGAATCACCAAAGTAATAAGGCATCAACATGACAAATTTCATCATGAAATTGAGTTACTCTGCTGTGTAAAAGCTGGGAGAGGGAGCACTATTTTTATGTATTTCATTACCATGGTGCTGCAGCAACGAAGCAAAAACAATGTAGAGGACAGGATACAAACCAAAGCAAAGCCAACAACACTCCCTGAGAACTCTGCCTGTTTCTTCAAAGGGTTAAATATTCATTTTTAATGAAATACCATAAAAAAACATGCATTCAGTATCCCAAGGAGTGATAGAAAACAAGGATAAGTGCTTTGGTCTCTTGAGCATCTGGTTTAGATTCCAACTCTCCCTTGAGATAAAATATTATTTCCCCTTAAAAACACATTTTTAACACATTTACACAGACTTTGATGCATTTGATTTATTAAAAAAAAAAACTTCTGGCTTATTCAAAGGGATGGAGAAAAGCAACGTCCTGTTTCTCAGTCTTACAGGTTGGGTTCATCACAGCAAGGAGGACAATTGGCATTAATAGATTCTTGACCTCTTGGTTATGGGTTGCCTTAACTGGGCTTATCTGGAGAGCTCAGCTCACTCATTTGAAATGCAGCTGCAGAAACAGGAAATGTCTTTGTCTTTAAAGGTGGATAAAAAACTAAAGGTGATCAGGACAAGCTTCATCCCAAATCGAGACTTAATTAATTTTTATTAACACTAATGGCTCCAACAAAGAGAACACTTGCAGTAAAAAGCAGTTTGTGGCTGGGGCTCACAGGCCCTCGATGGGACATAGGTAAAAAGGAAAACATCTTTTCTGCTGAAGAATTTTCCTTATCATGTTTTTGCCTGTCTCATTAATAAGTTAGAGCAACCTTCTCTGCTTTGATCTGTTACAAAAACTCAGTTTCCACTTCACGCGCTGAATTCTGTCAGTAAAACCAAATGTCCCTGTTACACTTAATAGATGGAGTCAGAGATTCAGGTGTCTATCAGAGCCTGCCATATTCCCAGCAGAACAGAAAAGGCAGGGTATTTCAGTCTCTAAATCACACAACTGTAATTGGCAGTCATCAGTTTTGGCAACAACACGTTCTCACCATTTCACACTGCCAATCACCTTGGGTGGCTCTGGTGCCCCTAATAATTATCTATTATTGGCAGTGCTACACTGCTCACTGGAGTGTGAGAGCTCATTCGAGGCTGAAGCCAAAACATTAAATACACATTAGTCTGGGCAGGCAGTGGAATGAAATTTCCACTGTAACTCTATCTGATTTCTGATTAGTAGGTGGAAACTGAGGAAAATACATATCAGCTAAGGAGCTTAGGCTTGCACTGCAGATTTTAGTCACTTATGCAAGTGGGATGCAAATCAACCTTCGTTTCTTTGTGTTTTAGCCACTGACTGACTGGCCAATAATTCTTAATTCCCTCTCTGAAAACTTCGGGGAGTGAACCACCCAAAATCACCACTTATTCATCAAATTCCTTTCACTTGACCTTGGAATAGGTTAGCCTTGGCCTAGAGGTAAAAGGAAAATGTCCCTTAAATCAAGTGATGTTACACTTCATCTTGGAAACACTTAAAAGTACAAATTGCCAAAGGCTGGAAATAAACTACAAATCTTTTGTGACGTGCAGAGTCTCACAAATTTTAGAGCTTGTTACTTTTGATTTAGATGACAAGCTGCAAGGGAACAAAAAGGTATTTTCACCCTTACCTCTTTATCCCCGTTTGCCACAGAACACATGCAGGGATTCATAAAAATGAGCATTTCTGGGAGTTACCTTTCTATACATTAATGCAAAAAAAGTCACAGTGCTGCTAGATCACACCGTCTGCTAATTGTATGGAAGTGGCATCCTCAATTCCATCCCCAAGCCTTGCCAAAACAAAGCTAAACAGTACAGACTTTGATTTCATATTACAGCTTTTTCAAGTTTGCCAGTGCTATTATTTTAGAATTTGCCAAGTACAGTTCTGCAGTAAAACATTATAACCACGTAAATTACTCCCTTTTATATGTAAGTATAGATCATCCTCATTTTTTTGAACAAGATCTGTAAAAACAATCAGTGATTCATGCAGCAGTTCATTGCTACAGTGCCTTTTAATTAACATTTAATTTTCCAAACATAATGTCCTATGGAGTCAGTGTTTTCAGCTCCTAATGTCTGCTAAAACATTAAGTCTCTCAAAGTGCAAGAATAATAATTTGAATGTAAAATGTTAAAACACAGCCTTTGTCTTCCCTTTCTTCAGTGCAACCCTTTTGAAGAGTTACAATTGCCTCAACAGTTGGAGCCACAGACTGAGCCTGGCACGGAGAGAAACCCGCTTGCTTCGTGGCTCCAGTAAAAAACTGCTTCCATTTGACTGAGCTGCATTTTAAAATCTTCATTTGTTCATAGCCAGCTCACTTTGGACAGCTCCAAACGCAATGAGCTGATATGCTCTGGGTGCTGTGTGTCTTTTGGGGACAGGGAGCGGGGTGAGCCGTGCAGAGCTCTATGGGACACCCAGAGATGGGGAGCAGTGACTCACTGCAAGCACAAAACTCACAAGAATCGTAGGCAGAGCTCCAAAGAACCGCCCTCACTGCATCAATCAGGGGCTCTGCAAAACTGTTATTCAGAGAATGAAGTCAGAATATAAAAGTTTGTAGCTCATAAATCCACTGGAATAACAAATTTCGGGTTTAAGCTGAGGCAGTGGCTGCAGAAGAAGAAGGGCAATTCCACACAAACTGGTCAAGACCACCACACCCTGGTCACACTGAAAGTGTGCAATGGGCACCACAGGGAAGGCAGCAAGAGGGAACTGAGTTAGATTAAAAACAAGGTGAACGAGCCCACACAAACCTCTCTGGGAGCAACCAGAGGTGTGAACCCCTGCAGGGTCTGTGCACACACAGAAACAGAGCTAAAACCACCCCTGCACCCCAGACTGAGGGTTCCTGAGGGCTCCTGAGTCAGCTTCCCACAGAGACTTCTCCAAGCTCCGCTTTCCCGGATGACCCAGATCTCGGAGCGCCTTACGTAATTACAGACTCACGACACAGACGTTCATTATTAGCTGAAAATTCAGATCTTGTGGCTCACAGATTGAGCTGCTGTAAACTGAAACAGGGCCCATGTAAGTGAGATCCCTGGGAGGGGTGGTTGTGGCAGCAGCTGTGCTAAGCTTGTCAGCAGGTGACACTGGATCTGTAATTCTTATGCTGCTTGGAATATGGTTGCTGTCACCTTAACATGACTTAGTGCTGGGAGCCAGGGGAGACAAGAGAAACAACCATTTGCATTGGTCCTGGGCATAATAAGTTCTCTGACAGCCCAGTTTTTGTCCTGCATAAGCTTTATCTGGCACTGGAGCAGCACAGAGACATTTTATACACATCACTATCCACTGAAACAGCAAACCAGGACAAAACAGAAATCGTAGGTATGGTACATATTCTCTAACAGCAGCATCTTCTTGAAGCAGGCATTGGGTGGATGAAAAATAAAATTATATTTGCTTAAAATTAACAGAATTAAACTGAACAGCAGTTCCCTGAAGTGGAATTGGCAAGGACCCTCATTTCATTAATCTACTTGAGGAAAAAAGAAGCAGATTACTAAAATGGCCACTAATGGTCCCAGGTTCTGCCTAATGTTTTTCTTAAGCCTCTCCATGGGCCTCCCAAGGTGCCCTGGACCAAACAAATCATCTCCTGCGTGGGCAATGCACTCTCTGGGTGCCCCTTGAAGGGCTGGCTTTACTCCCCCACACTCACAAAAACATTAATTAATTCATTAATACAGAATTGCAGTGCTTTCACTTGGAGTGCTGCAGGGAGATGACCACATTCTCATATTTACATGTATACCAGAGCAATTGCAGGATCAAGACTGAATAAAATTAAGCCCATTATGTTGCAAAGCACAAGACAAGTGTTATAAAAAGATTAGTCCAAGCAAAGATTTTATTATCTTTGTACTTCCTTTAAGCACAAACCAAAAAGAGTAGGTGAGTGTAAAGGCAGTTTCGTCCTGAAGCATCCCAGTGTGCTGGTTCCAAACTGCAGAACAGATAACCTGAGAGGTGGCATGAGGAAGAGCAGAACAAATGTTATTACCTACAGAGAATTTTTCTCATTCTAGATATGAAATGTCACCAAAAGAACAGCCTATGTAATGTTCATTAACCTGAATCTTAATGATGGACTGAAATTATATTGTGTGTGTCAGAGAAAGCCAAACTGACCACCTAAAGCAAAGGAAAGCTCAGTCCAGTGTGGACTTTCTTCAGTTCATTTTGAAGGTCACAGGAAGCTGTGCTGGCTTTTGAATACTGTAGATTTGAGCTTTGTTTGTTAGTTAGTTAGTTAGTTAGTTAGTTAGTTAGTTAGTTAGTTAGTTAGTTAGTTAGTTTGTTTGTTAAGGACTAAAAAATTTTAGTAAAAATCTTTCAGTCAGATCTGTGCACAGTTCTGCAGATTTGGACGTACATGTGTGCACCTAGACTGTTGTAGGCAAGATTTTTTTGGGAGAGTCCTGCACTTTGTGCTGGAGCTATTTTCATAGCAACCAGAGGGTACAGCATGTTCCCAAGTGCAATTTTTAGCAAAGCTTTCAAGCCAAACAGAATGTCCTTTGGCTGGCTGGAGTCAAAGCCTAACACAATAATGTGCATTTGTGAGGCAAAATCCTTCTTGAATGAGACAGAACCCGGAGCAGCTTGAGATTATTCACACTGAGTGTAAACAGTGGCAAAGGACAGAACTGCTGCCTTTCTGCTTCCATTTCCACTTCAGCTTCCCCCACACCTTTCCTCTGGGTTTGCACCTTTGCTGCCAAATTAAGGAATTGCACAAGAATCTGCAAAGCAACCCAGGAGTTCCAGGAGGGGTCCACTAAAACCTGTGAGCTGGGACAACAGACCTAGGGATGGTCTCACCTCGGGGGCAAGAAAAATGCACTGAGCCTGATCCAAATCCTTCCAGAAGCCAAAGGAATGATTCAAAGGATGAAAAAAAGCTCCAGAATTAAAAAGGGGATTATGCTTGTACTGATAATGCACTTCACATCCACTTAGACTTGATTTAAAATAGTCCTTGCACTGATCCAGCAATGTTTAACCTCCTCAGGGATAAAAAATTATTTGGCTAACAAATAGAATGAGTTTCCCTTTGTGCTTTCACAAAAAAACTGAAGAAATGCTGGGCATTGAGCAAGAAATTTCACCTTAAACAAATGTTTATAGTCAGGCACTGATTGTCAATAAAATCAGTTCCAGTGATGGTGCTGCTGTCAGCACCTTGTTCTGGCTGGGTTTGTACCACTTGTAAAAACCTCCCAGAGTTTCAGTCCTTATTCCTGTGTTACCAGCAACAATCATTTCACAGCTGGGCATTTCTTCAATATGCTGGGCAATATTTCCAAAGGGAAATTCATCCAACTTTGCTGCAAGACCACGAATTTTGTCCCCCAGCACAGGCTCAGTGGTGACAAGAAGGGACCTCCAAGGCCTCTGAATGTCAGCCAGGGCACAGGAGAAGTTTGACCTCATGGGTTGGTTAAGGTACCTGGGTTTCTGGTTGCAAGGATCAATTCCATGATTCCAATGTAAGTTTAGCCTGAAGCAGAGCTGATGACTTATTCATTGCTTTGCTCAGGTGTGCCTGGGCTGAAATGTACCTGCTGAAACAGGTATGGGCATCTGGGTGATGCACCAGGAGGGAAGCATCAGCTTTCCCACAGTGCATCCCAGTCCAGGGAGGCATTTTGTGACAGCACCTGTCTGCAGCATCTAAAATATACATTATTTTAGGGACTGACAGCACTAAAACCCACATTTTGTTATTTTCTCATCAAAACGAAAACCTTACACCGTACTGCATATATCCTGTTTACTCTCTAGAGGAAAAAAAAAAAAAAGATATTGCCCAAAAAAATTATAATTTGAGAAAAAAACATGTTTGCTTTGAGATTACTTCTTGCAAATGACCTAGACATGTTGCATCTGCACCGTGATTGCAATGAAGGATTAATGGAGTGCAAGAAAGAGAGGTCTAAGTCCAACTCTATGTGTCATTTAATTGGTTTGTCATCTGCATCTGGAATTAAAAATAACTGCCTGAAAGCAACAAAATTTTATCAGTCAAAAAGATTGGGGTTACTTCCTTGGGTCAGCACTGCTGTCTTGAAAATAACCTCATTCCACAATACATTAAAAATATATTTATTAGTGAAGTATTCTGAAAGAAAAAGGCAAATTCACATAACCTGCTCCTTTCTCAATCCATGGTGTTTACTGTTTGACCATCACAGGGTCAGGGATGACAACACTGAGGGATGCAAAAAAGCTGGAAAAAAGATGGATTAATCCAGCCTGACGTCAGCAGCTCTTCAACCCTCAGCAGCTGATCCTTGGAATGCTCAGGAGAATTTCCGAAGGTTTTGATGCCACGACAATTTTTTGTCTTTTCTTTTTATACCTTCTATGTATTCTCAGAGCCCATAGCATGCATACTTTTAATTCCTTGAGTCTGATAACATAGCACAGTCCTGATATTCTATTAAGCCAGAAAACCAAACACCCTAAAGGCCTTGCAGTTAGGGGCCAGAAAGCCCTACACTATCTTGTGAAACCAAGGTCTCCTCTCAAATACATACAGTAAACTAAGGTTAAGCCCATTCAGGAAAAAATAGTTCAAGATAAAAAGATACCACACTATTCATTCAAGCATCTCATTGGGGCATCTTTGTTAGATATGCTAATTTGCAAGGTCTATAAAATTGCATACACGATCTATTGTGTGTTCGCATTTCAGCGTGCTCCACCTTGGTGAAGTGCTGCACCACAAAAATCCTTATTAAATATCAAGATAAAAAGCCTTTAACTCTTCATTTTAGGACCAAGGAAAAGACATCAGTGTACTTGCTGTGTGCGAAGCAGCAATCAAACGCAAGTCCCCCTCCACTGGGAGCGTGGATGGCGGCAGGATTTCAGCGGGATCCCGGCAGGGTTTCGGCAGGATCCCAGAAAGATTTCGGCAGGATCCCAGTAGGAATGGCTCACCTGGGTGATGCAGGCGCCGGTGAAGGCCACGATGACAGCCACGATGTTGACGGTGAGCTGGAACTGCAGGAACTTGGAGATGCTGTCGTAGACGTTGCGGCCCCACATGACGGCCTTGACGATGCTGCTGAAGTTGTCGTCCGTCAGGATGATGTCCGAGGCCTCCTTGGCCACGTCCGTGCCCGCGATGCCCTGGGGAAAGGGGTTGGGAGTGAGATTCCCTGCTGGACAGCACAAATCTCCACAGCCAAAGCCCACAGCTTTTTGTATTTCCTGGAATTTCACTGATTTGGCCTGGTTTTGATGTGAATTAGGCCGCAGAAAAGGGAATCGACAGAAAGCAGAGGAATTCATGTGGTGACGGCTCTGGGTGTTTTATCAGCTTAAAGACTGCTGATCATCTGAGCTATTTTTGTCATTGATGATGGTTTTTTACTATCCATGAACAGAACTGGTAAAAAAACAAGAATTATGTGTCTTTATATATAGTCGGAGTACGCATGGAAGACGCCTTTCCACTTAGTGGTGGATTTTAGCACAGCAAGAGAGAACTCCAGTGTTGTGAAGAAAAAGTTCCTTTTTCTGTATGGGCCCAGGATTGTGCATAAAGCCAATAATTAATTAGACAAAATCCTAAAGAAGTATCAAAACAAGCAATGCCAGTGAATCCAAGTGAAATAAAGGATTCTGAGTCAACATAACTCATTCCCACCAATATATTCCTTCACCTGACAAGTAATAACTAAGCAACTTCACATTTAATGAATGCAAAAGCCCTCACAGCAAATTCATAATGGCACAAACATCAAGATTATACCATTGCAAAGCCAACATCAGCTTTTTTAAGTGCTGGTCCATCGTTGGTTCCATCTCCAGTCACAGCTACCACCTGCCTCTGTTCCACCTGGGTGCTGTCAATAATACCTGCAAAAAATGTATGTATGGGTGTGTGTTTACAGACATTTAAGGGCAATAATTAGCAAGATAAAACGTCCCTGTAAAAAAGCAGAGTCTGTATAATACAGATTGGATAACACAACACAGTTTTACAGATATTAAAAAGGCAGATCTTTAAGGAAAATAATGATGAAAGCTGTGGCATCACCACCATCCACTACTAAACATCACCACTAGAATTTACATGGAAAGTTCTGATCCTGCATCATCAACACATCAACAAAACTTGCACAGGCTTCAAAGGCAATGAGAGCAGCTCATTATGTCCTTCTGGCAGATTCCTGCTGTTTAAAGTTTTGTGTCACAGCCCAGCACTGATCAAGCATCGATGGAAAGGACTTGCCAAAAACTAAAGTTCATATTTAGGGCTCTCCTAAACTGGGACCTAGCTGTAATATCAGCTTTACTAAGAGGGCTTCTTAAACTAGAGATTACAAAAGCCATTGATGAATTTTATTCAGCTGGAGAATTTTAGCAGCCCTGTTCAATTCTGCTAAACAATGATTAAGGAAATATAAACTAATTCTTTAAATTCTGGAATCAAGCATTTAAATAAATAGATATAATAAAATAATTTCTACTTTCATTTTGAGATCATTTGAGAGACATAAAAACCACTTTTCACTTGGTGAATCAAGTTTTTCACACAACAAGGCTGCAGGGAATTATTTTCTACTCATGCAGATAGGGAAAGTCAGGAAAATAATGAAGAATTTTTCAGAGGCTACAGAAGCAGCCCAGGTTTTTGTAGGATGAAGATCATTCACCACTCACATTTCTATTTCTATGGCAGGGTCCATTTGTGTATGAGTCCAGAACACAGGATTGTTGTGTAGGATACAAGAACACCTTTCCATATTGATAACTTAGGGGAGAAAAATGACAGAATTCCTTTTGCTAACACATTTTGCACAAAGTCGTTACCTCCAAAAATAATTATCCAAACCTACCCAGTGTGAAAAGCTTTCATTCTGCTCTGAAAAAAAAACCTCCCATATCAGATAACCAAGAAGAAATAGGAAATTGCAGATTACAGAGCAATAGCTGCCTCTTGGCAAGGTTCAGGCTTATCAGGCACCAGAAGATTGCAGTGCCCTGTGCAAGCAGTTAGTGCCCTGTATTTTTCAGAGTTATGAAAATGAGAAAAAAAAGCCCTATTCGCTTTCCACTGGTAGCATGATCTCAGAAAAATGGCAATTACTCTGATAAGATCTCACAATTAGAGCTTTCAGTTTGTTGGGGTGATTTGCCTTTGGTCTTACTAAATAAACAGGAACATCATCTGTCACTACTGTTAAAAGCATTTACTTCGTCTTGCTATTAACACATCCTTTGATGTTAAATTAATAACAGAAGTTTAAGCTTCTGAAAAAAAAAAAAAAAGTCATTAAAATCTCTGGCTCATTAAGGTATTAACTGCTCCAAAGAGGTGAATAGTATCCACTCACAACTGGGCTCCAAGTGGGAGCACAACCCAAATCAAGTTGAAGAGGCTCAAACAAATGATCTCCTAATAGAGATAAATGGATATAAATAGTGACTGTGCTGGTGCCTGTGCCACCAACTGCCCTCCATCAGCCAGCTCCTGGGTGCTGCCAAGTCATTCACAAGGTTTAGGAGACACTTTTATCCCAAAATCCAAACTCTGCAGCCAGGATGAGCCTAGAGCACAGACCTGGATGCAGCCATGGAAAACCAGACACAAAAAGGTCTCGTGTATCACCAGCACATGAGCCCCAGACCTAACCTGCAGTGCCCACTGTGAGTGCCACAGGAAATGTGTGGAATTCTGGGGATGGATTTCAGTGCTGCCCATGGAAGAGAGAAGGACTTTGCAAAACTCCCATCAGAAAAATTTCTAAAAGGGAGAAGCCACGGTTATTTGGGATTCAGAGGATTTATCACAGCTCTGCCAACACTCCCTGACTTCTGCCTGCTCTCTTTAATCTGTTCCTCCTCCTCCCTGCTTCCTCACATTGCTGAATGTTTGCTTTCTTTCCAGCACGTGCCTCCCTCCAAACACACTAAGGGATTTTTTGAATATTCTGTTAATGGCTGTGATAAGGTTTCACCTCAAGAATTCTCTTCAGTACTGAGATATGTGCACAGATAAAATTCACAGTGTGAGGAGAGCAAAGAGAAGAAGGATGCCCAGGAAGGGCTCTCCCTCTGAGCTGTGGGGATTAATCTCTGATGTGATCAGGGAAAAATGTGACTGAGGGCATGAGCTGACAGGCTGCCAGTAAAGAGAACATTCCCTGGCCTTTGCACTCAGTCCAAGTGGCTGAAAAGAAGCTCCAGTAATAATCAATCATGTCTAACAACCAGGAAATTTCTTCCAACTACATAGCTTTACTCCAGTTGAATGCTTACATACAGAATTTTAATAAAAACAGGTTGTCACGGGGAATTCTTCCACTCTCAGCAAAGCTTCCTGCCAGAACAGCCTTTGCTCTTTCACTGGCCTCTTCCCTCATGTTGAGTTGTTTGGCCATGACTTTCTTCTGTCAGAAAGAATTTCATTCAACAGCCCCAGGAGCACACCTCGAGCAGAACATGACAGTGTGCTCCACGCAGGGATCCCGCTGATGTGGCAGGAATTTGGTTAGGAAATTTGGGCAGGGATTTGTCCTGTGGCTTGCATAAGACACAAGTTTCTCAGGGCAAGCAGCTTGTGTCAGACGAGGGCAAAGATCAGATTTAAAACAACCATGCAGAGCTGTCAAGAAGGGCTCTAAATGCATAAGCCCGCCATAAAAAGTACAAAATACAAGCTACAAAACTGAAATATATCCTACATCTC
The DNA here is from genome assembly GCA_013397555.1 of Urocynchramus pylzowi. Taxonomy (NCBI): domain Eukaryota; kingdom Metazoa; phylum Chordata; class Aves; order Passeriformes; family Fringillidae; genus Urocynchramus; species Urocynchramus pylzowi. The sequence goes on from VZRH01002090.1 coordinate 418,431, forward strand.
CCACCTTCCTCCCATCTAACACTAAGCAAGCATTAAATCAAATCCACTCAGGATAATAACTCAGGGAATATCAACCAACAATGTCTCTTCTGCACCCGTGGCTCAGCTCAAACCCATCACAGCCAGCCCCAGGCTCTCCCTTTGTCACAGGACAAGTGCTGCTCTATTTAAACAATCCTTGCTCGTCACCCTTTGAGTTGCATCAGTTAGAAACTCCTGGGAGAAAAAAAAAAAAAAAATCCTGGTTTAGAGATTTCTTTCTGTCTCTACTGCTTAAAACAGGCAGGAAAATTCATCTCCAGCTGAGGATTTCAGAGCTGAAGCCCAGTTCAGAGGGTTAGAGAGGCAGGAAAGCTGATCCTCCCTCAGGATCACACAGATTTGTGTTTCTTTGACAAGCTAAACATAGGTACAGCCACGTGTTTTCATAAACACATCCTCTTCGGGTTAGCTTTTAATACTTCCAAACTTCTGGAAGCTCCCCGTTAATGTAACAAGAATTTGCAAAGTCTGTCTGAAGGAGAAAGCTCAAATTTATTTCAGTTACATGTTTGGGTACCTGCCTGGATAGAAGTTTAAAGGTTTATATAAAAATGTTCTATATGACATTACAGACAGCATTGGGAATTAAGTGAAAATTCCTCCCCAAAGTTTAGGATACGAATCAATACAATTTTCTGTATTTTAATTATTCTACCCATCTCACAGCTTTCCACATTAATGAGGTTATGAACATACTACCATGCCATGCAATAATAGTTGAAATATTTGAGTAATTAAGGGTAATTACTAAACATCTTTGCTTCTTAAAGTTCCCTTTCTGTTTGATAACAAATTAGCCCTGCATGAAAATAGCTGTTTTTAATATCACAAAAAAAAATTCCAGTCTAATTTAAATATATTGGAAGGTACCACTTTTTCAAGTGGTTAACTGAGTATTTCTTTGATCTTTTCTATTCCTTCTGATGCTATTTCCCATCAGTGTTAAATAATTGTTTCCCGCAGTGTTTTTAAAAGATAAACTGACAATTTTGAATTATTTCAGCAATAGCACTGTGACCTCACATCAGTATAAATGATACGTAATTTTACTTGTTATATTTTGAAATAGAGTTTAAAATATAAAATGATGCCAACAGGTGCCTTAAAACCCATCCCAAATTGTTTTTGAGTGGGACTTGGACTTAGATTTTGGTTTCACTGAAGCAGTTTGTGATGATAAACCACTCTGATGGGTGTTTTTCCAATCTACCTCTACTTCAAAGCCATAAATATTTGACTGCAAGTGTCTGCCCAGGCTGAAATGCTGAACCATGCCTTTCTCTGGTCCCTGAGCAGCAGTGAAAACAAAAGTGAAAAATAAAAATTATCCTTTTGCTGGGTGGGATTGTGCTATGTTAAGGGGAAAAAAGATTCCCTCCAGCAGCTGTATGTCATTAAAAATTAAATATAAAAAAGTTTATTTTCTGATGTGTGTTTTTAGCCTAGAGCAGATAGAATACATCAAAGGGGAGAAAATCCTCTCAATCCCTCAAGTGTCTGAGAAAAACATAACATTTTAACAAGAGGCCCAAAACTAGTGAACATTTAAATAGTTTCTTGTAACTTTTAATGGCCCTTGGAGTATTACCAGCCAAAAAATTCCATCATGATTTCCACAGACTCGTTCTTGAACTTTGTTAAGACACTTAATTGCTCTCTCGACCTTGTCACATCTTTAAAACATTAATTGTGGTACTTGCATGTGGCATGCAGTAGGAGTACTTATCTTTTGGTCTGTCAAAGTGCTTATGCTACAAACCATCAACAATTTGCTGTTCCTTTTTTCTCCAGCTCTCTATTGATTTCAATTTCCCTGGCAAAGGTTTCCTGCTCCTCTTGAAGGAAAATCCTGAATGATTCAGACGAGCACTCCTGAGGGACTCTGTTAATCCACTTAATGAAACACAAATTGTTGTGTTTCTGAAACAAATCAGCTTTTGGGCTGAACCAGGGCTGTTCTCTCAGAACAGGATCCTGGAACACAGGGTTTGAGATGCACTGGTGAGAGACTTCAGCTGTCCTTGTGCAGGTCTAACACTACCCCATGGAGATAAAAATGCCCTCCAAACCTCTCCAATCCTGAGCAAACCCCTGCTGGAAAGCTATTTTAGAGTACACCTCCCCTAGAAATGTGTAATTAATAAATAATTACACATAGGTACTGCCATGCTAATAAATTGTGCACAGTATAAGATACACATATAAAAGGGTGGGATGGAGATGATACATTCTGTCTCCAGCTGCCCCATCCAGCACCCTGCCAGAGTTCCCTGGAATGATCCATTTCCACCTGGTCCCAAGCCCAAAGGACCCAACTGATCCAATGTTCAAATTCATAATGGAACTTCTGCTCTAAAGTCATTTAGGCATCTTTAAAAATTGCATGATGCTTGAATGCCTTTGTAATCAGTCATGTATGGAATCATAGAAACAAAACCTAAAGGATTTCGTGCCTAAATGTGGATTAATATTGGAGTAGTCAACAGCTGAAAACAGGTATGTGAGCAGCTGGATCTTAGCCTGAACTTTACCTGCTCCAAGAATTTCTGAAAGGGGCTCTCCAGACTTTCCAGGACCTTAGCAAAGTATTCCAGCTCTTTCTCCATCAGCAAGCCAGGAAAAATCAATCTGCTAACAGGGCTTCTACCTGAGCATGGCCAAAAATGATGTTATTCCTGCTCAGAAACTGCCTGATTTCACCAGCCATGAAGCGTGAGCCTCAAAGTCAACTGAATAAGATATCCAGTCCTCAAAAGAAAGAAGGAAACTGCAAACCAAACCATCTTTATTGGGAGCATTCCATCTGCAGACAACGTGGGGAGAGAATGGAGTTTGTATGGTGCACTTCCTACAGGGCAGATTCTGAAAATACAGGAATCTAAAGGAAGCCAATGCAAATCACACAAGTTAGATTAGCCTATAGGAAAAATGGAACTGGCTGAAAATCCCCATTTCCACTGGGCAGCTCCCAGTTTCACCATCTCAATAACTGCTGCTGTGACAGGAAAAGGTTTTTTCCTCTTGGAGCACTCTTTAAGATAACTGGGGGAGAAGAGATGCACTGGAGTGACTAGATTCACTCTGAATGAGATTGCTCTTTTTTCCCTCATAAAGCAGTGGAGGCAAAGACAAAAAAAAATCTATGTCCCCTCTTGTTTATATCTTGTTTCCCAGCAATATTTTCTTTCTGCCCACCAAATACACATTTTCCCTTCCCAGCTCGAGCCTCACTCCAATTAAAAGTCATAAGGCAAAAATGAGATTTCCTAAATCCACTTGCCAGGCATGTTATTGCTATTTCTCTTATTCCTGCCAAGGAGTTTCCTATTATTTTCCATGTCAAGGCTGAGGAAGAACACAAACACAAGAGTGCAAGAAAACTTCCTTGTGTGGTGTAGGGATGTGCACCTAAAGATGACAACTCAGGTGGGTTTGTAACAGTGAAATCCAAGCAGATTATGTGCTGTAACACCTTTATCATGGATTTCCACACCCCCCACAAGCAGTTTGCACCCACCTTTCACCAAAGTGTGTTTGTCCGTGGGGGAAGAGCGAGCAAGCACCCGGAGCTTTGGCCAGATTTTGTCAATCCTCTCCTGCTCGATCTGCAGGTGGGGAACACAAAAAAAGAACCCAAACAGTAAAACCACTGGCCTGTGATGAGCAGAATTTATGTTATTGTGTCAGGAAATTCCCCTCATTGCTCAAACCTGCACAAAAGCAAAAGCACAGAAAAATTCCAGCAGCCATCAATGCTGCAGGTGAAGACAAGGCCAGTACTAACAGGGCTCAACTGCTGGCTAACACAGGTAAATTTTTCCACCATACCTAACCAGCCTTTCTTATCATCTTTATGGATAATTCCACCCAGAATCGTCATTCTAAATAAAGAATACTGGAGTTCCTCAAAGCTGATCAAACCTGTTCACAAGTTTGTTGTTCTACTCCACAGGAGAACCCAAATCTTCATTCAGCACCAATAATGGCAAGATCTTCTTGTGTAGCAACAGGAACAAAGCCAAACTGGTTGCATTTACTACATTCCCAGGATTCCACCCATCCATGCAGGGAGCAAATGACTGTGTTCACTCATTTATGGTGGACTCAAGAGCCAACATAGATTTTTCTTTTTTAGAACTGTGTGTGAGCTCCATCTTTGATAAGGAGTTAAAAATCTTCCAAAGGATAGATTTTTTTATGCAAATCATTGCTGTGAGTACATTAGAGAAAGCAGAATAAATTAAAGAAATGAGAGGAGCTGGTTCTCAGTACAGATTGCATTTTAGGAGCAAAATTGCTGTTGAGTTCCTTCTCCTCCTTGCCATAAACCTGCTTTCATGGGCCTAGTTTTGATTTCTTGTGGAGTAGTGCAGTGGTTCTAAAAACTGCAGAATTAGGCCTGCACTAAACTGAACCTGGAAGAGTAAAGACTGGAATTTCACCACTGTTTTGAATTGCAAATATTTAGTGGGAGAAGAATGCAGGAATTTTTCCAAGCAGTCTTTACGAGGCACACACCAGCGCAGGAGAATGTTTTGGTGTTTTCACTGGGTTTTACTTACCTCTCCCTTCTCATTTCGGATCCTCCTGTTGAACTCCTTCCCCTCGAGGCAGAGGAAGTCCTCTCCGGGGTGGATGATGCCACATTTGATGGCGATGGCACGCGCAGTGTTGATGTTGTCCCCGGTGACCATGCGCACGGTGATCCCGGCTCGCTGGCACTTCCGGATGGCTTCTGGCACCTGCAGGTGACCCCTTAGGCTTTTAGCTTCTGTAATTTTCAATTCCTCTACTGTAACTCTAAACTCCATACAGAGTGCTAGTTAACTGTTTTCACATTTTTGTCAGAAAAAATTATTAATTACACATAGGTACTGCCATACTAATAAATTGTGGACATTATAAGATACACAACAACTCCTCCTGGCAATCAAGGACATCTCGCTGCCTCAGGCCCCAAAAAGCACAAACAAAAGTGATTTGGGGGAGCAAACTGGGGGTGAATGACTTCATTACCTGCAGCTGGAATTGGAGCATGAACCCCTGAGATGTAAATGGGCCAAATGAGAATTTTGTGCCCATGGCCCACCTTGGGTGCAGCCTCTGGAGGCTGTGGCTGCCCAAGCTGAGCCTGTTCACAAATCCCCACTTCATTCTCTTCATAAATCCCCACTTTATTCTCTGAACCTTGCCTGGCCCCTGCTCCAGGGGCCCCTCCAAGGCAGGGGCAAAGAGAACTCCTGGATCAGGGATAAAACACAAGGCAGGTGTTCCCATCCTGAAAAATTTCAGGCTAAGAAATGCCTGAAGCAGGAAGAGGAATCAGACGTGTCTTACTGTTACTTAACTGTTGTGGAGTTGGGATCACTCCACAAGCAAGGCAAATCTTATATCAAGAAGTAAAAAAAAAATCTTTTAGATCAGTTCCTTCAACTTTCTCCTGGCTTGAATAAAAATGAGTGCTCTGCAGCTTTTTTGACCTTTAGCAAGTTGAACATAACTACTCAACACGTGTAAATATGAATGGAGAATACAAACACTTTGTACAGAAAATCAGATCCAAACCTTCCTTTCAACAAGATTTTAAAAGTTATTGTGATTTAGCACTACTTAGTTCATGCTTATCAACAAATGGAATTCCTAAGTAAGTTTAAAATTAGTATTTTATGTATTTCAAAGTCATTAAAATGAAGTTTGACTTTACTTATGCCTTTTTCTCCATGAGATAAACTTCTGCTGCACAGGAAATGTATCAGGGAGAGAGATATATTCGGGGTATAACAGGGACTGTGAGATTAATGTAGAGGCTCCATTCCTACTTGCCATCATATACATCTGATTTTTAAAAAATAAATTCAGGAATTAAAATAAAATATTGATTCCTAATAATTAAATAAAGCTGTTTGAATACAGTTACTTTGGTAAATGAAGGCTATAGAAAGGTTCCATGTCTGTAGCTCAATTTCAGATAGGGAAAAAATTCTGTTCCCTTAACTACATCCTAATTAATTATAATTTCTAAGTAAATATCACTAACCAATTAATTCAGTCTCATCACATGTTTGCGTTATTTTGCATTATTGTTATGAAAGCATTATTTCTTCAAGAGAAAAACAGCAATATTATTTAAAGTGGGAGAATAAGAAATGTGTTTAACATGTGCAGAACAGCCTGGATGTCACTCTTCAGCACAGCACCACTTTTCTAAATTTCATTTTTACCTACAAGAGTCCAGAGTACCCCAGGATTCATCATGAAGGCTTCCCTTCACAGAGATACAGGGAAGTGATCTGCTCTACTCAGAAGATGGCAATGCACAATTATTAAAAAATATTTTAAAACCCCACAACTATTTAAGAAAAGGTATCAAAATGGATATTACTGTCTGTATTCAGTGCACCTTGCTGATCACAACCTCGAGCACAGATACAAATGTGTTGTGCAACTCAATGCCAGTTTGAGTGGATTCCTCTCATCCATTAGTGCAGAAAACGCTGAGAAAAGGAAACTCCATCTCCAACATTACACTGCTAATTTTATGCATTTCTAGATATTTTCATTTCCTCTGTAGCCACAAGTAGGAGACACCACTGAGGGCATTTATGACAACCTTTGCTCTGAGCCAGTGTGGCAAACCTTGGGCTTTAAGGGATTTCCTGGGGCCAGGAAGGCACTGAAAACACTAAACCCCTCCACCACACCACAGGTAATGGTTCTCCCAGCCTGGGAATAATTTCACATCATGTTTGTGAATATTTATTAAAGGCAGTTTGTGGAGTTCCTGTTTTCAAAAATGCCTCCCTAAACCAATGCCTCAGTGAGGACCAGAGCAGCACTTTTTCCAGGATTCCCAGGAAAATCCCTCCACCCTCAGAGTGTGTCCACAGGACATGCTGTCTGCAGGACTCTATTAATAAACACAGATCACAAAATCAAGGGCAGAATTCAGAGACAGAGCTTTATCTTCCCATTTCCTCACCTCTAACCGGGGATATTTTCCCCACAAATTGCACATCCTGGAAAAATTATTTCCATCTGAAGCTTTTTTGTGATGTGAAATAGGTTTCTATAGGGGAGTGTATGATCAGGCTCAATCTGTTCCTTAAGCAAATGACCCCTGATCTCCCCAGTTTCCACATTCATAATCCTGCCTAAATCCCATCTGTCAATTGGAAATGCTTTTGGTACCCATTTGGAGCTGTGGTGACCCTCATGCATAGGACAGGACAGATTTAGATGGAAATCTGGAAAACCAGCCCAGTGGATGGACCGTGAAGGAGAAAAATAAATTGCAGTGCAAGCAGCAAAAAAGGGTGATTCCCATAAAGGGTCAGTCCCATTGAGCAAGGTCAGGGGAGGACAGCCCCAGTTGCAAACACGTCTCAAACTCACAACTAACTGGAGAAATCATTCTGTTTTCCTCTCCTGTCATTTTCTGGACAGCTGGTGGGTGGTATCTGATTTAATAGTGTGTACAGTAATTACAGTTAAAATATTGTTCACATTTTTTTTATTGCTGTAAGGGAGAAAGAGTGTTGGCAGACTGAGTGGGCAGAAGAAGCAGATATTTTCCATCAGTTTTGCAGAGCTTAAGTACACATTTCACAATTTTTTGGTTTATTTTCCTTCTGCAAAGCAAAATTTCCAATGCAAGCACGCATGCACAAAGTATCCAACGCAGGAATATCTTTCCCAATCAGGTGACAAATAAATAGGAGATATTTGGAAGGGATTTACATTCATTCCCCCAGAAATAACAGACTGGAGGCGTCTTCTGGCAAATCAGCGTGAGCCAGTTCAGGCTCATTAAAATCAAGCCAGAAAGAGTGTCAGGATCAACAGAGAATCTCTGCAGGAGAAGGGCATCACTCTGTTTGTTCTCTTCCTGTGTATTTATCAAAGAAAAATAAAAAACACGCCCACAAAATATAAATACCAAGCAAGTAGTTCAGCGCCTGCTAAATCCAGCAGCTGCTGATGACTAAGCTGGGGTCTGAATTAACCTGGGAATATGGAAAAGCCATGGGTGTCCTTGGAGGGCATTCCAGAGAAAACAGTTGCTGGACATCAGTGCTAAATAACTTGTTCAGATTGGGTTTTTTAGTGTATGGGGGAGATGTGAGTGCCAAAAAACTCCCTGAGTATCCCAAGAATATCCCTGGAAGCAGGAGGGAGGAAGGACTCCTCCAAAACAGTTGGTGTTCCCATGTGGAATTACTCCTGGATGCACAGGAGCCCACAGGATCCACAGCCCAGCCCAACACCACCTCAGGGAAATGGAAAATCCTGATTCTTCCCTGGAAAACACAGGAATATAACTGAAGGGAAGGTAAAGGCTGCCCGGACTGGGACATTTTTTATTGGAATTACCTGATTTATCACCTCCATCCAAATAAATCCTGACACCAGCAAATATTGAGAATATTGATAAAACAGCACTTTTAGTAAGAATTCTAATTTTTGTGTTCTTTTCTTTTCCCCCTGCAGTAAGCCCTTTGAAAATGCATAAACTCCAGTGGGGAGTCAATTTAATGAGCAGATTTCATTTTGGCAAAATATTCCCCATAACTGCTCAACATCTTGCTATTTGCATCAGCAGTGGGGATTTCATACGTGCACATTACAATATTCCAACCAAGTCAAATACTCCAAACTTACAGAGTTTTCTGAACTTTATGTTTTTCTCCTGGCTCAGGGTGTATTGGTTCATTTATTTCCCCTAAGGTACTGCTTCTTATAATGTGCAGAGTAGTAATAATTTAAATATTGGTTTAAATATTTTCATGATGTTATTGCCATTTCTAAACAGTCAAAAGGGGCAAGGTGGAAAAAAAACCAAAAAACCCAAGTCCCAAATGTCCAAAATTTGCTAAAATTCTGAAATTACAAATCTTTTATTGTGTGTCTTGCACTAAAGTAGAAATATTCCTGCATGTTCTGGTGCTAACCTACAAGAAATTCAATACAATATTCAAGTGTTTATTTAGAAATAAGATGTTTTCCTGCCTTTATCCTTTGATTCTTTACATAGAAGTCAGATCTGCCCTCTATTTTTAGCAGAATTATTCACTTTTACCTCAAGCTCCCAAAAAATTATTCCCTGCAAGATAAGAGCAACTCTCTTACAAAACACCCTCCTAACAATCACATGAAAGGAGAGTTTGCAGCTGTTTTCCATAATAACTGCAAATCCCACTGCTCCCCAATCCCTCAGTCTGTCACACCACACGGAATCTGACTTAAAGCTGTTTTCTAACGTGGATCATGATTTAATTTAGGAGAGGGAGAGGATTGTTTCACAGTTCCAGTGGCCACTGACAAAATATTTCTGAAAATATCTGTATTTTCTGCAAATGTTTTCTGCAAAATATCCATATATGTGAGCTGGAGCATAAAAGGAGCACTGCAGACAGAACTTCTAAAGGACATTTTCCAACATTTTGAAAGCCTTGCAATGTCAGGCATGGGGACAGATGGATTAGCAGCAGGAGACCATCTGATGACAGATAAAGTGGATGCTGTTTATCTGCTCTTTGTGGAGATAAGGAGTTTATCATCCAGTTGTCACCTACACAAGATTTACTTTTTATTTTAACCTTCATATTGAGGAAAAAAAACCCCAATAAAATCCATTCTGAGGCAAGGCACAGTAGTGCAGTTGGTGCCTGGGGTTGTGTTGTGTTAGTTCCAAAGCTACTGTCACCATTTTCAAACCCTAACATGGAATTAATAACTCTCCATTGATTATCAAGCACCAAATGGAGATATCAGAATTCTCTAACTTGGCCCTCTGTATTTCTGTAGGAATATAATTTACAAGTGTAGAAGCAGGGATGTGCTTCCCAGGTGCACACCTACTACTGATTTACTAGCACGAGTTGAACTGAAATTTTATATATATTTGTACAAGCCATGTAAATTTGATATCCATGACAACTGCAGCCTTTCCTTGTTCAAATACAACATTAAAAACAAGTTTTCCTGAGTAGTCACCAGGTACAATCTTAAGTAAAGTGACAACTATTACAATAAATGGCAAAAACTCCAGTTTCTCTGGAAACCGTCATTATAATCACGGCAATTTTAATCACTTCACTTGTCTTCCCTTCTTTCAGAGTTGTACATCACTACACTGCTTAAAGGAAAATTCTTTAACATGTGGGAGCATTACAAAACCTCTGCTGATCATCTCAGTCCTGCAGTGTAAAAAGCCCTATATTCCTTTGTTTAAATATCAGCTGACTGAAAGTTGAATTTTATCACCTTAATTATTTGGATTTTTATCAAGTAAAACCCATTTCTAAAGCTGATTTTCAGCTTCTTTGAAAGAGCCAATTTAAAAAAGAGATAAAACCTGTAAGAACCATTCAGGTTACGTCCAGTTTTATATAAGATAAAAACTGGGTATACCTCTGGCCTTACTGGGTCTTCAATGCCAACGACACAGATGCAAGTCAGGTCGGATAAGATGTCGTTCTCGTTGTCCCAGTCGGGCTCGGGGCTGCTGGGGAAGTCTCTGAAGGCCACACAGATGGTTCTCAGCCCATCACAGGCCATGGGCTCAATCACCTTCTTCACCATCTCGTCCCTGTCGCGGGGCCTGAAGATCCGCGGCTCCCCAGAGGCATTGAGGATCCTGGAACACCTGGTTTGGGCAGGGAAAAGAGAATGAAACATGAGTGTGGTGCCTTAGCATTTTAGCTTGTCCATTTTCCATCCATTTGCACTCCTGCAGCTCTTTAGGGCAGAACTCCAAGCCCCACACACAGTGTCAGCTGCAGCTTTCCCACTTTGGGCAGACACAACAATTCCTCTCCAGGCCTGGCAGCCAAGGACACCTCACTGCCTCAGGGCCAGAGATGGGAACTAAAGGGACTTGGGGGAGCAAACTGGGGGTGAATGACTTCATTACCTGCAGCTGGAACTGGCAGATTCACCCCCAATATGCAAATGGACCAAACTTACAAAAGTATAAAAACCTGTGACCCGTGGTCCATTTTTGGGTGTAGGCCCTGGGAGCTTTGTCTGCCCTAAATGTACCTGAAGGCCCTTCAATAACCAGAACTGCTTTTATTCCCTTAATTCTGTCTGGCCTCTGGTTTAGGTAAAAGATCCCCAAAAAGGCATCAAGTGTGCATCTGCATGACTGCCAAAGTATTTTCTGTATAAGCTCACTTCAGTCAATGTTTTCTTTTTCTGATGTCAGGTTTTAAGTTTCTGCTGTAAATTTCTAGAAGATTCACTACTGAAATATCAGAGAGAATTTGTAACTTATTGCACAGACACCAAGAGCCCTTCATGCATTATTTTCTCAATAATCAATGAGCTGACAGTCTACAGTGAAATTGAAAAGTGCTTATTTTCCAAATTGGTTGAGCGTAAAGAATCCATTTGTAAATTACCAAAAGCAGACCCAATTCTTTGGTAAGAAAACCAAGCTAATTTCCCAGAAGCACTTAAAAAATTAAAAAGCAATAATAGCAACTCATGCTGCTAAGGTGTGTCACGTTTCTGGCTCAGGCAGCAAACTCCAAACACCAGAAATCCCACATTTTAGTGTCAGGATGCTTTGAATTTTGGAAAAAACGAGGCCAGGGACGCAGTGCACTCACTTCTTGAGAACAATCTCAGAGGCTCCTTTGCTGTACATGCGGAAGCTGCCATCTGGCATTTTAATGACCGTGCTCATGGACTTCCTCACAGAGTTGAAGGTGTAAACCTTGTAGAGCTTCTCCTCGGGGATGAGGCTCCGGACAGGCTCGTAATCCTGCTTCAGGTCCAGGACAAACCCCAGGAGCCCACACTCCGTCTTGTTGCCCACCTGGCGAGGCAGCCCACCCTCTTTTTCTGGTGGCTGGAAAGAGGAGAAAAAAAACTGGGGATTAATTTCTCTAATTTCTCTGACTTCATAATTCGTAAGTTTAACATCTGATCGGTGCAGCCACGAGTCTTCCAGTTTCTAAAAATTCCGTGGAGCTCCAACAGACCTGAAGCATCTCCTCACAAGGAGAAATGTTTCTCTGGACAATATTTGCCACATTTGGTCTCTTGCATTTCTTTTTTCTTAAATTAGCCATTGGCAGCTTGTGATGGTTGGGCAATCCATTAAAAAGGAAGCAACTTTCCTTAGGCTGAAAACCAAGCAACTCTCACTTGTCACGAACTGAGCATTTCCTTTTCTCTCTTGCTTAGAATTCCATTGGTTTGCTTATTTTCACAGCTTAAAAAGCGAGTTAAAGAAAGCTCTATCTTTTTTTTTTTCCTGCCAGGCATTTTTTATATAAAAATAAATCTCCATCCAACCATAACAACAAATCTCAGTGAAAAAAATCTATAAAATAATAGTTCTGTATCTAAATGTACCCATTTCAAGAATTACTTTAGTCTGCTGCTTCAGACAAATAAATTCTATGTATGTTAGAGAAAACGGAGTAGGCTGAACACTGTGCAACTTCTACCAATTCTCAGACCTTCTGAAAGAGAAAAGGAAAGACAAAGAAGAATTTAAATTCCCTTTCAAAACAGAAATAAACACCTCATTTACAAACTTTCTTGGAGTGTTGTACGCCCCAAACAAAATATTCCTGTGCCAGGGCTCCAGACTTCCAGTGGCTAATGTGTGAACTATAAGCTATTGATAACTTACATTTTCTTATGCTCAGTAGAATTAAAAATGGTTCCTTAAGCCAGGACTCAACTCCCCTTATGGGAATAAAACCAGGAAATCATCTCACAGCTTTAATTTGTACTGAAAACAGATTTTGGTATGGCTCAAGCCAAGACTCTAAGTCATCATTTTCAATGTGAATTAAACATTTACCTCACATTTTGCAGAATTAGGACTGTAGGACTGTATTCAGGATCCATGTTTAATTTCACTTTAAAATCCAGTTTATTTCAGAAATGGGATTCCTAATAGATAGAACTTACTACATTGTCCCTCACTGGGATGAGGGCACACAAAGGGAATGATTAAAGCTGCAAATCAGCCATCCTACTGGATTTGAATTCTTGCAACAAGTATGGCCACCAAAAGGGAAAAGGGGGCCTTTTAAATGAGCATTCGTAATTAATTATCCCAGAAAAACACCGATTGCAGCTGGGTTGAAAAATGAAGGTTAGATAGATAACAGACTGGTCTAGAACTGAAGTAAACAAATAAACATTAAGTTTTCCAAAAGAATCAACTCCCTACCAGCAGGAAGATTGATACCTGGGGACTGGTAGATTAATGTCTTTTTTTTCAGAGAGAAGCAGCTACAAAGAACAACACAGAATAACCCAAAAATCTCTGTCTGAAAGAGATTTATCCTTCCAAAAAGAATTGTAACATCTTTCTTTTATGTGAACCATCATTTTTACTGACTAATATGGGTCACTCTGGTGTTGCTGTGACATTTTAACATCACTCCAGGGTCACTGTAAAACACTGACATTCAGCAAAAATGCCAGTGAGATAGATTAATTTTATTACCTGCTGTAACAACTTGTCCTGCTGTAACCTCATTATACTGTGATGTAACTTCCCTCTGGATTCTCAAATTCATTTAAGAATCCCTAATTCAAAATGGAAGTGCCCGTAGTGAGGTGTATTTGGAATTTAGCGGACGTGAAAATCTCAGGAGTCAAAAAAATGCCTTTTAAAATCCAGTTTTGTTTACTTAAATAAGATTTGTTTTCCTGGCATTGCAGGCACAAGGTTCCTGAAATCTGCCAGGAACTTCAGGTTTCTCAAAGCAACAGAGGAACCAGCTTCAGTGCCTGGGTAGTGATGGGTGCCAGGGAAGATCCACTCCTCTGGGCATATTAAATCCAACTCCTCTCATTTTAGATCTAAATCCTCATTTATGCTTCTCTTTGCCACTGAACTCAATGAAAATTGTCATTGAATTAAATGTGAACGTGGTCAGGCCACTGGAACACTCCTGGAACCCAAAGAAAGACAAAGTTTTCCATCGAAGTCAGACAATTGTAGACAATAATTAATTTATAGGTATGATTTCATCATGCCTTGATGCCAATGGAAATCAAGAAAATAGAAACCTGCCCACATTTCTCAATACAAAAAACTAACCATCAGAGTCCTTCCAAAATCAGCTTTATTTCAACAAAAAGTAGATCACACTCCCCTGTTCTTACTGCGGCCTAAAAATAGATTTCTTTCAGGGAACATCTTTTGAATGCAAATACGTAAGCAAGGGGGAAAAAAAATACCCATGAAAAGAAAAGGAACAGACACTTCGGAAAGGTTTCAAAATCTAACAAGTGGCCACCTCCCTGCAGAGCAGCTGCTGTCTCCATATTCTTTGTGCATTACATTAGGGGCAAGCATATGGTGCTGAGAGCTGGCACGGAGCACTTCCTTCCCTGCACTGTTCCAGCTCAAAATCTATATGCCAGGAGCAGCCTCCTTGCAGATTGTTCTTGACAATCCCTTGCAGAAGCTGCTGCCTCTGAAACTTCCTGCTGGGCTGGAGCTAAATTTATTTCTCGCTGAATTCTGCGGTTCATGGCACCTGGAAAACAAGGACAGCCCGATGGGGTTACTCTGGAAGGATTCGCTGGGAGCAGCTTCAGTGACCCCTCAGAGGATGGAAATGATGCCTTAGCATTTTAGCTTGTCCATTTTCCATCTATTTGCACTCCTGCAGCTCTTTAGGGCAGAACTCCAAGCCCCACACACAGTGTCAGCTGCAGCTTTCCCACTTTGGGCAGACACAACAATTCCTCTCCAGGCCTGGCAGCCAAGGACACCTCACTGCCTCAGGGCCAGAGATGGGAACTAAAGGGACTTGGGGGAGCAAACTTGGGGTGAATGACTTCATTACCTGCAGCTGGAACTGGCAGATTCACCCCCAATATGCAAATGGGCCAAACTTTTATAAAAGTATAAAAACCTGTGACCTGTGGTCCATTTTTGGGTGTAGGCCCTGGGGGGCTTTGTCTGCTCTAAATGTACCTGAAGGCCCTTCAATAACCAGAACTGCTTTTTATTCCCTTAATTCTGTCTGGCTTCTGGTTTTAGGTAGCCCAAAAAACAGGTTTTTACCTGTTTTTAGGTAGCCCAAAAAGGCATCATAACCCTTGGAAGCAGGGAGAGGGAAAGGCTTTGAGCTGAGATTTACCACAGGGAGCTCCAGCCAGGACCTTCTGCTCCCCACAGGTCACCTGCAATCTGTTCCATCACCTGCTTGGAAGGGACTGAGCCAGGATCTTCCCCCAGTCATGACCCTTGCAAAATTTTTTCAAACATCTCTCCCAAGCCTTTGGATTATTTACCCACAGCATTTCAATTGCAAGCAGCTACTCACACGCAGAAGAACCCCCAGACAGATGTTTAAAAAGCCCTGGTTACACCCAGCACATCGAAATAGGTTTCTAGGTCAAACTACAGCTGCATTACCAAGGCTTAAAAATACCAATCCAAAGCCACTACTGACCTGATACTCAGTTTGGATTACAAAGGGAATTTTCAGAATTGTTGCACTGGGAAATAATTGACTAATAAAAGGTTTTAAAAAGAAAAATAACTTTCTGAGCATAATTTAAAGATGTGCTCCAACTTGTAAAATTAGATTAGGAAATAATTCATTTTTATCCTAACTCTTGACTAAACTTCCCTTTTCTCACTGCCCCTTCTCTGAAGGAAGATCCAAGAAATCCTTATACATTAAAATGTCGGGATTTTCCATATTATCTGAAGTGTTAATTTGTTTTATGTAACTCTCCTGTGTTAAAAAGATTGAACTACTCCTTTAGAATAATAATGACATTAAACATTCTAATTTATTAACATGAAAAATGAACTTTGCTGGAATACTGTATCATTATTGAGTGTTCTATTTCAACCCAGCATCTCAACAGGAAAACAGAGGAAAACAAAAACTTTTTAAAATTAAATTGCAAAATATTTCCACTTCATACTCTAATTACTCAAAAAAAAAAAAAAAAAAAAGACAAAAACAAGCAGGATGCACAGGGTTTTTTCTCTGTATAATTAAACATGTTATATATAAAATTTAAAATAGCCAAGAAGGATGAATGCTGTTCAAACCATGTGATATTTTTATTGTTGAATTCCTAATACTGCAAAAAGAACTACTAAAGAACTGTGGTCCTATCAGAGATGTTCCCTTGCTACATAATTTTAATAATATTTTAATGTAAGACATCTAAAACAAGATTAAAACAGCCCAATTTATAACCAAATGTTCCAGCTTTTTGCAGATACAGCTTCCTTCAACTGACTTCAAGCTATAACAACAGAGATTTTGCTTGTTTATCTTAGAGAAAAGCTTCAAAATGAAAGGGGTGAGTCTTTTTTAGCCAAGGTTAAGAATTGAAAACTTTTCTCGATTAAATAAAGTTTCCCATTACAAAATGGGAAACGGTTCCAGAAGCTCTGTTGGCAAGAGGACGGCAGTGAAATACCAACCCTCAGCTGGTTTAGAATTTGTGTTTGGAATTTCTCTGGGATTCTGGAGCCAGAGAAATGGTTTAACCCCAGTTGAAAATAAAAAAAGGAGCCCCTTCCCCCTGAGATGGTATGGAGAGGAAAATCAAAAATACATCAACCCCTGGACTGAGATAAGAACAGATTCCCTACAAATACCTGGCAGCAGCTGTACACGCTTAAAATGCTGTGAATTTATTTCCACAAGGTCTCTATGTAGGAATAAAAATCAGCTTTTCTATCTGTGTAGACTGGGATCCTTGCAAGCTCGAGGGCAGACCTGGAATATCATTGATGACAATTTGTCCTTGCACAGTTTGGAAGTTTCTGTGAGGTTTCCATGCTAGTGGTGCACAGGTTGCCTGTTTTACACAGAGCAGGATGATTTGTGGTACCACACAGCTGCTTCCCAGCTCAGAACCAGCACTGCAAGGTACAGGGCTGCTGAAATTCAGTTGAAGTCAGAAGTCAGCTTGAATTGGGGTCAGCAGAAGGGATTGGAGAAGAACAGTTATGAACTTGGTGCTGGTTGTGTAACCTCCCTGGCACCAGGAGACCCAGGCTGCAGGACTTCCATACTCTCCTGAGCTCCCTCACTGCATTTAAAGCCCAGCACTTCAAATTTTGAAGCTTTGGTGGTTTTTTCCCTACTCTTTTGCACAGTGCTGAGTAGCTTCGCATCAGCGTTCCCACTCACTTATATTTCTGTTCACTTATATTATTTCTGTTCACTTATATCACCTGTTCATCAGAAAGTATATTGATCTCCTTTTTACCTTCAAAATATTAAAAATATTTTTACACTGAGCTGACACAGATCTCTCCCTTCATTTCAATTCCCAGAAACTAGAGGTCCACAGCCCTTAAGGAGAGCAAGCTTCTGAATCCCTGACTTTGACAAGTTTGCACCATTTTTTGGGTCCAGTGATTGCACATCCACAATTTCAAAGCCCTGTGGCTCATAAATTTGGAAATTATCTCAAAACCAGACAACAAAAAATGCTTGGAAACCCTTTAGCAGATGCTTTACATGCCCTGGTACATGAGATTGGATATATTTTCCAAATATTATTGGATTTGATATGTGTGGTAAATAATGCTGTTACACAGTGCTTGCACAGAAGACAGAAAAATATTAAATGCTTTTAGAAGCATTAATACAGCTTCTCTAAAATAAAATCATTACAGGCTTAAACAGGAACTTTGATTGTGAAGAGCTTCTGACAGAGAAGAGAAAAAAACCAGGACAACATTCACCTCTAACAGTGTCACGAATTTTCAGAGAGAAAGAATCAAACAGAAGGTGATGGGAGAAGAAAAAGTGGCTTTTGCTAATTCCCACTGTACTGCCAGTTCTCTCCCTTTCCTCCTGATATATTTCCTGCATGATTTAGACACTTAAACATCTCTGTAGCAGACAGGAGGACACGGAGCTGTTGCAACATGAGAAAATTTAAACTCAAAATTGGAGGGAGGAACAGGATCAAGAGAAAAAAATGGGTTTTACTGATTGCATCAGTAATCCAGCACATCAGCAGCATTCCCAGGCATCAAACAGGACTGAATCAAAGGAGAATGCAGAGAGGTAAATAATAAACAATCACACAAATAAATAAATAGCTAATATTTCACCAGGGCTGCCCTTTATTGATGTGTTCCCCATATTTCTATTCTGAAAACACAAAAAAATGGTATATAGAAGCTGATTCCTTCTGCTTCCCATCGCCCACAAAACCCCAAGATCCACAGCAGTTCCATCTCTTGGGAAAATGGCACCAAACAAATCACCTCAAGTTCTCACTAATTACTTTAGGCACCAGCAGCCACCACCAAATGCCTCTCAAAACCAAGGCAATTTATTGCAAACCCTGGCTGGCAGGTAAGGATTTGCCAGTTCATTCCACATTTAGACAATGTAAAATGAAAGCACAATGAAACCCTCACAAGGGATGTAAAATCTGAAGACTGGAATCAAAAATGTAAACAAGATGTAAAAATGCAAACTTGTTATTATTTCATAATAACAAAGTTCTACATTAAGAGGTTGCTCTAGTGTGAAAGTTTTCATTTATTATTTGAAGGTTTTTGGGTAGAATGTATTAGTGGTGTGTGGTTATAATTAATTTGTAGTTTAATCTATTGTGGTAAAATAGTTAATATTACAGGTATCAATATATATAGAGGTATAGTTATATATAGGCATAATTATAATATTAACATTACAGGTGTGTTGGATATTGGTGTAGATGTTATTATAATTTTTTATGTGTTTTGGTTGAGTGATTGGAATTTAGTAGTACTTATGGGTGTTTTTATAGGAATTGGAGGAGTTATATTGTGTTTGTAAAGTGAATTTATGATTACTGTTATATTTGTGAAGGGAAGATAGTGATTATTTGGTTTTTTGTGGTGCAAAGACTTATTATAGTATGGGGGAGAGTTGTATTGTTTTAGTGTGGAATGAAAATAGAAGTGAGTTTCTGATGGGACCTACAGTGGTATGCATCAGCTGTGAAAGATGCATTGTAACAGGACCTCGTGGGGAAAAAACATAGGTGATTGGTATTAGAAATAATAGCAGCATTGTGTGGCAAAAGCTAATAGGCTGGAAAATATTTATAAGGGATTGTAACCAAGAAATGGGTTGGCTTCTGATGGAATGGCATTGAGTTTTACATCTCCTGTGTCTCACCCTTCATCCAGACTGATAATGGAATAAGATCTTTTAAAACACCTCTCACTTGCCCCATCTCTAGGAAAACCAACACTAGTGGCTGGTGAGGCTCCTGAATTGCCCCATGGTGAATATCCCTCATGGTTATCAAACCTATTTAAATATCAGGTCTGCCCAAACTTCCTAGGAAAAGGATAGCAGGAATTTTTGTCTTGTTCCTGTATCAGTTTAAGAGCAGGGTAATGGAATGATCCAGGTACAACTGGAACCACCAGCTCTCCCAGACAGCTGGAGGATATCCAAAAGCTTCCTGCTTCAGATTAGCTGGGATGCAGGGTAACTATTTCATTTTGGGAGGATAATTATTGAATGGTTTGCCCTATTATCTGAAAACGACCTGAAAACGATGCCCAAGCCAAGGCAGTGCTGTGGCACCACACAATTCTCCTGCTGCTGCTCGAGGTGGGGACAAGTTTGGTCAGCTATAAATTAATATAAAAATGGTGCATTTCAGCATCTTGCCTGCAACTCCAGCAGCAAGGCAATCCTCCCCTGAGAGGGGGCCAGTGGAGTTATGCAATGGATCAGGGTGACATTTCCCAGCAGCAAAGCTGAGGGAGCAGCGCTGATGTGGCTCAGTGAATATGGACTCGTGCTCCTTTCAGCTCCCAGAACAGGGACAGGGGGAAAAAAAGGATACAGCCCATGAATTCCCCCACGAGTGGCTCTGGAAGAAGGGGAAATCAGGCATGAAGAACAGACTGAGAGGCTGGTGTGACAGTCCACACTCCCTCTCTCTTTGAATCGCACCTATTTTTACATTCACAAAGAGTTTTTTAATAAACCCCCCCCAATTTTAATAGCAAATAATTGTCCTTTTATTTTGAAGGATGTATCTGCCTTTGATTCACTTAAAAAAAAAAGGCAAGAAAATACTTCCACAAATATGAAAATTGTTGATTCTTCTCACTGATTTGAGATGGATATGTCAGGTTTGTACACAATTTTTGAAAAATTAGAGAGTTGCTCAGGGCTGTGACCAGTGGGATTCTGAATATCTGCAGAGAAGGAGACTCCACAACTTCTATAAACAATCTGTGCCAATGTTTGACCACCCTCACCACTAATTCAAATGGCAATTACTATTTCTTTCAGCTTCACAACCAGATAAAAGAGGGATAGCTCTAGCAGAAGTAGTTAACAAAGCTAAATTGAACCACATTTATCAATGCAATTAATTAAATTTGGACCAGAGAAAGGTTTTCTGATTTCAAACTACAAATGAAACAGCTGATACCTTTTAAAAAGTAAGAATATATATTCATAAGGTCCTGCACATGTAATTTAACAATACCTATTCTAAGGAAGCAAATACTGACAGAGATGTTGCATTTATACATCACAGTTCAGCAGTGACTCCATAACCTAAAGATATGAATTATTCCACTCCATCTCCTAACCCTTTCTGGTTCTCTAATTTGAACTTTTTCCTTTTGTAATAAATTGTCTAAGTTTCAAGACAAAAATAATTAAAAGAGAAGGCTGAAAGTATTTTAATTTTAAAAAAACCCAACTAATTATGAAAAATCTCTCCATTCCAAATGACAATAATTCATGGCAGGATTTAAGCAGAGGTACATTAATGCACCACACCACAGTGCAAAGAATGAACTCTGCCTTGTTATGACACTACTGATCAATTCTTAGTTATGATTAGGATCCTCCAGCCTTGCTGTATCCAGATGAGATTAAACTGAATTTTACTGGCACAGATTTTTCTCCACATTTCCCTCAGAGAAGTCTTGGCATATTTATTGCACTATAAAATATTATTCATCTTCATTTAGGGACCTTCCTATTGTTATTGATCAAACCCATTCCTACAGTCCCTTAAAACATGCTATTTCATGGCAATTTCGCTCTAAATTTGGAATATTCCCTATTCCCTTCCCAGACATGGCCCCTAAAAACCTGCACTCTTGTCCTTTTGTACAGCCCCAGGGAACTGGCAGTGGTTGGATTTATTCTGGCACCATCCCAGCTCTAAGTGCAACAAGAACTGTTGACAAGTAACCTATATGATCAAAGTAATTAGACACAGCAATTGTTACAAACTTACTTTAATCAACAACTGATTTACTTTAAATATAGTCTAAGTACAAGGATTCTGTTTGAGTTTGCTATAAAGAAAGCCTCAGCATTTCTCCCGTTACCAATATGAGCAGAACCCAGACAAGAGTGACAAAAAGGACAATTTTTAAACCAAACTGGCAAAAATTAGGAGCAGATTAAGAGATT
The DNA here is from genome assembly GCA_013397555.1 of Urocynchramus pylzowi. Classification (NCBI taxonomy): domain Eukaryota; kingdom Metazoa; phylum Chordata; class Aves; order Passeriformes; family Fringillidae; genus Urocynchramus; species Urocynchramus pylzowi. The sequence goes on from VZRH01002090.1 coordinate 439,898, forward strand.
TCATAAATTTCTAATGAATTCTTCAATATATTTGGCAAACACTCCCCAAATTGTCATGAGCAACAACCAAGCTGAGCATTTTTTGTTTCAAAAGAGAAATTGCACTTGATGGCAGGGCTGTAATTAATGGCACCCAAGAGCTGCTACCTTGGGTTAGATCTGTTAAACTCAGGCTTTAGTGCCTGCTGGTCCTAGACTGGCTCTGTGAGAGCTGCAGACAGAGCAAACAGGACAGAAACTGCCTGGGGTGGAGTCCATCAGGTAAGAAAATTCCAGTTCCAAGGCAATGTCCCCAGTTCAAAAAGCCTATTTCCAAATTAGACCCATCTCTGGGATTTGCAAGGAGTGGGCCAACATTAAAAGCCTTAAAGCAACAGCCTTGGGGCTGAAACCTCACCTTTTAGGTTTAAGGAATCAGAGATACATTTTCTTCAGTCTAAGCAGCATCTGTACATTTGGAAAATGTCCTTGGAGCCACTCCACTTCATACTTTAGTCATTTATCAACAGACTTTTCCCTCACATCTCAATCCTTTCTCCCACCAAGCCAAGAGTAATACTCAATGACTCTGACCAGGTGATTCTCAAATCTCATCACCTTTTATGAACTACTTAACTCTTTTTATCAAAATTAATCACATTTTTTAAAAACACCTCCACTGGTAGCCTGAGTTGCCTCTCGTGCCTGTTTTTGCTTGGTCATTGTGCATGAATTTCGACCACAAAGGGTGAAACCCATCACCTGTTCCATGGTATCTACATATACCCACTCTCATTTCTATTTATATTGCCTCCTCTATGCTTCTTTTAGCTAATTACAACTGGAAAAACCAATCAACCAAACATCCCCTTGCACAAACATCCAGCAAAACCCAGCCCCACCATCTGAAAAATATTAACTGTGATAATAATCGTAATGTACAAGAATGTAATCGTGCATTAAATAACAGAAAATGCCTGACCTTTGCAGATGTGCATCAAAAACCTGAATTTCCATAAAAGAAAGAGAATTTACAGGTGGCTGATCTGTGCATCCAGTTTTCACACGAAGAAAACTTATCAATACTCTGAGGATTGTCTGTTTTTCTATTAAATAGAACCAGGTGGGAAATAAATTTCTAGAAAGACCAAACCAAAGCAAAGATTAATCCTAACACTTGCTGCCTTTCTGGTGGCACCACAGCTACAAACAAGTTGTACAGTCGAAGGAGCTAAATTTAGTGAGTGCAAAGCAAACCTAGCCACATGAAAAAGGAGGTTTTTTCACTTGATTGAAGCTCCTGATTACAGCCCATCATAATTACAGATCTTCTCTGTTAATAGTACTCATTTCCAGAGTAAGGAGAAGGGTTCTTCAAGCACCCATCTCCCAAGGAGTCTAAAAGCACCAAGAGCAGATATTTCCCTGCTGATACAGAATGTGCTCCTCCTTACCAGCACGTATCAGCTGGAACTATTTTTAAATTGTTTTTGGTCTGTTCCATTTGGGGTTTGGGAGGCAAATGGATGAGCTCAAGTGGATATAATCTGTCAGAGCGATGCTTAGCTAATATATTTTCTCAGAGGGATTTTTTTGCATGATTGGTGGGATAATGTTTGGGATGCATTCTAAATTCAGTCCTCTGGCCAGGCCCTCTCCTTGTCAGGACACCAGGAATGATGCCTTGGCTGGGCAGAGCAGCAGACGGAGGCTGCAGCCAATTTGTGCCTGATTATTCATTCAGGAGGAAATGGGACAGCAGTGATGGAGAGCTGGAACATCCTGTCCTTCTTTAGAGAAAAATTCTCCCAGAAAAATCTTGTTTCTCACCTCTTCCAAATGCACCGCCCCTATCACACCAGCACTGAGCACTGCCAGCCTTTGGAGTGAGGGGAA